>MNCI01007081.1:223839-370340 GCA_015680685.1 Gnetum montanum | reverse complement strand
CCCCAAGTGTTTCTTGTGGTGTTAAGGCATTTAGTCTACGGAGTTCGACCGGATCGCGCGTGTACGCTCGTATTCGTATGGTGGAGTGTAGGGGTACCTCGCCACTCATCATCTATGAAATGTTTACTTTTGTGTATTAATCATAACAAATCCATAATGTTAAAAGTAAACACCACAATGTCCTAACTAGTTAAGACTATTCTTGGGTTTCCATGCCCCAATTAGGGATGCCTGAGATGATAGTCTCTTAAAACAAGTTCTCGAAGGGTATTGTTGTGTGACCAAAATCTATGCATAAACACTCTTCTTTTGGCACTATAAGGAGGGCATGTTTTCCATTTTTTTGTTTTCTATTCTATTTGGCAATACTTAACTTAGTTTTAACTTTGATGAATTGCATGGTTTGGCCATGTCAATGGGATACCATCAACACAACTTCATCAATGAGATCTCATCGACATGATCCCATCAACATAGGGTTTGACTCATTGATGTGTACCCATCAACGAGGCACCCTATTCTTTCCCATAAATGTGTGCCTTCCACTACATTTATGGCATAAAGTCTCATAGTTGTGATGAAGTTCTTGCAATTTTTCCACTCGAAAGTTAGAATATTTTCTAAGTGCCTATAGTAGGAATCAAAGAGTGTATAAATATTTATTCAAGCATGGTTGTACTTGAGCACTACAATGTGTGTGGCAATAAAGATGAGCTTTCTAATAAACCTTATAACACTTTGAAATAGGGTAATTGTTTTACTTAAGAATTTAATATCTCAAGCAATTTCCTTTAATGTTTTAAGTAATTAAGTGATTAATTAAGATAGATTAAATAACAATTAATTAAAGCACATAAGTACGACCACTTCAAGCATACACTAACACTTAACAATTGGTAACCCAATAGCATTAAATGTGTTTAGGATGTGTACGACAAGTGGGAACAAATGCTTATGTTAGGAATATTTAGGTATTAGTTAATTCTTAGATCAATTAGTTAGTTAAACATTAAAATTGCTTTATTCTTTGTTCTTTAGTGACTTAACTCATAAAAGATAAAATGATAAAAATCATATGCCTTAGTTACACTTAACCATATACTTGCACTTCATAAGTGTGACTGGGAAGACAACGATTGCCACGATTAGATTCACCTCATAGAGTTAGTGTACTTAGAAACCTAAAATCCTTGGAATTTGACTAGATCATTGAGTGAACACTAGTGATTCATATGGTTGGACATAGGGTATACTCATTGCTCATCATTAGCATTGTTGCCGAGAACTTTAGTTAGTTTCATGTGCTATCTAGTATGTAGTAAAAAAAATCATTTAACATTGTTTGATCAAACCTTAAAGTTGCCATCATTTTAACACTAACAACAATTGTAAAAATCACACTATTAATTTTCCTCTAATATAAAATGTATTCTTCTCATAGGGATGATCTCTACTAAAATTTAAGCACACATCTAATCCAAGGAATGAATGATCAAATTAGCTAATGCCTCAACAATGTTGTATAGTATATACACATCCCAATGAGTATGTGCCCAATTCCAGCTCCATCTTACACGAATATGACTTGTTGCAGTGGAGGGATATGGAGGGAAACATTATGTTGTTGCTTGAGTGATCAATTCCTAGGATGCTACTCCTAACTCTTATGAGGTTGGGCATCTAAGGGATCCATGTTGAATGCTTTGTGCAAAGCCATGACTCAAGGGATTATTATCCCACTAAAGCATAATGAAAAATTGATCAAAAGTAGGAGAACTGTTATGCAGCTTTGAAGGAGAAATGATTCAATAACCCTTGATTCCTATTGGGCTAAAGAGATAGTAAGGATCCTTTCTCTGGGGGTTCTCATTTCACTAACTCTCCTCCCCTTGGTTTCGATGAAGGGGGCTTGAATTAGAATTTATAGTTGATGAGTGGCGAGGTACCCCTACACTCAACCATATGAAACGAGCGTAGCACGTGCGATCTAGTTGAACTCTGCAGACTAAGTGTCTACACGCCCCATTTAACACTTAGGGTTAATTGTTCACTGTCTTCCCAGACTTACTTGTAGTTGTCACGGTGTATGGTTAAGTAAATCCAAGGTATATGATTTTTATAGTCTTTTCTGGGTTTATCTCCTATGCTATCGAGGTGAATTGTTGAGAAACTAATTACTAACTCTAACTAATGAACTAAGTCTAAATTACCTAGCATCAGCATCCATTCCCACTTACTATACAAACCCTGAACTGATGCAACTGCGGCTACCAAACACTAATCGTTGCTAGGATCACCACGCGTAAGGCACATGCTCGAAGTGGTCGTTCTAAGGCACTTAACTAGGAGGAAAGGGTTGAGAAAATTATTCTAGCCTAAGTGCGATGAGTAGCTGATTCCTTGACTATCCGTACACATCCTTAGATGCTTGTAGTCAAGTTGTACTCATTCCACGTTTCTAGCCTAAGTGCAATGAGCAGCTAATTCCTTGACTATCCGTATACATCCTTAGATGCTCGTAGTCAAGTCATACTCATACCCCGTTACGATGAGCATCCATTCCTTGATTATCCATACACATCCTTAGATGCTCGTAATCAAGTCATACTCATTCCACGTTTCTAGCCTAAGTGCGATGAGCAGCCAATTCCTTGACTATCTGTACACATCCTTAAATGCTCGTAGTCAAGTCATACTCATACCGTGTTGCAATGAGCATCCATTCCTTGATTATCCATAGACATCTTTAGATGCTCGTAATCAATTCATACTCATATCACATTACTAAAAGAAAGCAATAAATAACATTAAATAAAATCCTATTCCATGCACTGCAAGGTTTATCCAGGAAGTTCATCTTTATTGCCGTACACAACTTGTGTTTAGGTACAATGTTTCTTGAATAAAGATCCATTCACTTTAGGGCTCCTATTGTGGGCACATGGAAAATATTCTATCTCTAGAGTGATCAAACTGCAAGAGTTTCCCTACCTCTAGCCTAGGATGGGGAAACAAGAGAGAGCCACCTCTTATTTATAGATATGGTGGTGGACTGTGATATTGCGTATGTGATATCACAGAGGACGACACGATATCACGTACACGATATCGCAGGGGGTGCGATATCGCGTATGCGATATCACGGCCTATGCGAATCACGTCTCATCATACCCCCATGACTGAATGAAAACTCGTCCTTGAGTTGCTTACAATAATATCGAGAAGGTATGAAATTATTGAGGGGAATGGAACTAATGGGATGATATGTGAATGGATCATCATTACAAGACTTGACAAAACTGGTGTTCATGAAAACAAGGGTGAACGCCTTATTACATTGACATTGGGCCTCATTTGGCAGCTTGATAAAGAGAGAGAAAAAGAAGTGTTGCTACTGCCAATGGCAAAATTGCACCTTTCGTTGTCCATCCGTAAGCACGCTATCCATCTTGCTCCTTGTGTAGATGCTTCAGCACTACTCCATTCCAAGTGTTTGCTCTAGGTCCAATCTGTTGTTTTATGATCGCCATCTGCACACACAACACAATTTTATATTAGCAAGGGTAAATCAATCATCATGTAATTAATACCTTGCTTTGGTGTAAGTCCATTGGCTAGTTGTGGTATGGCTGATATGGGTCTGGAGATATCTTAATGATGACTACCGAAGGTGTAGGGGTTAGGAAAGAATTGAAAAAATTCGGGGCTAAGAGAAAATCGAAAAAATCAGGCCCCATACCCCCTTGAATAATTGTGAACCTCCAGTAGCATTAAAATAGAGAAAGAAAAGGAGTAATAATGATAGATAAAAAGAGACAACGGTAACGTCGATAAAGTGGATGTCAAGATGGAAATAAAAAAAATAAAATTAATTGCAAAAATGTTATGGAAAATAAGTTAACTGATGCACCAAAGAGGAATGTCAATGGGTCCTCCCCAAAGTAGGCTCATGCCCTTAATGCCTTGACAAACCCACATTCGAAGAGTTCATAGGCTCTGGGAATGTCATTTGGAATAAGAGTTAAAGTCTTAACCACAAGAATTTACCAAAAAGAAAATAATGTGTCAAACAAAATATATACACTAATGATACAACTAGCAATGAGGTGAAGAATGGAGAGAAGGATGGAGAGAATAGGATGGAATGGAATCCCAAGCATAAGGTGGTGTACAACCCCTTGTGGATTTCATGATTAATGTGACTTGGCAAGTCTCATTCCAACTCCGGCCTTAAACAAACCACTTCCAGTGACTTTGCATCAATGCATTCGGCCAAACCATTCTCTTGAAGTAACAAAAATGCCTTCCCCAAGAGTCACCACCATTCCGCCAAAACAAGGAGAGAATGGGAAGCAAGAAGGACTGTAGTTGGAGGGAACATTTTTAGTTCCATAACCAAAGCTTGTAGCCCAAATAATTATTTCATCTAAGGGGTGTACTTTGAATTCTCACTTTTCTTCATTTTCTTCTTCTTTTTTCTTTTTTCTTTTTTTTTTGTGTTTTTATGCATGAGAACCACACCATGCAAAGACTTTGTTATTTTTATTACTCAGCTTCCTGATAATTGGGTAATATCGAAATGGTAAGAAAACTTAAAAAGAAAACACCTAAGAACCCAAGAGAATGGCCAACATAAAAGCATCAGGTTCCCTTGAAGTCACACACTTTTCAATCCTTGAGTCCTTCCTTAGTTTGAGAAATGCCCAGTCACTTATTCATTAAAGTTCTTATTATGAAGGGGACTGTACATTTTCAAGTCGAGAGAGACCATAGAAACTGGTGGATAAATGGATGAAGTGAACTCATTTCCCACCATATCAAAAGAAACATACCTTAGTATCAACATTATGACTTAAAGGTAAAAACCAAACATTAGCAATCAACATGAAAAAAATTCATACCATCATTCTGAACACTTATTGGATGACAAACTTACAAGGTGGGTCACACACACACAAACAAAAAATGAAAAAATATAACGATGATGTAAAACAAAAACAAGAAAAGTTAAAGAAATTTGTAAAACAAAAACGTGTAAAACAAAAACATGTAAAAAAAACGTGTAAAACAAAAACTTGGAAAAAAAATGTTGTAAAACAAAAACTTAAAAGACCTGAGGGCCCCATATGGTTAGCATAGGTGGCCATCTCCCCCATGACTGAGTAGAAAGGGAGAGATCCAAAATAATGAGCGCCTATTTGAATTTCTTAAAAGTGTCCAACTTCTCCCAATTGATGATCTTAGATTGAGGGATGGAAGTTGGCGACGCTCATATTCCAATGTGTCTATGCCTTCGTTGTTGGCATGGTTTGTCTCCTCAGTTCATTTCATGAATATTTTTCGGTTGCTCTTTCTAGTAGCTGTCAACCACGGGGTGTCTACTACTTGTTGTGTGGTTGCTACATACAGGCATCTTTGTTTCAAAGTTCTGAGGGCACACCTATTACATGGATGCATTTCCTCCATGTCATCACCCGATGAATCACTATATGTGATGCATGGAACTTTCCTCTTCCCGATCATTCCATAAATCTTTATTTTAGAAATTTCCAAGGAAAGATCATGAATTCCTAGCCATGCATCTACTATGCTCAGCCATGCCCTTCCCATTATAATTGGGAAGTCCCCATTGTTGTTGTTTACTTCAATCACCAAGAAATCAGCTGGGTAGGACCAAAAACACACAGTGGGAATGATGTCCTCCACCAATCCCAAGGGAATGGTGATGGACTGGTCTACCAGCTCTAGTTGAATGTTGCTCTTCTTGAGTTGGGGTAGGTTCCAAGTGTGATACATCTTTCGTGAAATTAAGTTGACTTTGGAACATGAGTCAAGAAGAGCCCTATGTGGTTTATCTTCGACGATTTAGAGATAGATTAAGGGACTTCCAAGGTCAGTTTGTTTCCTAGAAAGGTGGCCTACCTTAATCCAGTCAGTTACGGTATGCATTAATAAAATCATATGCGTTAAGCTCTATTGGACTGAAGGGTGCTCCGAAGTTTTAAATGGTGGAAGAGTGTACATCGAATCAACTGCTTGTTGTTGTGAGAGCTTTTCTAGGCTTTTGGTTCTGAGGAAAGGTCTTCTCTTTTTATAGTTGTCAGAATTAGTAGCAGGTTGAATTTTTATTGCTCTTGTAGTCTGGCATTGCTACGGTTGAGTAGGGAGTTCCCCTTACATTGTTGGAGCAAGAGGTGTTACAAGAACTACTGGTGGAAGAGGCGCAGATGGATTAGGATGATGGTGTGGGTATGGAGCATCTCCCAGAGGAGGAGTCCTTCTAAAGTATTACCAAACTTGGTAGTGACGTTGGGGAGTTGTCTGACCCATAAAGTCACTTGGAGAAATCAGTTGCTACACATAATAACCATATGGATCAGGCTGCTGGTAAGGATACTGTTGTTTCGGCGGTGGCATCCCCCATGACTATGGGTATTGCCACTACTGATGCTATCCAATGGGTTGTGGTGGAGTTCCACTTGGATAGTACGTTAACAATTAGTGGAACTACCTTGGGTTACCTTGTGGATAAGGTAACCTTTGGGGTGTTTTCTGTTGGTTGAGTCTTGGATTAAACGCATACACCCCAGACTCCTGTAGATGTGAGATAATTGGACAACATCCCTTAGGATGGTCATAGTGGAAGATCTCACATCCACCGTCATCATCTGTGTCTGATTCCACAACCTCATCAGAGATAGTTATTTTTTCCTTACCCTTGTTATGTGAAGGACCTAAATTTCTCCACTTTGTCTTACCTTTTTAACTACTTTTTTCTGTCTTAGATTCTTCTACAATTTTTTGGATGGTTTCAAGTCTAGAGTCTAAGGAATCCCACCATTGATCCACCTTAGTTGATACTTATGTTGTTAGTTTTTGAAGCAGTAAGGTTTTCCTATTCACCAACTCTTCAATTGATGACTCATCCTCTTCATCGAAAAATTTCACTCCCTTCTTTTGAAGAGAGGGATCATGGTTGTATTTGTTTGCACTTTCTCTTTTGCGTAGCTCACCTTCTTCTTTTGCTACTTGTTCCAACAAGCGATGTACTTCATGGGCTCTAAGTTGTGATAGTCTCCCTTAGGCATAAGTCCCAAGGGTTCTTCAAGTCTCATGCCTTAGCCCATCTACGATGTGGCAAAGTTGATCTCGTTGAGCGTATCCATGGCTCAGGCAACGATGTAATAATGTGTAGTATTGGACCATAGCAGCATCCAAGGGTTCATAAGTATCTTGTTTCCAACCTTGGATCTACTTACGTAAATTAGACACTCAGGAGTACATATGATATTTATTGTTGAACAACTCTAACATTGTACTCCACCTCTTGATGGTTTCTAGTTTTAAGGACCGGTACTAGCTCTCTACTTCCTTGATGAGTTTCCTGGGAAACAACTTAAGTTTCTGCCACACGTTCTCTATCACGAGGCCATGACATTTAAGATCAAGATCAAGGGCATGGACATTCAAAAAAGGCCACTACCACGAGAGAAGGGATAGCAAAGGGCATCATAGGCATCATGGCCATCACAGAGGCCATGACTATTATGAGCCTTTACTTGCTACTTGAAACATGCTGAACATTATAGAGGCTGTCGGAATTCCAATAAGGCATGTGAAAAGATAGCCGACTAAAGTGATTGGATATGGACAACATTTTCAAATTTGAAGGGGGATACAACCTAGACCTATAGAACCATCTACACGCCTTTCACAATGATTGTTCCTTACTATTAATATAGAAAAAAATGGCAAAAGCTTAAGTTGCTTCCTAGGACACTCATGAAATAAGTAGAAAGTTGGTACCACTCTTTGAAGTTGAAATCAATTTGTAGATGGAGTATAATGTTTGAGCTATTTAGTGACAAATATCAGATGTATTCTTGAGTGTCCAACTTGAGAAAGTAGATCCAAGGCTGGTGACACGAAACACATGAACCCTTGGATGTAGCCATGGACAAGTACTATTCTCTTTCACATAGATATCTTGTCCATGGTTATTCTCAAAGGAAGAAACTTCATGATATCATAGATGGGCTCCAATTAGAAATGAGGAGAACCCTTGGGGTTTATGCCTAAGGAAGATTGTCAAAACATAGATCCCATTAGATCCAAAGGCTCATTGAGTAAGTTGTCAAGGAAGAAGAGGATCTCAAAAAAAGAGAAAGTGTAAGGGAGTATAAGTAGGATCCTTCCATCAGAAAAAGGGATGTCTAATTCATTGGTAATAGGGAGGAGGCACTACTTGATGAGGTGGTGCAATGAAAAACCTTACTGATCTAGAAACCTATCTCTAAGATTTTGGCCAAAGTAAATAAAATGTGTAACTCTATAGATGAAAAGTTCCAAACTAATCTAAAAATAGTAAAAGTATCTATAGAGCAAAGTAGTAATCATGATTGCAAGAGAAGGAAGGAAGCTAAACATGCCCACCAAAGGGGTAAGAGAAAATTGCTATGGTAGAGGAGGTTGTAGAATCTAAATCAAATGATGATGGTGGGTGACATCTGTGAATACAAACATCCTAAGGCATGTTTCCCTATTATGTCACACTTGTAGGAATCTAGGATGTACACTCTGAATCCTAGATTTGCAAGAAGGTAAGCACCTAGAAGGTTAGGTTAGCTTATCCTTGGGGTAATCCAAGGCAGTCCCAACAACAACAAGCCTATTATCTAAGAGGAGCTCCACCATAACCTTTTGAGTAGTACCATTAGTGGCAACATCCATAGTCATGAGGAATGCCACCACCAAGGCAGCAATACCTTTACAAATTGAAACACAACCAAATCTAGACTACGATGTCTTGGTAGAAAATTTTGGAAAAAAGTGAAAACTATGCTTAATCCCTCTATAGAGTGTAGAGAGTGCAGTCTCCTAGAATGTAGTTAGTTGAAGGGAAAAATCTTGAAATTTTTCCTAAGTGTTGAGACTATGCTCTGTCCCAAGCACATCATTCCAAAACGTAGTCAGCCTCTCATGGAGAGCATAGTTAGTAGGAGATCAGCTTCACAAATTTTGCTAAGTGTTAAGACTACACTCACCCATAGTTGAAAGCATAGTTAGCCTCCCATGGAGAGCATAGTTTGCAAGAAATCCATTTTTCTCATAGATTTCACCGATAGTGAGACTATGCTCTCCCCTAGCCTAGAGTGTAGTCACCTTTTAGAAAATCTTAGTTAGCAAGGATAGTCTCTAGTGGCCTCCATAGCACAAAAACGATGCTTAGCTCAAATACAAAATGCAATCAACTCACCTTTGGCAAGCATAGTCAACAAGATACTTTTTTTTAGTATCCCCTTTTGCTCCAAAATTGTAACTACTCTCAACCCCATATGATAGTGTGGAGAGTGTAGTCTTTAAGTGTCATTTTTCAAGTACGTTGTAATCCTCTTAGCACACACACATGTGGTTGGCAATGTAGTCATAGTCTCATAGTCTTGCAAAGTCTAGTAGAGCATAGTAAAGCACAACACCATCAACCCCATTGGTACATTGCATGAATAGTAACTATGCTGAGCATAGTCCCAACTATCCCATCCACCACATGGAAGCCATCCTTCATTTCCTGGTAACCTTAACCCTATAAATACTTGCATCTTCAATGTAGTAAGGGTTGGACCTTGTATGTGATCAAGGGCATATTGGTGAATAAGAAAAGAGGTGAAGTTGCAGACCACTACAGACCCCCCCCCCCCCCTACAACCAAGTAGAACACTACATCTAGTAGTACACCATGAAAACCAACCTAACAAACATAGACACCTCAGCAAGATAGTAGCCTTCATGGGTAGATACCCCAGGGACTATGACTATGCTATCCACCTACACCTATTGTATTTTGCATACCCCCTAACCTCCTCTTGGTGTTAACTACACTAAAACCCATTTTGGGTGGCACTCTTCTTCATTCTCTTTATTTTTCTTTTTGCTATTTTTACTATGTAGAGACACTTGAACTACACTTAGGTGGTAGTCCTTGTGTGTTAACATTATTCATCTCACTAAAAATCTTGACTATGCTTACCCCCCTGGACACCTATAACTATGCTTGACTTCATTGACATCACAAACAACATAGAAATGGAAAACATTGTCTACACCCTCAACACCATCTTACATTAGCATTGTAGGTAACCACATTGCACCCCCGTTACATCTGTTAAGTCCCTATTTGATTGGCCAGACCATTTAGGGCACCCTATCTCTACCTCCAGCAAGCCCTTATGTAGATTCGTGGTTAGGCTATGCACTCATGGACCTAAGTGTTATAGCCACTGATGTTTTCAATTGTTACAGTTTCTAGCACTAGAAGAAGGTCCAAACCACTTTCTTCAAGATCCATTGTGGTTTTCTTGCATGCTCTCTAAATCATAGTTACTAGCTTCAGGCTAATGTAGATCATAAAACCCTTGTGGACCTACTATGTGCACAACAATAGTTAGATCTTAGGCCAACATAGGCATTGTCTACTAACTTGTCGATGTAGATTGGACCCCATAGTTGGTTCCCTTAGGATCCCACATAGCAACCCACATCACACTCATTACCACTACTTGCTAAAAACCTATCATTTTTAGTAAGATCTAGTCATCTCCAATGTAGCCAGTGTAGTCCACTCTCAGGAATGAAGAGTGTAGTTACTGTAGTTCACTCTTCAAGATGGAGAGCATAGTTAGTGTAGTCCACTCCCTGGTATGGGGAGCATAGTTAGCATAGTCAGTGGTGTTAGCGAGGATAGGGTTAGTTTCAGTGTAGTCCATAGTATTTTGCAATCAGCAACTTCTACAATCCCCTTTTACAACTCAATCTACAACTATGAACCAAAATCAACCTTTGGTCTCAGTCTCAAACACACTTGATGTCTTACCCATCCAATAGGAGACTAGGATTGATGCCCCTTGGAGTCTTGTAATGGCAAGACAAAGGAAATTCCTTAGGTTACATAGTCAAGACCAAGAATACATTACACTAAGCAACTAGCAGTACAAGTTCATATGCAAAAAGTTTCAAGCAAGGTTATCTGTAGACTATTTTGACATGGAGGAAAAATGAAACTACGAGCTAATCCATCAAGATGGATGGGAGTATATTCCCTTCTCATTTGATATCATCCCACTCACAGAGCTCTACCATCAGGTGTTAGCCCAACTCATCTAAGTAGGTGAGCACGACGTAGGAACCGACTACGAGAAGATCCTATAGGATGAAGAGGATGAGTTTGAAGCTTTCTCTAAGTATGAGAGCTCTTTACACATCATCTTCCAATGAGTGATCCCTAGTCTGGCTCCTACTTAGCCTTATTCACCCACTCTCCTTGAGACACTCATAGCACCAACATCACCTTCCCACTTTGCCAACCCTAAGTCAATGCCTGTGATAGCAATGCATTAGACAAAAAACACACATTATGATGCATTAGCTCCCCTTGACTTACCCTTCATGGCATCATCATAACCCATTTAGCCATATTTTCCTGTAGTAACCATATTAGCTCAACTATATGTCCACACAAGGCTTGTCTCCAAGCCCTAAATGACTCAGCCACCCTACATCCTATCTATTTTATCGATGCCCCCAACATCAGCCAAAGCTACACATGCATTGCTTACTATAATCACCATCCTTATAGCATAGCCAATGCATCAATTGCATTGCATAGTTTCACAACTTGCAATCAAGCCATGGACCACACAGCTAATCCAATAGTAGATGACACATTCAACACATTCAATTGGAGCATTGTAGTGACCAAAAAATTTGACAACTAGAATGGACAACCGAGGGGTTTGCAAGCACATAGCTTTAACCCTGAGTTTGAATGAGGGCTTACTGGAGGCAGTGATGGGATGCCTAGAATGGTCTTGTAGATTGAATGGGAACTTATGAAATGTAATGCAAAATGGTGCTAAGTGCCAAACAATTTTTACAGTGTCAACAAGGATGAGTGTAGTTAAGGTTTTCATTGCAAAAAAAAGGTGTTAACACATGATGGTGCATGAGAATAATTGAAAATACAAGTAAAATACCAAAATGCAAGTAAAAATGCTAAAAAATGTATAGGGGAGAGAGTGAGAGAGAAAGCAGCACCATCCCAAATGAGGTTGAGCATAGTTAACTTCAAAAGAGATGAGAAGGTACACAGTGTACAATCAACATAGTAGATAGTGTAGTCACAGTCTCGAGATTTCTAGCCACAAAGATTGACATTCTACCATGAGGTCTATGCCTATTGGATTGGCCATCATGATGTGCAGTGGACTATAACAGTCTACGATAAGTGATGGTGATGTGAAAATGCCTTGCCTTGCTAAGAAGCTGAACGCACTTTGAAAGTGCCAAATGTCAAAGATGCTAACTGAAATGCCAAAAATGCCAAGCTTGTTTCAGTTTTTCCAACCACTAAAATGTATAAGGCTAGCGTATTTATAGGGCTAGGTTTCCCATGAAATGCAAATTGATTGCCACATGGCAATGGGGCGATTGAGACTACATTGCACCCTACTACACTCTTCACTAAGGAAAATGGTGTTATGCTCTAGTATGATCCAATGGACTCTACAAGATTGCCAAACTATTACTATGCTACCAACTACATGTTCGTGAGCTGAACAAGACTGCAATGTACTTGAAAAAATCTAAAAAATTGAAACTATGGAGACTACACTCTAGGACTATGCTGTCCACTATATCAAGTGGGGTTGACTATAGTTACAATTTGGGGACAAAAGGAAGTACATCAAAGATGCATTTTTGCTAACTATGCATGCTAGAGATGTGTTGGAGCTAAGGTAAACATCAATGCTACATTGTGAAGGCCTTTGGAGGCTATTTTGGCTAACTACACTTGACTACACTCTAGATTGGGAGAGAGTGTAGTTAGGGCACTTAAAAATATTTTGCAGAAAAGTGATTGTGTGCTAGCTATGCTCTCCATGGGAGGCTAACTACACTCTCAACTGGGGTGAAGCGTAGTCCCAACACTTGGAATGTTTTTGCAAAATTTGTCTTTGAGCTAGCTACACTTGACTATGTTCTAGTCTAGTGCAAACTGTAGTCTCAACACTTAGAAAAATTTCTATCAAACTATTTCTTCCATGCCAACTACGCTTGACTACGCTTTAGTGTAGTGGAGAGCATAGTCTCAGCACTTAGAAAAATTTGCAGCTATTGGCTTGACACGTAGAAAATTTTGTAAACTAGCCTTTGGTATTGACTACACTCTTTACTAAGTTGACTATATGCTCCAGTGTAGTGGAGAGTGCAATACCAACACCTGAAAAAAATTTGCCTTGTCTTGACACTTAGACAAATTTTTAGTTGAGAAGTTGTCATCCAAATTTGGTGGTGTTTCATTATTGATGTCTAGAGGAGTGGCCTGAGAAATGTTGACAAAGAATTGTAAAACACCATAGTAGGCTTGGCACCAACATCGCTCTTTAGTACCTGATTGAACATTGTTGTGCCATTCTCAGGAGTGCTATGGATGGTAGTATGTTAAGAGTAAACAGTGTAGGCAAGATGCTGAGGGTAAAAGGGGAAGTAAGATGCAAACAGGATGTTCGAATGTGGAGACATCATGGCTAGTAATGACCATGGCACTAGAGTGGCTTGCCCCTAAAAATGTTGACCTATTATTAGAGTTCTCATGAGAGAGTTAGGGTGGATTCAGGGCTAGACTAGTTGCAAAATTGTAGCTCTATTGAGTTACTTGGGGACATGCTTTTTCCCCTTTGTTCTTTCTTTTCTTCTTCTTTATTTTTCTTGCTTTTTTTTCTTTTTGTTTTTTACTATGGGCTACTTTCCATCAAGTGGACTATGTGCCATTGAATGAACTTTACTTTGATGCTTACAAAACCATGTCGCAGTTATAGGATAGGTGTTTCCTTCACAAGATGACTTAGGTTACATTTTCCTAGGCTGTGACTAGCCGACAAAGGCTCTCCACAAGACAACTTATGTTATGTCTACCTTAGGTTCTATGGTTTGCGATGCGATATGCAAAGATGCAATATGCGAAGAAGGTGTTGTGTGGTTATAGCTTGTGAGCATCAAGGGAATATAATTTTGGCTATGTGAGGAATGAAAGAGCATTGGGACATGGGAGCAGATGTGGGTAGCCTATAATCAAATAAGAGGAGATGTGCACTATTGAGCAGCTTAACTAGTCTAATTGTGCACATCTAAGAACTATGATGACTTACAACTGCAATGAGATGCATCTTTGCATGATAGCCCAGGGCTTCATCCTACAAATATAACTTAGAGAAGACAAGGAAAACATACAATAAAAAATGCAAATTAAAATGCGAAGGTGTGAAAATGTTGTAAATGCTCTAAAGGCCAAGCTAGTGACAAGTGCTCAAAACGCCAAAAAAATGGTAGGTGGTGATGATGCTATAGGTGCTTAAAAGCCTGTATTGATGGCAAGTGTTTAGAAAGCTAGTGAAATGCTAGGGGGTGATGATGCTATAGGTGCTTGAGAGCCTACACTAACGATAGGAGCTCAAAAAGTTAGCAAAATGACAAGGCGCCATAATGCTACAATTGCATCCAAGGCTGCACTAGTGGTAAGAACTCCATTTTGGGACTACACTCTTCCCATTTGCATGGTGTAGAAAACTAGGGGGGAGGGGGAGTTAGAATTATTCTCACTTGCTTGCTCATGGAACTATGTGTGACTGATGGAAAACCTAGTTTAAGGTCTTGGTAGACTGTGGTATGCTAGTTTATGGTCATAGCAGACTATTGCACCATTTTAATGTTGTAGTAGACATGCTATGCTAGTTTATAGTCATAGTGGACTGCTGCACTAGTTTAATTTTGTAGCGAATGTATTATTGTGCTAGTTTAACATTGTGATCCAAGGACAAATAAGATGTTAATTTATAGTGACAGTTGACTTGTTGTGCTAGTTTATAATTATAGTAGACTTGTTATGCTAGTTTATAGTCATAGCAGAGTTACTATGCTAGTTTTTAATCATAGTAGACTTGCTATGCCAGTTTATAGTCATACCGAACTTGTTGGATTTATGCCAGTTTAACGTCATAGTGGACAATCAATGCTAGTTTAGTATTGTAGAAAATAAATGCTTACCTTGTTCCATTGATGTGCATTATGCTAAGCATAGTATGACATTAGGTACGAATGGTTCACTGGATTGACAAACTCATTGTCATCCTAATCAGCAACCCTGAATGCTCAATTGTCATAAGCCTTAATGACCAAGAAAGGCCCTTCCCAGTTGGCTGAGAATTTGTCTATAGGTTCACAAATGGCCTTGAGGAATAGGTTCCCTCTCTTAATCGGGCATTGATGTTGGTTGTGATGGTGTTTTTATCATTACTTTTTTTGATACCATTTGATGTAATCAAGCATTTGCATGTGCTCTTCTTTTATTGAGTTGAGGTTTATGATCCTCAACTTGTTGTTCTAAGCTTCATCAATGAGATTTGAGAGGATCAGCCAGAGCAATGGAACCTACAATTCAAGGGGAAAAATTTCTCTAGACTCATAGACAAGATTGTAAGGCATCTTACTTGTTGCTATTCGATGTGTTGTGCAGTAGGCCCAAAGTGCATAAACTAATTGCTCATGCCATTATCTTTTGCTACTACTTAGCATCTTTTTCAGAAAGTTGATAATGACTATGTTAGTGGCCTTTGCTTGGTCATTTTCCTAAGGGTAGTATGACGATGAAAAGGAATCTTTAATATCAAAGTACTCACAAAAGGCTTTAGTCTCAGCATTGCTAAACTGTGGTCCATTGTCTATTACTATGGTCATGAGTAAATCGAAATGGGTCACTATGTTATTAAGCGTGAATTTTCAAACTTGTTGCAATGTTGTCTTCCTAAGGGGAATAGCCTCGACCCACTTAGTGAAATATTTAGTTATGGTTATGATGAAGTTATTTTTTATAGAGGACTTAGGCATTATAGGTTCAATGATGTCTAAGCCCCAATGCTAGAATGACCACATGATCTACATTGTTTACTGTTGAATCAGTGGCATGTGCATTAGGTTGCCATGCCATTGAAACATATCACATGTTTTGACCTTGGAGACACAATCGTGCTCCATGTAAGGCCAATAATAGCCCAAGCATCTAATTTTCACTTTCATTACTCTAGGTGCTATGTGGTGTCCACACAGTCCCTCATGGGCTTACTTGACGATTGTTTGTGCTTTGTTGTCACTCATGTAGGTTAGCATTATGTAACCATAGGATCTACAACATAGCATGCTATCACCTATAGTTATGTAATGCCACTACCATTTATGCACTATGTCTTTTTGAGTAGAAATTAAGTGTTGTAGAGCCTCACCCTATAGAAGGTATGCCTTAATGTTATCATACCACTCTTCTACATGGGTTGTGTTGATTATGGATATGGATGAAACATTAGTGATTTTCATAATAGGCATAGTGCAATCTACCATCAAGGTAGGCAATGCATGAAACATGTTTGATTTAATGCTTAAGGCTAACGAGGCTAGTGCATTAGCTATGACATATTTGTTTCTAGGAATGTATTGGACATTAGTTTTTGCAAATTGTTTAAGTGCGTGCTTTGCTAGGTCGAAATAAGGTTGTAAATATTGGACCTTGCAAGCATAAATATCTATCACTTGGTTAACCACTAATTATGAATCATCTTGGATTGCTAGATGATGAATTCCTAGTTTGCGTGCTACAAGAATACCTCAAAGGAGACCTTGGTACTCGACCACATTGTTGGTGCAAGGGAATGTAAAATGGTATGCGAAGGGTTGGATCTCCTTGAAGGGAAACATGATGAAAGTAGTGGTGCTACCCCCTTGAGAGGTTGAAGCATCATCAAAATGTAGGAGTGCCTTAAAGTTATTAGGCACTTGACTAATGTTATTGACATGCTCATCTAGGAATTTTGGATCTATGGTTGCTTGATCGTTAACTAAAAAAACCATAAGTTAAATTGACCTTTTATCAAGGCTTACACAATGTAATATAGGTCAAAATCCACTATTATTGCTTTTCATCATGAAATACAACTACTTTTGTATATGTTCATTGCAATTTCTTGGAGTACATTATTCTTGCAAATGATTTTGACTTAATTATGGAAAAGGTAATGCCTCTACTACTTAAGTGAGAAAACTAAGGCACGATAATACTTTTTCACATCATTATATTTTTCTTCGTGGACAACCAATGCATGGCTTATGTAGTAAACCAAGACCTCTATACCATCATCTCACTTTTGCGAAGAAGAGAAGTGATGGATGTGTTGGAAGTGTCAAAGTAGATGTAAAAGGGTTTATCTCCTTACGGAGGGTGAACTATAGGAAGTTGTGCCAGCTCTTGCTTAATATTGTCAAATGCTTGTTGGCATTAAGTTTTCCACTTGAAGTTAGCTCCTTTCTTGAGAAAATGTTACATTGGCTATAACTTATCCATTAACCATGTGATAAACCTACATATGAATTGCAATATACCTTGTAACCCTCATAGTTTCTTACAATTGGTTGAAGGTGCTAAGTTGGTTATGGCCTCAACCTTGTTAGGGTCTATTTGTATTCTTGCTTTGGATATCACAAAACTAAGCATCTGGTCTACTCTAACATCAAAAACACACTTCTTGGGATTTAACCTAATATCATGTTTAAGCAACATTTAAGCACTATGTCTAGATAATTTTCATGGTCATGAGCCACTTTAGACTTAACTACTATGTCATGGACATAGTTGTTGAGAAGGCTTAGCATGTAATCACTAAAGATGTATGTCATTGCATGCTGATATGTTGCTCTTGCATTCTTAAGTTCAAAGGACATCATGGTATAATAAAATGTACCACAAGGGATCATAAAGGTCATGTTGAGCTAGTGCTTAGGGTTGATCCTAATCTGGTTGTAGCCCAAGAACCCATCCATGAAGAATAACAAGGCATGTCTAGCTGTGGTATTAATCAACTGATCAAACTAGGCAACAAAAAATCATGTTTAATGGTTACTTTATTCAGGTCCTAGAAGTCTATGAAAATGCAAATACTTTCATTTTTCTTAGGCACAACTACAATGTTGGAGACCCAGTTTGCATAGTCAACAACCCAAATGAAACTAGCTTTGTAAAGCTTGATGTTTTCATCACAAACTATCAATGCCACTTTAGGTTGAACCTTGCACGCTTTCTATTTTACTAGCTTAATGCAAGGATCAAGGATGATATTGTGCTAAACTAGCCAAGGTTTTAGACCTAGCATGTCCTCATATGACCATGAAAATGCTTTAATGTTATCATTTAGCACCTTGGTGATGTCTTGGGCATGTTGGGGATCTACCGATGAGATCAGTTGTAGTGTTTTTGCCTCACCATTGGGTTTAGCCATAGGGATCTTGATGAGGGAATTCTCTATGATGTAACCTACCTCTATATCAAGGGCCTTAACTAGATGGTTAGCTAGTTTAGTGGTGCCTCTATGAATGCTATGTATTCAACATAGGTTTTAGGCTCAAGGTCTAGGCAATGTGGGTCAATGCATTACTTGATATCACCATGAGGTCCCATGAGGACTAGAGGTAAGAGAAGCTACTTAGGCATAGGCATGTCATACTCCTATAAAACATATAAACAAAATGTTAAGTAACACTTGTATTAACCAAATTAATGTGCACAAATGAATAGAAAGTAATGCGATAAAAAATTTTCCTAAGTATGGATAAAAACTATAAAGAGGGGTAGACATCTGTGTGTGTGTGTGTGTGTGTGTGCGCGCCAATTTTAGGCCTCAATAGGCTGTGCATGCCAGTTTTAGGTCTTAGTAGATCATGTATCCTAGTTTTAGGTCTTAGAAAACCATGGATGTGTCAAATGTGTTAGTTAGAGCAAGGCTATGTGAGCTTAAAAGATGAAATTAACTCAAGCATTCACTAGGTGATGAAAAGTTGCAAATTTTGGCTAAGTGTGGGTGACTATGCTCTTACTGAAAGTTGAAAATTTTGGCTAAGTGTGGAGCATAGTCTTGGGTTGATGGATCATTAAAAAACCTTAGGAGGGTATAAAGGCACATTTTACCATGGGTAAGTTATCATTTTCAAACTTTTCAATGCAAAGTTCAGAGTAGAGCCTTGCTATTTTCATTGTTTTGCATTGCCAATGAAGAGTGTAGTTGGAGCCATTATGCATCAAAGTGGATGCTTGCACCTAGGATTGGTGAACATGGACAAGGGGGAGTGCACACTAGGTTGCTTGCCATAGGTATACATGGAGGAGAGGAGGTTGTCGACATCCTCTAGTACCCCAACTATGCTCTCCCCTTTGCCATTTTTTGTTTGCTACATTTTCTACAGTTAGAGGGTTTTGGAAACATGGACATAAGGGTGTGCCTTACCATGGTGGGATGCCAGGGTAGGGGCCACCACTGCCATGCACTATTTTGGTAGTGATGGTGATAGGGAGGGGCACGCATGATGAGGAGGGTTTCTTGGCCACCATTTTTTTGGTGTGTGTAGGGGTTTTTTCTCTTAGCCCTAGGGCATGGGTTCTTAGGTAATGTGGGTTGGAAAATGCATGGGGTTGAGGTTCAGTGGCATAGCAGCAAAGGGGATTTTGGCTACAACTAGGGAAATCTACCATGAGGCAAGGAGCATGGAAAGGGTTTACCCTACATTTCTTTTTTTTATTTCCACAAAGCATGGGTAGGGGTTTTGAATTTTTTTTTTTTGTGTTTTTTCATGGCACAGGCTAGGTAGGAATTAGGGTTCGATGGTGGCTAGGGGCAACCAATTATGAGGTAGAAGGTATGATAAGGGTTTTGGAGTTCTTTTATTTTTTTGAGAAAAATAAATTGAGAAGGGGACAAGGACAAGCACATCAAGGGCCATGGGGGCCATGGGGTGATTACACCCCATGGCATAACAAGGGCTTCATAGGCGTTACACCCCATAGTGTGTCCATGCAGCCACAAGGACTATGTGGGGTGCTATGACATATGGCATAGTCATGAGGGTCACATGGTGTAATTGGCCCCAAGGCATGTTTTCTACATGTCATTTTCATTTTTGTTTTTGAATTTTTTTTATGGGCAGTGGAGGGAGAGATGGCAGGGCTTTATGGGCACATCAGATGTAATGGCATGGCATTGCAAGAAGGCTGCAAGTAGTAGGGTGTGGGTGGGTCTTGTTGTTGCAGCAGTGCATGACATGTAGGGTATGGTAGGAGTGATAGTTCCTAGAGGGAAATAGGGATGGCCCATTGTACCATAGTGGGGTGGGGTGTGTGGAGAGCATTGGGGTGGCAACCAAAACTTTGTTTCCTACAGGCCATAGCTAGGACTATGCTCTCCATGCCTTGGAGGCATAGTTGATGTCTACTCCAAAAGTTAGTTTTTTGGGACTAAACTTTGGAGAGAATGTAATAACAGTGCCCACAGTTACAAAAAATTTGCCTCTTTTCCAAAATACTCTCTCTATGAAGGTAGCCTAGAGTTAGATTTTTGTTTGAAAAATTGTGGACTACTTTCTCTAGTTCAGAGTTAGAAAAAATTTGTAACTTTTTGAACTACACTACCCGAAGTTTGAAAATTTTTTTGCAAAAACTTTTGAAAATTATGCATAATGCTAAACTTGCAAAATGTAATAATGCTAATCATGCAAACTACAATAATGCTCAACATGTGAGAAATTACTAATGCTAAACTTGTAAAACCTGTGAATGAAATGCTAATCCTATGCAAACGTGTTGTACCCTAGTGAGTACCAGGTGCATCAAATAAGTTGATTGATGTCCTATAGCCATTAGGCCCCAGAGGGCATTTCCAAAATGAAACTTTTTTGCTAATTTATGTTATATTGTGCTAATTTTTCTAACTTGATTTAATAATTATATGTCAAAATTTGCATCTATGCAAGTATACTATCGCTTTATTCATTATTTTTTGGTTGTATGGTGCTATTGAAACTTGTACTAATCATCATGGAGCTTGTAGGCATCTTGTGCTGCATGAGTGAGCCTATTCCCATCACACCTTCACCAGATATGTGTGTGTGGGGGGAGGGGGGGTGGGGGTGTTCAGGCGATGTGGTTTTGGCTAGGGTCTCATGAGTTCCTGGAGTACCTACTACAGTAGTTTAGTATGATCATGTGGTCACACTTAATGGTGGAGGTTGCTAGTGCTATCACTGAGACATTGTTGCTAAGGGCTAATCAAGACATCTTGAGGTTCATCTCAGATGAGCCTACTACTAAAATTAATTAGGTGGATGATTCAGGTAGAGGAACTAGGAGCACTCAATGCTTATCTAAGATATGGTGCATGATAGGGTTCAGTTGCTATCACAAGAGAAACACCCTTTTCATCACACTGTAGGTGCACATTCTATTTTAAAACCCACCTAGAATTGTCTACTGTTCTAGAGGGTAAGTGCTTTTATGGCTTTCATAGTTTGTTTTTCTGCTACTTGCTCATGCTATCTTACTAATGGATCATGCTTAATGCCAGATTCAGAGTTGATGAGGAGGGCCTACATGATGAGGCAGATGCTTTGGCTTTAACCTGCACTGCCCTAGAGGTGTTCTCCTCTAGTTCAAATGTTTGGGAAGCTAGGCTTAAGTAGGTGGGGTTTGATTTGGAGGTCTACCACACTTGATACTTGAGGGCATATGAGAAATGTAGGATCCACAACTAGCTAGATGAGGAGTGGGCCACTGATGTGCTCAACATTGATGTTATGGCATCACTCCCATCTCACACCTTGTTTGTGTCACATATGCATCTAAGTTTTAGCTTATGTGCTTGCTCACATGTTGCTTGTTAGTTTTCTTTTTACATGATGCTAACATTGTTTTGCCTTGGTTATAGTGGTAGTTGCTTTAGGCAAGGTGATGTTTTGCACCATAGGCCACATAGAGGCCACCCTCATCATGAAATATGGTAATGTGGAGGGTTCACAACACTAGTTGTGCCACAAGGCCTCTAAGTCATTGAAAATTAGGCTCGCACATGTACGGTTAATGGACCTATTTTTGGCCCTTACCCCAAGTATTCTAGTGGCAAAAATTATCACCATCATTGATTCCTTCAATAGTGAAGTCTAGCAGTTCATCACCTAAGTGTGTGGTGTGAGGGTAGTGCTTGACCTCAGTGAGGCTTTCTTTACTAACCTCTTTGGCATTTCCCCTGATGGCCCATTGATTATTGATAAGGACAATAGGAAGGTGGACTATAGAGGGGAGATCAAGGATTGGTTGGAAGCCACCTGATCTCGCAAGGGCATACCAATCAAGGATGTGCCCATGCCTAAGGTACAGGAGCTCTACCTTCTATTTTGTGCACATGTCTTTACTAAGTTTCTCTTCCAAGGAAAGATTCTTGGGGTGAAGTAGGCACATGTGATGAAAGAGGTGCTACTGGATGGCACAAGGTTCAACTGGGCTACCTACATTGCCAATGGCTTGCATGTGAAGTTCACCAGGCTGTAGTTTAACATCCAGGCGAGATCCCATGTTCACTTCGTCTTCTTTGCAAGGTACTTGCAAAGGTTTATAGAGCTTTTGGTCATGCGTGATGGTGGGTGTTGGGTGGTGCAAGACCACAAGAAGCTATTCAAACCATGGATCATGAATCTATTTATGACCACATGGACATAAGATCCCCCATAGGAGATCAATGAGTCATTATACATAACAACTAAAGGTTTGGTGGGGTGGTCACACTACTCATGAGATAGCATAGGTGAGGGTTCTCTAGTTGGATCCAAGAACATGAACAAGGTAGATCATTATATTGCAGAGATGGTGGGACCATCTAAGGAAAAGATTAAGAGGCCATGTCCCACGAAGAAGACTACTCCTAAGATAAGGAGGCCAAGTAGCAAGAACATCCATATCAAGTTTCAAAGCTTGCACTCGAAGGTTGCAAATTAGTATACATAACTTGTTAGATGCATTTATTGTATTAATGTATATTTATATTTTTATGTTTTCATTTATGCTATACTATTAACTAGTGCTAATGTACTATACCTATGTGCTGATTATAGATATTAGAGAGAGGGTTGTCAAATAGTGGCCAAAGTAGTAGCGAAAAGTGCCTACTCAAGCTTTAGAGGGGGAGGCCCATGGACACAAGCCTCATGAGATGGTAGAGATCCTTCAATAGTTAGAGGAAGAGGGGTTGCTCGAGCTCGATGGAGGTGATTTTGATTACCTATTTGATGGTGTATAACTGGGTGAGCCCCTTGCACCCATACCTAAATGCTTTCTAGGTAACCACTTTGAATTTCCATCTATTGTTGCCTTTTTCTCTAGAATCTTTGGCTATTCAGTTGTATGCTAAATGCATCATTACATTGCAGCCTTAGATGTTCTTGCTAGCAATTCCATGTCCACCTATTGCATGGAGCCATGGGTGGACATGCTTGATAAGTTTGCCTTTATGGAAGGCATTGTGAAGGACATGGTGGACCACTTGCAACAAGCAGATCCTAAATTCAGCATGTTTGCTATGTTCCTTTTCTTTATGTTGCTTTATTGATTGAATGTTGTGGCTAAGATTATTTGCTTATTGCATGCCAATAGGTTCTAAGCTTTGGTGGAATCCAAGCAAGGTGGCCAAAGTACATGCCCTTCCTAACCTTCCTTTGGAAGTGGATCAAGTATCTTACTACATGTATGAGACAACAAACAAGTGTGTGATTTTCTATACAAAATGATTATGGTTTTGTTGGTGCTCTAATGAGCACTTGTGGAAATGATTGCATGAGCTACAAGAGAGAGTGATCAACCAGGATATGAAGATCGAAGACCTTCAATCCCGATATGACTTTCTAGTGGCTAGGTCATAGGGAGATAGTACTTAGAGAACCTCTAAGATAGAATATACTCAATATTGGTTGGCTCTATGGGGCAAGAATGAGGTCACTTGAGAGATGATAGAGCAATGGTTGCAAATGGACTTGCTGACCCAAAAGAATCAAAACTAGAAGAATTAAAACACTAAGGTGTACCAGTGGAGGTAGACTCAAAAGAACCACAAACACCAATACAAGTGCAAGCGTGATGCATACCTTCAATGGTATAAGGAAGATTTTTTATAGCACCACTACCTTGAGATGTTTATTAAGGAAATTAGCAAGAGGTAGGCTTATCAGTTGTTCGCTTGGCATATAGTGGTAAGTGGCTCTCTTGAGCAGTAAATTACCATGCCTTTGGGAGAGACTTCATGTCCTACCTTTTTCATGGAGCCAATCAAATGGACTACCATGGACAAAGGCAAGATCCTTGTGGGGATTAACTTTGGCCAAGAGGATTGGACATAGCTTTCTGAGGTCGAGATCCTTTGACCCTTGGAGGTTGGCCTTGAAAAGTTACCTCTAGAAGACATTGATGTGAGATCCCCTTAAGTTAGTTGTTAATTTGTTATATTCTACTACTCATGTTGTGTGCTGCTATTAATATGATATCTAATTCCTATATTTGCTACATGTGATGTATAATGCATAAACATTTTTTTTGTTTTATGTTTATTTGCTATGCGCTTGCTATGGTTATTGTGCAATGAGTTAAGATGATAAATATGCTCAGTTAAGACTACATGATGATGGTATAACTAGGCCATTGTGAGCCCCACACTAGTTTAAGGCCATTTCGAGCCATGATGATAGTTTTAGGTCATTTTGGGCCATATATACTACTAGTTTAAGGATATTTCAGGCCATAGTGATGATTAAGAGTGATTGATTAAGGCCATTCTGGGTCATATATTATGATTTTTAGGCCTTTTTGGGCCATATGGGAAGGATCAACAATGGTAGTTTAAGGTTATTTCTAGCCATAGTAGTAGTTTAAGACCATTCCAAGTCATAGCAGTAGTTTAAGGCCATTTTGGACCATAGTATTGCTAGCTTAGGGCCATGATGGGTAGTGTGTTGCTATTTCTCTTTTTGTGATTTTGGCTTTTCTAATTTTTATGCATTTTTATGTTTTTCATACATAAGCTAATAACTACTAAAGGATAAACTAAATGAATGAATGCATGGACTAAAAAAAATGTACAAACAAAGTAAATAAATGTGTAAACAAAGTAAATAAATGTGTAAACAAAGTAAACAATGTGTAATCTAAGCAATAAAGCTAAATGTAAATGCATAAATGAGTGCAATGTAAGTAAAAAGTGAAATGCATGGCGAAATGTAAATTCAAAGGATAGGAAAGCACCTAGCATGTGTTGGACTAAGGAGGTGCCTTAGTCACATAGTTGCTTCCTAACTTGGTGTAGATTAGGAGGTGCATAGGGCCTGGATGGTACTATGAATTTTTCCCCTTAACATTTCTCTACTATGTTAAAGGGAAATTCTATCCATAAAGCATCCTCTAGGAGGTTGTTGACCTCTTCTGCTTGTTCGGGTGGGTTTGCCTCACATGTTTCATCCTCATCCTTTAGCGCAAATGCATCATCTGGGAACTCCAGCTCTAACCCTTTCTTCATGTCAATGTTGTTAATTGCTAAAGGGATTGTGTTGTCACCATGGATAATGACCTCACCACCTTTGTATGAAAGGTGGATTTCTTGGTGAATAGGAGAGGAGATGATCCATAATTAGGCCAACCAAGGCTTGCCTAGTATTAAGTTGAAGTCTATCATTTCCTCCACAATGATGAATTTAGCAATAGTGGGAAAGTTTTCCCTCACCACAAAGGCTATTGTAATGGTTCCTCTAACAATGACATGCAACATGTTGAAGGATTTTAGGCACGTTGTCTTTATTGGTTTAGTTTGCTTGATGAGACCTACTTTGTTAAGAATGGTGTATGGGATGACATTTTTTGCTACCCCATCTTCAATGTGCATCCTACAGATTTTGCACTACCCAACACGTATTGTGATGAACATGGACATTGTGATGACCTAACCCTTCAATTTTAATTACCTTGTCACTATAATGATTGAAAATGTTGGTGGCTGGAATCACCTAGGGATCAATGGATGCATAGCCTCAACCCCACCTTTGCACAAGGGCCTTGTTGAAAAAGAAAGGCAAAGCACACTAAACGATCTTGTCATTTGAATAGGGACTTTACTAGTTGCAACCGAGGTGGTGGGTACAACTAGGGTGTGGTATGATTAGCTAAAATGCAAATGCAAGCAACATGAAATGGTGCTAAGGGTCAAAGCAATGTTTTGTCATGCTATGTATAGAGTGTAGCCATAGAATGGGGGTGAGCATACCCAAGGGGTTCAATTGAAATGAGAGTGTCAAGCCACGTAGATTTTCACCCGAGCATAGTACAACATGATGACACATAAAAAAGTGCAAAAGGACATAAGAAAAATGAAAGAAAATGCTAGAAATAGGAGAGAGAAATGGAATACTACCCCAAATGAGAACGTAGTTAACTCCAAAAGGGTCTTAAGAGGTACATAGTGTACAATAGGCATATCAGAAGTGCAGTTATAGTCTCGGTGATATCAAGCCATGAAGTCTGGTACTTGCCATGATGAATCATGCTTGCCGATTTGGCCATCGTAGTGTACTGTGTGGTGTTCTACAAAGCTACAATAGGGCTATAGTGGGCCATGATGTACAATTCTGCCTCTCTACCAATTCATTTGGATCTTTTTCATCCAAAAATGCTTAGTGCTAAAAGGTAAATGCCAAGTGCTGAAAATGCTCATGTCCAAGGAATGCCAACCACTTGGGAATGTCAACCATTTGAGAATGCCAACCATTTAAGAATGCCAAATGCATGGGAATGCCAACCATCTGGGAATTCCAACCACCTAGGAATGCCAATCACCTAGGAATGACAACTACTTGGGAATGCCAACAGTTAAAAATTTGGGGATCTAGGCCGATTTATTGGGCTAGGGTTAGCATAAAACATGGATCAGCTGCCACGTGGAAGTGCAATAAGTGGGACCTGAACACTTAGAAAAATTTATGCAAAGTGCCATCATTTTGACACTTAGCCAAATTTCTAGTTGAGATGTCAAGACCCGAGATTTTGTGGTGTTTCAATGGTCCCTCTTTGTTGATGTCTGGAGAAGTGGCCCAAGAGACATCAACAAAGAATCACAAAACACCACAATAGATGTGGCATCAACATGACTTGTTGGTACCCAATCAAGTGTTGTTCCACCATGTTCAAGAGTGTTGTGGATAAGGGTATGCTGGGGCGAAGTGTGTAGGTAATGTGCTATGGAGATGAAATGCAAGTAGAGTAAATAAAATGAAAATAGTGTATCTTCATGTAAGATGCGAAGTCAGAATGGTTTATGGTGACCATGGCATGAAGTGGCTTGTTCCTAAAATGTTGACCTCTCGTTGAAGTGCTCATGAGAGAGTCAAAGTTGATCCAAGGTTGGGCTAGTTGCAAAGCTACAACATTGTCAATTTGCTTGGGAATGTGATTTTCCCTATTTTCCTTTATTTTTTCCTTTTTTTTTTCATTTTTTGCTCATTTTTTTGCTTTTTCTTCTTTGCTATGCAATGAGGCAAAACCCTATTGAGTTTGGCTTATTGTTGAATGCTAGCTACAAGGTGTGGGTCATCGAGTAGATGGACTTTGCTTTGATGCAATTGCATCACATCTGTAGGATAGGTGTTTCCTCTCCATGATGGGTTGTGTTACATTCACATGGGCCTTGACCAAGCAACAAAGGCTCCCCATGGGACAAGTTGTATTACATCCACCTTAGGTTCTATGGTTGACATGAAGAGAATGCCATGTGCATCATAGTGTGTATGCATCAAAGGGATGTGCAATCATGAGTATGTGAGGGATGAGAGGCTATTGGGATGAAGGAGTGCATGTGCATAGGCTATAATAGGATGAGGGGGATGTGCACTCTTAATTGGCTTAGCTAGTTCAATCATGCACATCAAAGCGATGTGGTGACTTACTGTTACGATGAGATGCATCTTTACATGACTACCTTCGAGGCTTTGTCCTACAAACACAACTCCAAGAAGACAAGAAAACTACATAATATAAAATGTAAGGGCAAATGCAAAATGTGAATATGATACAAGTGTTGGATGCAAAATGTTGTAAAGGTGTCAAATGCTATGCTAGTTAGAAGTGCTTAGGAAGCTAGTGAAAGTGCCAGGGTGATGATGCTATGAGTCCTCCAAAGGTCATGCTAATGGTGGGTGCTCCAAAAGATTAGAAAAATGGTAGGAGGTGATGGTGTTGCAAGTGCCCCAAGGGTTTCACCAATGAAAAGTGCTTCAAAAGATTAGTGACATGCCAGTTTAAAGTCCTAGAAGACTGTGAACCTAGTTTAAAGTCCTAGTAGATCATGATGTGCTAGTTTATAGTCTTGGAAGACTACTGGGTGCTAGTTTAATGTTGTAGCACATGATGGATGTTGTGCCAGTTTAATGTCATGACCCAAGCATGATTTGTGCTAGTTTATAGTCATAGCGAACTAATACACTAGTTTATAGTCATAGTGAACTGTTTGAGCTAATTTTTTGGGTTATGATAGATGATTGCTTACACTGATTATGTGAGGTGCAATGCTGCATCCATAGTAATGTTGTGTGTCTGTAAGATCCTACAAAAAACAACTAGAAAAACAACATCAAGAGCCTGTTGTAAATAGAGTTAAAATGCACGAATGAAATTAAAGCATTGCAAAAAGTAATAGTTTTAGGTCGTTCTGAGTTATGGGATAGTTTAAGGCCTTTTGGGCCATGTGTTTTTGTGGTTTTATGTTTTTTTTATTTTTATGTGTTTTTGATGCTTTTCAAATGTAATGCTTAATCTAAGTGGATGGATGCATAAACAAAGTAGAAATGCATAAACAAAGAAAATTAGTATGTAAACTAGGCAAGTAGGTAAAATGTAAATGCATGAAAAAATGCAATACAAGCAAAAACCAAAAATGCATGGCCCATGGAGGTACGACCTAAGTAGGTGCTTAGCATGTTTTTGGCCAAGTGAAAGTCTTGGTCACATAGTTTCTTCCTAACTAGGCATGGGTTAAGAGGTATGCAAGGCTTAGGATCCTCTAGGAGGCTATTGGATTTAACCACTCATTTAGATGTGTTGGTTTTAGTTGTTACATTGGTTGCCATAGATGTACCACTAAGAAACTCCACCTTCAACACTTGCTCCATGTATATGTTGTGGGTAGCTAGAGAGGGGATGTTATCACCATGGATGATGACTTGACCACCTATGCTTAATCTAAGGATTTCTTGATGGATGGGAGAGGAGATAGCCCATAGTTGGGCTAGCCAAGGCCTACCTAGGATCAAGTTGAAGCCTAGCATCTCCTCTATGATAGTGAAATCTATACTAGTGGGGAATTGCTCTCTTGCCACAAAGGCTAAGTTGATTGTACCCTTAACAATGATGCATGATCTATTGAAGGATTTTAGACATATGAATTTGGTTAGACTAATTTCATCTTCCAATTCTAACTTGATAATGATGGAGTATAGGTCTACATTTGTTGCTGCACCATCATTGACATGCACTCTCTAGATGGTGCACTACCCAACACATATGCTAATGGAAAATGGAGCTATAGTGACCTCTCCTCATTTGGGGTTGATCTTGACTACATTGTCATGAAATGCTAGGAATGTTGAACCCAATTCCTATGGTTCAAGGGGCAACATCATCACACGAATGGTGTTCTCATCTATAAAGATGTCCTCTCTAACAGGAATGAAGGGAAACATCCAAGCCAATGCTTGGCAGTGAGTAGATGAGGTCATGATCAAGTCATACAAGCTCATCATTGTGTTCTTTTGCTTGAGCGTTTATTTCACCTAGGTAAGTGTAGCTATGAAGTCCTTGTCATTGGTCATTGTATTGTGCTTACCTTCCTCCATGAAACTTGAGAGATGGATCTCTTGCAGAGGGGATTTAGGTTTGGGTTACTTGGCCTACTTAGGGGCAAGGACCCCAATGTTCAATTATTGCTTACTGATTATGACCTTTCCTTTGGCCATTAGGGTTGTGAGGTACTCATTCATCCTCATATGTTGCCATTTGGTAGGCCTACCCAAGTTGCTAGTGGGGTTAGCCCACTATTAGGCTTTGGGTAGGTGAGGGGCCATCATGTTGTGGAATCCTTATGATAAATGGTGGTTTGGGAGTTGTTGTGGGACCAAATTGTTGTGGCACCTTGATGAAGAAAGGTTTCTTAGTGGTTGTTGTTGCTACATCATGCCAGTTTAACATCTTAGTGAACGATTGGTTTGGTTGCCAGTTTAACATCTTAGTGGATGATTATTATGGGACCTTGATCACAAAGGGTGTTGTACATGCTCAAGGTGGCACTTTGATAATAAAGAAAGGCCTCTTGCTTATGGAGGTTGAGGAGACCCTTTCCATATTAGAAGGCACATGGATCACAAAAGATTGTTGCAAAGGGTTAGACTTGTCACCTCTGTTGATGAAGTTTATGATATAGGGGGCATCATCTACATTAGATTAGCTTACTGCATCAATCACCAGTTGGTCTCGTTCTATCATTCTTTGTAGGTTGTCTTGAAAATCCTGATAGTTGTCCATACTATGACTAGATAGCTAGTGGTAATGATAGTATTGGTCTAGATTGAAGTGTTGGGGTAATGGGGCCTTGTTTGATACTACTGAGGTGGGGTTCCTCAATACTTCATAATACCTATCAGGTGTTTGTTGGGAATCTCTAATACGTGATTGTATTGGATTTGCTAGGCTTCCAGGAGTTACTCTAGTAATTTAGAGGGTTCCATCAGTAGTGGTGTATACTTTGAGTAATCTTTACACTCAAAGCTGGGCCTTGGGACGACCATTGTTGATGTAGGTGAGTTGGTGCCAGAGTTGGTAGCTTTGTAAGCTAGGGCCTTGGGCTACTTAGCCATCGAGCCCAGGTTGGTTGCTTTTGTGCTTTTGACCACTATTACCACTATTGCATTTTCCTTGCATGCATGTTGGTTTCTATAGGCCACATAGGTTGGGGCATTACTGGTTTGGATAGCCTCTTCTATGCCTTTCATTTGGGCAAAGGCTTGGCTAAGAGGCCTCAAGGCCAGGTAATACAGTTTGGACTTACTGAAGTCATTCACTGCACCCTTGAAGATGGCTAGTAGGTGCATCTCTACTACAAGTTCATGAATTTCACTTAATGTGGTGTTCTAGCATTGGAGGAATTTTGGCATGGGCTCTACAGACCCCTACTTGACTTGCATGAGTTAGTCGAGGATTGCTTCAGGCTTTAGGTTGTACCTAAAGCATGTTACAAATTAGCTTATGAGAGCTTCCAAAGAAGAGATTGAGGCCTTGGATACCACATGATACGAGTCTAAGGCCTTGCTAGTGAGTGACATGGGGAACATGTGCATGATGGCATGTGGTTAGGCTTGAAGGAGTAGCCACTCAGATTGAAATGTGACCAAGTGTGTGTTGAGGTCCCCTTTACCATAGTACTTGGTAAGTTGGGGCAACTGGACCCTAGTTAGGAGAGTTAGGGGTGGGACTATAGGACTTACAGTTTCATCCCAGTAGAAGTCCATCATCTTAATGGTTTCAAAGGAGGCAACTTTAAGTTGGTTGATCTCCTCCATCAAACTTTGGATGAACTAGAATGCCTGATTCAAGCATGGGGATGTGCCAACCAGTTGCATTGGCTAGGATTGTGTTGATTGCATAGCATAGGATCAGATTGTTGGTTGTGGAGTTTGCAAGTTCAACATTGTAGCAAATGATCATTGCTAATTTAACGTCATAGTAGATGGGTTTAGTTGATGCATCAACTAAGCGATAGGTGTAGTGATTGAGGTAGGCCACAAATGAGTGGGTTGGATGGATGCCATGGATGCCAATGAGACAAGCAAGACGTAGGATGCCTAAATTTTTTGGGGCTGGGAGGTGGCCCCTGTGTGACCATATGATTGGGAAAATGCAATGGTCACATGCAAGAAAGGTTGAATTGGCATGGTCACCATCTCAAAGAGGATGGATGGATCGAACCAAGGAGGGGTTGTACTAGGGAGCAGTTGTTGAAAGATGGTGTAGAGGAGGCTCTCACATTTAGAGTGAGTCTTGAACTCACCTTCTTTATCCTATGAGGCTTCCTCATATGTTGTCCCTGCATCATGCACATTTTCATGGATGAGTTGGAACAAAAAATGATGGTAGGACTTCATGAGTGGAATTATGTCAAACAAGAAGGCACTATACTTCTATCAGTCCCAGTGGACTCATTCATAATATTTTTTTTCCTCTAGGTCAAGGTGATCCAATAGTAATCTTGCTTGGATTTTAGCACAAAAAAATTGTATTGTTCATGGCGTAGTGCAACATGCTTTGGGTTTATTGTGGTGTCATATGTGTTAGACATCGATGTGGAAGGATGATCTCGATTCATGTTCATAGATCATGTTGTGAAAGGTGCTATTTGCAAAAAATGGCTAACTGTAAAAACTACAAAAAAATAACTAAGTCTACCAGTAGTAGAAAAATGGCTAAAAATGCAGAAAAATTGCTAAGTATGGAAACTACAAAAAATTAAGTGTACAAATATAGAAAATTTGGTTCAGTATGAAAATGCAAAAAAATGCTAAGTATGAAAATGTAGAAAAAATGATAACTATGAAAGCTGCTAAGAATGGCTAACTCTAGTACTACACTAGAGCTATCTATGCTCTCCTAAGTGCCCAAAATTTTGTTTAAGTGCTAAGGATACACTTTGGCTTTTTTCTAGTGGGATTCTTGGGGAACCAACGATGGGGTCTAATCGACACCAACCAGTGGTGGAGAGAGCATGTAGGATAATAATCAAAAAATGTAAAAGGAAATGTCAAGACCCTTCTTCTAGCACCAAAAAACTACAATGATTAAAAATGTTAGTGGCAAGAACACTGAGAGTTCAACAGACACATAGGCTTAACCCCACCTCTACATGAGGGCCTTACTAGAAATGGAGGCCAAGCACCTTAAATGATCTTGTTGATTGAATAGGGACTTTGCTAGTTGCAACTTGGGTAGTTGGTGTAACTAAGGGGGTGGCATGGTTAGCCAAAATGAAAATGCAAGTAGCATGAAATGGTGCTAAGGGTCAAAGTGATGTTTCATAGTGCAAAATGTAGAGTGTATCCATGGAATGGGGGTGAGTGTAGCCAATGATTTCAATCGAAACAAGAGTGTCATCTCGTGGAGACTACCACCAAGTGTAGTACAATGTGACGACATGTGAAAAAGTGTAAAAATACATAAGAAAAATGCAAGAAAATGTTAGAAATAGGAGAGAGAAATGAAACACCATCCCGAATGAGGACGTTGAAGTCTAGTGTGCACACTCTCAGTGGTGTTGGGCCATGAAGTCTGGCACTCACTATGATGAACCATGCCTACCAAATTGGCCACTGTGGTATACTATGTAGTGTTCTGCAAGGCTGCAGTAGGGTTGTAGTGGGTTTTGATGTATAATTCTACCTCTCTACAAGTGCATTTGGGTCTCTTTCACCTAAAATGCTCAATGCTAAAAGCTAAATGCCAAGTGCTAAAAATGCTTACGTCCAAGGAATGCCAACCACTTGGGAATGCCAACTGCCTAGGAATGCCAATCGTTAAAACATTGGGGGCCTAGAGGTATTTATAGGGCTAGGGTTAGGGTAAAACACAAATTGGGTGCCATGTGGTAGTACAGTAGGTGGGACATCAACACTTAGAAAAATTTGGACAAAGTATCATCATTTTGACACGTAGCCAAATGTGTATTCTATACATTGAGACTTAAAATTTTGTGATGTTTAAATGATGAAATACTAGGGGTGTTGAGCTTAATTCCTACGATGTAGGAGGTAACATCATAGCATGGATGGAATGATCATCTACTAGGATGTCCTTTGTGATAGGAATGGAGGTCAACATTTAGGTTAGCACCTTGCGGTGGGTAGAGGAGATCATAATAGGTTGTATAGGCTCAACATCATGTTCTTTTACTTTAGTGCATGCTTAACTTGGGCTAGTGCATCTAGGAAATGTTTGTTATTGTCTGTAACTTCCTCCATTCATCCTAGAAGATAGATCTATCACAAAGGAGATTTTGGCTTGGCTTGTTTGGCATGTTTGGGGGCTTCAGTGCTTGGTTGTGACTTGCTAGTGATGGCCTTTTTGGTTGCTTTAGCCATGGGAACTATGGATAGGAGGACTAGCTTTGGTGGACCTATTTCCTTTTGCTCTTGATTTTGTCTAATCATCTTATCAGATAGACACTCATTAGGCCTCCCAAGAAACCACCTAGATGGTCTATTGATGTTACTAGTAAGATTGGTTCTTGGATGCAAGGGGACTGATGTGTTAGCCACCACAAAACTTGAGTAGGTGTGAGGTCAGCATGTTGGAGCATCTTGACCATGAAGGATTACTGGGTGGTTGTCATTGATGCAATGTGGGATGAGATCCTAACCATGAAGGTTCTTGTGGATGCTCAAGGTGGCACTTTGATGATGAAAGGGGGTCTCATGCTTGTGGAGGCCAAGGGGGCCCCTATGTTACCAAAGGGCATACAAACCATGAATGGCCACTGCACTAGCCCTAGGTTATCATTAACACGAATAGCATTGATGAAGTACCCTATGTCATCTACATTCAAAGGGTCCTTGCATACCCTCATTGATTGGTTTTGATACCTCACTGGGTTGGTAGCATTGAGTACCAACTTTCCTCTATCAATCATTCATTGTAGGTCATCTTGTAGGGCCATGCAAAAATCAATTTTGTGCTTAGGCAACTGGTGATAGTGACAAAACCTTCCAGCCTAACATGTTTTAGTACTAGTGGCTCATTCAAGGCTACTAGCATGGGGTCTCTCAAGAGCTCATAGTATTTATCATGTTTCTTGTGAGATACCTCGGACATCTATTTATATTGGATGTGTCTAGCCTTGAGTAGTTGGTCTAAGGGTTTTGAAGGTTTAAGAGGTAGCAAAGTATACTTTGAGCAATCCTTGCACTCAAAGTTGGGCCTTAGAGCCATTTGTATTGTTGTTGCTAATGATGTAGTCTAGTTAGTCATTGTGCTAGAGCCAATAGTTTTGTTGTTGGTTGGGTCCTTGGGTGGCGTAGCCATTGGCTTTGGATTAGTTGTTTTGGCCTCATTGGCCATATTTGCAATAGTTTTAGTTTGTTTGTCCTTGTCCTTGTCCTTATTTACATGTAAGTTCTTATAGGCCATGTAGGCTAGGTCCTTACTGGCTTCCACCATGTCCTGTATTCTCTTAGTTTGGGAAAAAGCTTAGCTTAGGGACTACGGGGCCAAGTAGTATAGTTTTGACTTGATAAAGTCATTAATTGCACCCTTAAAGATGGCTAGAAGGTGCATCTCTACTATAGGCTCACAAATTTCATTCAATGATGCACTCTAGCATTGGATAAATTTCTACATGTGCTCTAGATGACCCTACCTAATTTGCATGCGTTGGTCAAGGATGGTTTATAGCTTCAAGTTATACTTGAAGCAGATGATGAACTAACTCAACAGATCCTCCAAAGAGGAGATTAAGGCCCTAGGTAATGCTTGGTATCATTCAAGTGCCTTACTAGTTAGTGACATGGCCAAGACATGCATGATGGCCTGTTGGCCATGCCTACAGTAATAGGACTTATCGGACTGTGTAGGTAGAAGTCCACCACATGAACCATTTTGGAGGAGAAGGCCTTGAGACACTTCACCTCTTTCATTAAGGCTTGGATCAACTAGAATGCATGATCCAAGCCTTGGGATGTAGTAGTGGGGTACATTGATTATGTTGCCTATTGTGCCAGTTGTGTGCTCCATGACCTAGTTGCAAGTTGTGGGGCCACACAAAATGCTTGCTATGTTGGTTGTGCCATAGGCATAGTGGCTTGGTCTCATTACATGTGTGTGGGTTAGACCACTGCAGAGGATGTCGATGAGGTAGGTAGGGCATAAGATGCCTGAGTCATTTGTGGTTGAGGAATATGCATGGTGTGCATGTAGGAATATGCAAGCATGATGGTTGCTGGTAGGGATGACTAAGTAGGTTGTGATGGTACCACAAAGGGAAATTTAACTACATTTAGTGGGTCACCATCATAGGCATTAACCTGGGAGGTGACACTAGGGCTATAATTTTGTCTATAGGAAGATAGGTGGATGGGACTGTGGGAAGACTAAACTAGGGGTTGTCTACTAAAAGGAGATTTGGAAAGAGTATTCATGCTTGGAACAAGCTTCAAACTCATGTTGCTCTTCTTGTAGGGGCTCTTCATAATCTGTTCCCACCTCACGCTCATTTGTTTAGATGAGATAGGCTAGGATCCACTAGTAGGGTTCAATGAGTGGATGAAGTTAATAGAGGAAGGGATGTACTCCCATCTATTTTGATGGATGAGTTCATAGGTCCACTTGGCTTCCATGTCTATGTGATCTATGAATAGTCCTACATGGAGCTACATGTAGATGAATTTGTACTACTCATAATTGAGCAGTGTGTACTAGGGATCCTAGTTGTGCAACCTAAGCAATTGCCTTAGCTCCACCATGATAGGACTGCAAGGGTGATCAACCTTGTTTTCATGTGGAGTAGGTAGGATAGCGAGTGTGTTTGGAACAAATGCCAAAGGTTGTTCAAAATTCATGATGCTAACTGAAAGTTATAGAAGAAATAGCTAATTTTAGAAATTATAGGAAAATGGCTAAGTCTAAAAACTGCAACTAAATCTAAACATTGTAGAAAAATGGCTAAGTTTGGAAACTACGCTCTCTATGCTAAGAGCTAACAATGATCTCTACGTTAAGAGCTAACTATGCTCTCTACTAAGAGCCCAAAATTAGCTAAGTCTAGAAATGAAAATGCTCTAGGGTTGCTATTTGGGGTTCTAGGGAAACTGATGATGGGGTCCAGTCTACACTAACTAGTTGGTAGACTACACCTACATTAACCTAAGATCTAGCTACTACTAAACGTGACAAGTTGACAGGGGTGTTGGGTCAATGCTAGCCTAGAGCTAGAAATAGTGATGTAGAGAGCATGCAAGACAACAACCAATGGAGTTAGAAGAAGGAAATGGATCAACCCTCCTTCTAGTGCTAGAAAACTATAGCAATTGAAAATGTCAGCAACTAGAATGGAACACCAAGGGGTTTTTAGGTGCACAAATTTAACCCCAACTCCATATGAGGGCTTTCTAGAGGAAAATATGGGGTTCCTAAAATGATCTTATTGATCAAATGGGAACTTATGAAATGTAATGCCAAATGGTGCTAAGTGTCAAACAATGTTCATGGTGTCAATGAGGGTAAGCGTAGTTAAGGTTTTTACTGCAAAAATGGGTGTTAGGACATGAAGGTATGTGAGAATAATAAAAAATACATGTAAAATGCAAAAATGTAAGTAGAAATGCTAAAAAATGTAGAGGGGAGAGAGAGAAAGAGAAAGAAACACCACCCCAAATGGGGTTGAGGGTAGTTAACCTCAAAAGGGATGAGGAGGTATGTAGTTTATAGTAGGTGTAGCAGATAGCATAGCACAATCTTGAGGTGTCTAGTAGTAAAGACTAACATTATACCATGGTTTTTATGCCTATTGGTTTGGCCACTATGGCGTGCAGTGGATTGTGATAGTCTATGGCAAGCGATGGTGGTTTGCAAATGCCTTACCTTGCTGAGATGCCGAATGTGCTTTGAAAGTGCCAAATGCCAAAGATGCTAACCAAAATGCTAAAAATGTCAAGCTTGTTTTAGTTTTTCCAACCCCCTAAAACATAAAAGGCTAGAGCATTTATAGGGCTAGTTTTTCCATGAAATGTAGATCGATTACCACATGGTAGTAGGATGGTTAGGCCTATGTTGTGCCCAACTATGCTCTCCACTGAGGCAAACGATGTTATGCTTTGGTGTGGTCCAATGGACTTCGCAAGACTACCAAACTATGACTATGATTGCAACTACATGTTCATGAACCAAACAAGATCACAATGTACCCAAAAAATGTGAAAAATGCAACTTTGGAGACTACACTTCAGGACTATGCTACCTAGTATCTAGAGTGGGGTCAAGTGTAGTTACAATTTGGGGACAAAAGGGAGTATAGCAAAGATGCATTTCTCCTAAGTACTCATGCTGGAGATGTGTTGGAGCTAAGCTGAATGCTTGTGCTATGTTGTGAAGGCCTTTGGAGGTTGTTCTGGCCAACTACGCTTGACTACACTTTGGTCTAGGGGAGAGAATGGTCAAGACACTTAGAAAAATTTTGCACAAAAGTGACTATGTTAGATATGCACTCCATGGAAGGATGACTATGCTCCCAACTAGGGTTGAGTGTAGTCCCAACATCTAGAATTTTTTTGCAAAATCTAGCTTCTAGTTGGCTACGCTTGACTATGCTTCAGTCTGGTAAAGAGCGTAGCCTCAACACTTAGAAAATTTTTTGTCAAACTATTTCTTCCATTGAAAATATGCTTGACTATGCTCTAGTGTAGTGGAGAGTGTAGTCTTAGTACTAAGGAAAATGTGTAGCTACTAGCTTGACACTTAGAAAAATCTATAAACTAGCCTTTGGTGTTGACTATGCTCTCTACTGAGCTGACTACACTCCAGTGTAATGGAGAGAATAGTCCCAACACTTAGAAAAAATTTGCCTTATCTTGACACTTAGAAAAATTTAGAGTCAAGAAGTTGTTGCCAAAATTTTATGGTGTTTCAATTACCTCAAATCTTAAATTAAGCATTTTAGATCATCCAAATCTTGAAGGAAGAGGTGAAACAACTCAAAGATGCCTCCTCTAAAGTTGTTAAACTAGAGGATTTATATCAAGATAACCTTATAAGTCATGTGGTTCTACCTCTAACTCTCCTAGATAGAATCTAACCACCTCAATTTATCAAATATAATGGTGAGGGAGACCCCAATGCACATTTGGTTATATTTATATTAGAGTGCCTACTATTGCAAGCATGGCTACATGTCATCATGCATGTGTTTGCCATGTCATTGGTTGACAAAGCATTGGATTGGTACTGTGCACTACCCAGAGGCACTATCTCCTCTTTGGAGGACATCTTGAGTTAATTCATAATGTTCTTCAAATATAATTTGAAGCTAGAGGCCACCTTACATTAGCTAATGCAAGTTAAGCAAGGCCACCTAGAGCCTATGCAGAAGTTCATTCAACATTGGAGTACCTTGCTAAATGAAATATGATAGCTAATAGCTGAAACACATCTCCTAGCCATTTTCAAGGGTGCAAATAACAACTTTATAAGGTTAAAACTATATTACCTAGTTCCATAATCCCTAAGCCAAGAATTTACTCAAACGAAAAGCATAGAAGATGCAACAGAAGCTAGCAAGGACCTAACTTATGTGGCCTACAAGAACTAGCATGCAAGGAGAGACAAAGATAAGGGAAAGTAGAATGTAATGGTGGCAACTATAGCCAAAGAAGCCAAAAAAACCAACAAAAGGTAGATGGCTAGGCAACCCAAAGCCCTCACTAACAACAAAGCTAGAAACTCTAGTGCTAGGGTAGTCAACCAGCCTACATCCTTAGTGGCCATAGTGCAAGTTATTTAAAGGTCCAAATTTGAGAACAATGATCGCTCTAAGTATATCCCATTTCCACTAAAGCCTTCAAAGCTACTAGACCCAATACTAAAAGCTGGATGCATCCAATACAAACAAATGTCTTAGGATGCCCACAAATAACATGATAGATACTGTGAGCTACTAAGAAATCCTGCTTCGGTAGCATCAAATGAGGCCCTAGTCCCAAGACATTTCAAGTAGGACTAATTTTTCCATTACCACCAGTTGCTTGACCATAGCACAGAGTTTTACTTAGCCCTACAAGATGACCTACAAAGGATGATCTATAGAGGCAAGCTAGTACTTGACATCGCAAATCCAATCAGGCCTTAGAACAAGTCCATGAGGATGTATAATGATTCTCTAAACATAGATGATGTTGGCTATGTCATAAATGCCATCAGCATTGATGATGATCTAGAATTGGTGTAGTAACCATTTGTGATTTGGATGCCCTTTGGTAGTGCAAGGGTCCCCTTGGACCCCATAGGTTTGAGGCCCTCTTTTATCATTAGAGTTCCACCTCAAGCACCCACAACACCCTTCATAGTTAGGGTCCCCTTGCAAGTTGCATCAAAAACAACCATTTGGTTGCCCTTTATCATCAAAGTGGCACAACATGCTAGCCCCTCACCTATCCAAGGGTCAATAGTAGCTAACACATTGGTCCCTTTATTTCCAAGGGATAGCCTCCTTGGCAACATTAGCAAGCCCTCGAGGTGGCAACATAGGAGAACCAACGAGTGTGTTACAAACAAAATGATTAGGCAACATCAAGCCCAAAGAGCACTAGGTTTGCCAAAAACTAGTTCTTATATCTATAGTTCCTATGGCCAAAACAACTAAAGAGGACACAATGAGCAAATCACAAGGAAGCACTAAGGCCCCTAAGCAAGCCAAGTAAAGAAAACCTAAGTCACCTCCATGAGGAATTTGTCTCTTAGGCCACATGTAGGAATTCAAGGCTAACAAAAACATGGTTGATGGTAAATACTTCGTGGATGCATTAGCCTAAGTCAAATAAGCACTTAAATAGAAAAATATAGCATTGGGCTTGTATGACCTGATTATGACCTCATATGCCCACTACAAAGCACTAGTGCAAATGTTGACTCCATCCCTATTATGGAGGACCTCCCCACAGATGAGACTTCCATCCATGCAATAATGCTATCCCTTACACCACAATAATGGAGTTGCACATCCCTAACATTTTTTAATGAAGTAATCAAGGCTAATATCAATAGGGGCAAGGTTATAATGGTTCCTATGTTTATTACTATACACATTGGGCAATGCAAAATTTGTAGAGTGCACATAGATGATGGAGCAACAAAAAACATAATACCATACACCTTCATGGATAAGCTAAGCCTCACAGATCAAATTAGACCAATAAAAACTACATGCTTGAAATCCTTCAATGGGTCACATGACATTGTTAGGGAAATTGTTACTATAGCTTTTGTAGTAGGGGAGAAATTTCCCACCACTGTTGAGTTCATTATCATAGAAGAGATGTAGAGCTTCAACTTGATATTGGGTAGACCTTGACTTGCCCAATTGCAAGTTTTCTCCTCTCCAATTCATCAAGAGATCCACCTTCTATACAAAGGTGGTGAAGTTATCATCCATGGTGATAATGCTACCTCCTTAGCCAACAACAATGTAGACGTGGAGCAAGGGTCAAAGTTTGAGTTTCCTAATGATCCATCTATGGCAAAGGACAAGAATCATGAAGCATATGAAATCTAAAGAGTCATAGAAGCCAATGACCTCATAGAGAATGCCCTTTTGGAAAAATTGCCCTTTGACATAACAAGCAAAGGTCAAGGGGATTACTAGATAGTACAATCTAGACCTTACATGCCTCATAACCCACATTGAGTTAGGAAGCAACTACATGACTAAGGTACCCCCTTAGTCCAAAATGCACTAGGTGCCTACCTGCTATTCACTTTTGCATGCCATGTATTTTACTTTTTGCTTATGTTGCATTTATTTTGCATTATATTAGCACTGTAGTATGTTATTTTTGTTTAGCTTGATTGCTCAGATTACACACCAATTCACTTAGTTTATGCATTTTCTTAATTTGTTTACGCATTTATCCTCTTTATGCATTTGATCGAGTAGTTTATGCTTTCGCAATTATTACTTTAATGCATGAAAAAAAACAAAAATACATAAAAATCATAAAAGCAAAAATCACAAAAAAAAAGAGATAATAGTATGTGGCCCAAAATGGCCTAAAAATATCACCAATATGTGATCTAGAATGGCCTTAAATTATAGCCTTGGCTTGTTATGGTCTTAAATTGGCAATGCATGGCCTAAAATGGCCAAAAACTAGCAATGGTCTACTATGGCCTTAAACTAGCAACACATGATTCGAAATGGCCTTAAACTAGCATCAGCCCTCCTACTATGGCCTTACATTAGCATGAGGCCCATCAAGGATTTAAACTGACATAGCTCGTAATGGCATAAACTCACTATGGCTTGCAATGGCCTAGTACTACCATCATTCCATAACTCTAGACTAGTGTAACACATCTTTGTTACATTAATTCATCGCTTAGGCATATTAGCATAGGTAACATTATAAGCAAATGTAATAAAAGCATCATATAGCAGTAAAAGTTTGCACCTTACACTTAGCAAATATTCATACACAACAAAATGTGGCATGAATAGTAACACATAGCTACAACATAGTATGAGTAGCATCACATAGCAAAAATGTAACAAAAAGCCCCCCTAGAAGGTACATCTAATCATGCTTAGCCGATAGCACTAGGTGGAGGTCGAGGTTCCACTACCTATACCTAGTCATTGGGGCCTTGAACATCATTTCATGCCTGCCACAATCAAAAACAAATATACACAATTAGTAAGCATGCATTACATGTAGCAAGCTGATTCAAAAACACAAAAAGCATAAAAAGTATAAACTAACATAGTAAGAAAAACTTTCTCGAGAGGTTCTTGCATCGATGCACTTTAGAGGTAACTTTCTAAGGCTAGCCTCTAAGTGACAACGGATCTTAGCTTTGGAAAGTTTCATCCAGCCTTCCTAGCTAAAGTCAATACTTGCAAAGGTCTTCCCTTTATCCACGATAGTCCATGTGGGTGACTTCATGGAGAATGTAGTAGAAGCGGCCTCTCTGGAGGGGGTGACAATCTACCTCATGGGAGAATCACTTACAATTGTACATTGCACGAACAAGTCATACATGTACATCCCATTGGTTGCCTCAAAAAACATCTCAAGGTGATGACATTTATTAGACTCTTCCTTATACCATTATAAGTACACATCGCACTCTTGCTTGTATTGATGCTTATGATTTTTCTATGTTTTCCTGCACTTTTAAACCTTTGTGTTATAATTCTTCAAGTCCTAGTTCTTCTAAACAAGCAAGTCCATCTTGAGTTTTTGCTCTACTTGGTCCCATGTTCCCTCATTCTTACCTCTGAGTGTGCTCCAATACCAAGCATACTCAATCTCAGAGGTATGCCAAGTGCTATGTCTCTAACATCTAGCCACGATGAAGTCATATCTAGATTGAAGATCCTTAATATTCTCATCCTAGCTAGCCACATTTTCTTATAGTTCATGCACACATTTTCATAGGAGGTCATTCGAGTGCCTATAGACCCATAATGAATTGGCATAGGAAAGTGCGCACTTGTCAAATGTCTCATACATATGATGCGGCACTTGATCAACCTTAGGAGGAAAGTTAGGCAAAGCATCCATCTTTGCCACCTTGCTAGAATCCCATCGTAGCTTCAGACCTATACGCATACAACAATCAATAAAATTTAGCCAAAAACCAAGCATTTAAGCACTAAGAAGGATAGCACAAAGCATGATAACACTACACACATACCTAGCTCTAGGTCCACTTGCCGTAAGTAGTCCACCATGTCCGTAACAATGCCTTCCATGAAAGCAAATTTATCTAGCATGCCTACCCATGGCTCCATGTAATAGGTTGGCATAGAACTACTAGTTAGAACACTTGATGTTGTAATACAATAATGAAATTAACACATGGCCTAGTATAGCTCAAGGTACCAAAGTAAAGAAGGGTAGACAAATGGTAATAAAAGTAGGTTACCTAGTAAGCCCTTAGGCTTGACTATAAGGGGCTCATCTAGCTATGCAGCATCAAATAATGTATCAAAATGACCCCCATTGAGGTGAAGTAACCCCTCTTATTCCAACCATTTGAGGATCTCTACTGCCTCATGGAGCTCATCTCCATGAGATACCTCCTTCTTAGCCCAAGGAGGGGCTTTGCCTACAATCTCTTTGGCTACTGCTCTTGAGCCCTCTCTTCTTTTTTTACAACTAAGACAAAGCATAGTAATATTAGCTAATCAACAAAATAGCATGAAAAAAATATAAAAATTTAATATACATTCATAAATACAATTAAAGCATCTAGAATCTATGCATACTAACGTGCAACATCCTCACCCAAATCTCGTAGCTTGATGTGGATCTTCTTGCTACTTAGCATCATGACCTTGGGGGTAGCCTTCTCTTGAGGTTGTGGCCTCTTGATATTGGCCTTAGATGGTCCCACCATCTCTGCTATATATTAATTCATCTCATGTACATCCCCAATGCCAACTAGAGGACCCTTACCTACACTATCGCATGAATAGTATGAGTGCTCCATAGGAACCTTGGTCATTACTGACAATGACTCATCAATTTCCTATAAGGGGTCCTATATAGGTATGGTCAAAAACATGTGTTTGAAACATAACCTAGATAGCTACTCATGGTCCTACACCACCCATCGTCCATCATCCTGCATGACCAAAAGCTTTGCAAACGTTCGCAGGTATCTTGTGAAGAACGCAAAGTGCATGTGGGACCTTGCTTGGAGGTTGAACTATAGTATAGAAATATCTACATGCAACCCAATGGATATGTACCTAGCCTAGTTAAACCTCATCCCTACTAGTAGCACCTCCTTCATCACCTATGCCTATTCCACCCCTAGGATCTTACCTTGGAAAAGTAGCTTTGGAAGGGCATGAGCATAGAATAGAGGGTAGAGCTTTCCTAGCTGAGGCTCTTGCACATATTTGATTAATATGCCTTTGTGAGATAGAGTGGCCTCTAACCAATTCTTGATCTCCTCTCTAGGGTCTTCTTCTATACTGGCCTTATTGACAATCATTGAGTCATTAGTAGGGATGCTAAAGAGAGCAATGAAAAAGGCCTTTCTAAGGTCTAGCATTATCATCACGTTGTGCATCTAAGTGATGAACTACCTAATGATGCTACTAAATAAGTCAATGATGATGACCATTTTGGCCATTGGGATACCTGGGCTAAGGGCCAAGAATAGGTCCATTAGCCCAGCATGCATGAGCTGAACCATGAATGCATTAGGTGTTTTATGACATAGCCAATGTTATGCACCCTCTACACCCCTGAATTTCATGATGAGGGTGGCCTTTGTATTACCCATGGTGACCATTGTGACCTTAGTTGAGGTAACCACCATTGTAAGACAAAGTAAAAAAACATTAGCATCATGTGAGTAAGGCAAACTAAAGGGTGTATATACAAGCTCATAAGTAAAAGAACATAGATACACACATGACACAAATGAAGTGTGTGATGGGAGTGGTGCTAGTTGTAGTAACTGAAAATGTTGATAGCTGGAATGAGAATACTAAGAGGTTCACAAGTGCACAACTTTCACATTGCATCCATGTCAGGGCTTGCTAGAAGTAGCGATGGGATGCCTAAAATGGTCTTGTCTATTGAACAGGGACTTATGAAGCGTAATGCCATATCATTGTTAAGTGCTTACACAATGTTTGTAGCATTAATGATGTCAATGAGGGTGAGTGTAGTGTAGGGTTTCCGTTGAAAATAGAGGTTTCATTGTGTGGCTACATGCAAAAATAATAAAAAATGGAGGAAAATGCTAGAATGCAAATAGAAATGCTATAAAATGCACGGGGAGAGAGAAAAAGAGAGAGCAACATCACCCTAAATAGGGAGAGCATAGTTAATTGCAAGAAAGATGATGAGGTACGTGGTGTATAAATAGGTGCAATAGGAAATTTAGTTACAATCTTAGGATGTTTTGGCTATAAAATTTGACATTCTTCATGAAGTCTGTGCCTATCAAGTTAGCCACCATGGTGTCTTGTGGGCTGCAGTGGCCTATGGTGGTGTGCAAAGGTGCCAATCGGTGTACTAATTCATGCCTTAAACTACTCTTGCCAAGGTGCTCCAATGAGTTTGTCAACCAAAATGCCAAAATGCCAGTTGCACTTCGAATTTTTCCAACCCTTAGAAGGTAGAGAACTAGGGTATTTATAGGGTTAGGATTGCCATGAATTATGGATTGGGTGCCACATGGCAATGGGATTGTTGGGACTACGCTGTACCTAACTATGCTCTCTACTAAACCAAATGGTGTTCTACTCTAGTGTGCTCCAATGGATCATACGAGACTGCGAGACTATGCCTATGTTACCCAACTACATGTGTGAGTGCTGAGTAGACCACGATGTACTTGAAAAATGCAAAATAGTGCAAGTTTGGAGACTATGCTCTGGGACTATGCTGTCCACTATGTGAAGTGGTGTTAAGCATAGGTACAATTTGGGGACAAATGGGGTGAAAAATGAAATGAAATTTTCTGATCCTACTTGTTGGAGGTGTAGGAGCTAATGTGGATGTCGATGCTACATTTTGGAGGCCTTTGAAAGCTATTCAACATGACTATGCTCAACTACACTCTAGAGCATAGTCTTAATAGTTAGAAAATTTTTAAAAAAATGCATTCTCATGCTGACTACACTCTAGAGCATAGTCCCAATAGTAGGTAGCATAGTCCTAGTACTTGGAAGAAATTTCTACAGAAATTAGTCTTCTAGTTGACTAGGCTTCAGGGTAGTGAATAACATAGCCTCAATAGTTAGAAAAAACTACAAAAAACTAGGCCCTCATGTTGTCCCACCATTTAGAAAATCTACCAAACTATTTCTTCCATGCCAACTACACTTGACTAAACTCTAGTGTAGTTGAGAGCATAGTCTCTACCAAACTATTTATTCCACACTCACCAAGCTTTGTAGCCACTGGCTTGACACTTAGGAAAATTTATGAAACTAGCCATTTTTGTGCTAACTACACTCTAGAGCATAGTCCCAACAATGGAGAGCATAGTGTTAGCACTTAGAATTTGTAGCTACTATCTTAACACTTCAAAGAAATCTTGCAAATCTAGAATTGTGTTACAAACTACATTGACTATGCTCTGGAGCATAGTCCCAGTAGTGGAGAGCATAGGCCCAACACTTAGAAAAAAATTACCTTATGTTGAAACTTAGAAAAATTTGTAGTTGAGACACAATGGCCCAAATTTGGTGGTTTTTTATTAGCCCCTCTTTGTTGGCATCTAGAGTGGCTTAATAGATGTTGACAAAGAATAGTAAAACATAATAACAAGCCTAACACCAACATCACTTATTAGTACTTGATCAAATGTCATTGCACTATACTCCAAAGTGCTAAGGGTTATGGAATGATAGAGGTAAAGGATGTAGGTAATGTGCTAAGGATGACAAGGGAAGTAAAATGAAAATAGAAGGTCATACTACAAGATGTAGAGTCAACGTAACTAATAATGACCATGGCACTAGGGTGGCTTGCCACTGGAACATTGACCTATCATTGGAATGCTCATGAGAGAGTCAACATCCATGGCACCAAGATGGCTTACCCTTGAAATTTTGATCTCTCATTATAATTCTCATGAGAGAGTTAGTGTGGATTTATAGTTGGACTAGTTGTGAAATTACAGCTCTACTAATTTTGCTTGACATTTTTCTTTGGCTTTTTTGATGCTATGAGACAAACTTGCTTTGGGTTCTACTCATTACAAATGGCTAACTATGAGATGCTTTACATTAGGTGAACTACATGCCACCTAATGGGCTTTTCATTGATGCAATTACGTCATGTATGTAGGATAGGTGTTTCCTTCTCAAGATGACTTGTGCTACATCCACCTAGGCTTTGACTAGCCCACAAAGGATCCCCATGGGACAACTTATGTTATGTCCACATTGGGTTCTTTGGTTGATTTAAAGAAGGTTCCATGTGCATTGGAGGGGTTTGCAAGCTCAGTTATGTAAGGAATGTAGTGGAATACAAGGTAAAAAGGTATAAATGTAAGTATAGTGTAGTGGGGCAATAGTGATCTACACTCTTAAGTGGCTTGGCTAGTCTAATCATGCATATCAAAATGATGTGGTGACTTGCTATTATGATGAGATACATATTTGCATAATTACCTAGGGCTTCATCCTACAAACACAACTCAGAGAAGATATGAAAACAACCATAGAACATGAGATGCGAGCAAATTGCTACATACAAGGATGATGTGATTGCTGCGAAGGCCAATCTAGTTGCAAGTGTTTGAGAATCCAGTAAAGGTGCTAGGGTGAGAATGCTAAAATTTTCTAGAGGCAAACATGTGGAAAGTGTCTAAAAAGACCAACAAAATGGTGAGGGACAATGGTGATGCAGGTGCTTAAGAGCCCACACCAATGACAATAGCTCAAAAAACTAGCAAAATGCTAGGGAACCATAATGCTCTAAGTGCTCCCAAGCCTGAGTAATGGTAAGAGCCCAAAAGAAATTAGCAAAATTATGGAGGCCATAATGTTGTTAGTGCTCCAAAGGGTGTTTCAATGATAGCAACTAAAAGCACTAGCAAAATGCTGGTAGTGCTACAAGTGCAGGTGGCACACCAACGATGGGAGCTCTAGAAGGTTAGAAAAATGTCAAGGGATAGTAACATTGCAAATGTTCTAGAGGCATCTCCAAATGATATTAAATCCATAGTGTCCCTACCTGTGTGGTGCCACAAAGTGGGGCATGATGGGGGAGGGGGGGGGGACGCGGGGGAAATATGTGTAGAGGAATTTAGAATTATTCTTGATCTCTTGCCCATAAGACCATGCATGAGTGATGGTGAACCTAGTTTAAGGTCTTGGTAGAACATGTGCTTTGCTAGTTTAAGGTCCTAGTAGATCATGAGCCTATTTTAAGGTCCTAGTAGACCATGGGTTGCTAGTTTATTGTCTTAGTAGACTACTACATGTCAATTTAACATCATAGCAAATGTGCTACTATGTTAGTTTAATGTCGTGACCCAAGGACAAGTTGTGACAATTTAATGTCATCGAAAATGGTCTATGTCAATTTAATTTCATAGTGGATGACTGTGCTAGTTTATAGTCATAGTAGACTTGCTATGCTAGTTTATAGTCATAACACACTATGTGCTTGAGTGCCAGTTTAACATCATGGCAAATGAATGTTGTGCCAGTTTATAGTCATAGAAAACTATGTGCTTGGGTGCTAGTTTAACGTCATGACAAATGAGTTCTATGCTAGATTATAGTCATAGCAAACTTGTTATGCTATTTTATAGTCATAACAAAATATCTATTAAAGTTTATAGTTATAGAAAACTATGTGCTTACCTTGCCTTGTTGAGATGTGGCATTGCATACTAAGCATAGTAAGGCTTCAAGTATGAATGGTTCATCCAGTTAGCAAACTCATTACCATCTTGGTTATCAAGCTTGAATGCTCCATTTTCATAAGCCTTGGTGACCAAAACAGGTCCTTCCTAGTTGGCTGAGAATTTTTCCATGGGTTCACGAATGGCCTTAAGGATCAAGTCCCCTTTCTTGATCACGTGTTGGTGATTTTTCCTTTTTTTTTCTTAGCACAATTTGATGTGATCAAGTGTTTACATTCACTCTTCCTCTATTGAGTTGAGGTCTACAATTCTCAACTCACCATTCTAATACTCGTTGATGAAGCTTGAGAGGATCACTCAGAGTGATAGGAACTACAAATCGATAGACAAAGTTGCTTTAAACCTATAAACAAGGCTATACATTGTCTGACCTATTGCTCTTCTACATGTCATGTGGTAGGCCCAAAGTGCATAAACTAGTTGCTAATGCCATTTTCATTTACTATTGTTGAGCATCTTCTTTAGAAGGTTGAAAATGACTTTGTTTATGGCCTCTACTTGGCCATTCATTGATGAGTAGTACAGTGATGAGAAGGAATGTTTAATATCAACGTGTTCGTAGAAGGGCTTAGCTTTAGCACTACTAAACTATGGCTTGTTTTCCATTATGATGGTCATGGATAAACCAAAATGAGTCACTATGTTGTCAAGCATAAATTTCCAAACTTATTGTGATGTTGTCTTCCTAAGGGAAATAGCCTCAACCCACTTCATAAAATACTTAGTTGTGATTATAATGAAACTATGCCCTATGGAAGACTTGGGCATTATAGGTCCAATTATGTCTAAACCCTAATGTTGGAATGTCCATGTGATCTATGTTGTGTGTAGTTTAGTTCATTACACATGCATTAAGTTGCCATGGCATTGACAAGTATCACATGTTTTAACCTTGGAGACATAATCATGCTCCATGTAAGGCCAATAGTAACCTAAGTGCCTAATGTTTGTTGCCATTACCTTGGGTGTAATGTGGCCTCCACATAGTCCCTCATGGACTTGTCGAATGATCATTTATGCTTCACTGTTACTCATGTAGGTTAACATTATGCCATTGTAGGATCTACGACATAACATGTTGTCACCTATGATGACATAATACCATGATCATTTATGCATTGCATACTTTTGGGCAATGGATAAGTGTTGTAGAGGCTCACACTATAAAAGGTACACCTTGACATCATCGAACAATTATTTTACATGGATCATGATGACTATGGCTATGGATGAAATATCAGTGGTTTGTGTGATAGGCATAGTGAAATCTACCACTAAGGTGGGCAATGCAAAAAACATGTTAGGTGCAATGCTTAAGGCTAGTATTGCTAAGGCATCGACTATGCTGTTTTCTTTCCTAGGGATATATTGAACATTGGCAGTTGAAAATTGTTTAAGAAACTACTTTACTAGGTCATAATAAGGTTGTAAATGTTAGGCCTTATAGGCATAAACCTTAGTTGCCTAGTTAATCACTAACTAGGCGTTGTCTTAGATTGTTATGCTTTGGATTTCTAGGGCACAAGCTGCTTGGATACATCTCAGGAGACCTTCATATTCTGCTACATTGTTAGTGCAAGGGAATGCAAAATGATATGTGAAGGGTTAGATTTCTCCAAAGGGAAATGTGATAATGGTAGTGGTGCTACCCCGTTGAGATGTTGAAGCACCGTCGAAGTGCAAGAATGCCTTGAAGTTGTCAGGCACTTCACTAACACTACTGACATGCTCATGTGGGAATTATAGATCAATTATTGCTTGATCATTGATGGTTGAAGTCATGAGTTGTGTTGCTATAGCTTGACCTTTTGTTGAGGATTATGTAACATAATGTAGGTTAAACTCCACTGTTATTTCCTTTCATCATGCAATACGATTGCTCTTGCACATATTTGTTGTAATCGCTTAGGCTACATTAATCTTGTAGATGATGTTGACTTGACTATGGAAAAAATAGTGCCTTCACTTCTTAAGTGCAAAGACTAGGGCAAGATAATTCTTTTCCACATCATTAAATTTTTCTTCTTGGGAAACCAATGCATGGCTTAAGTAGTATACTAGGACCTTTGTGCTATCATCCCACTTTTGACAAAGCAAAGAAGTAATGGATGTGTTAAAGGTAGCTAGGTAGATGTAAAAGGGTATATCTCCTTATGGAGGGTAAACCATTGGAAGTTGAGCCAACTCCTATTTAAGGTTGTCAAATTCCTATTAGCATTGAGCTATCCACTTGAAGTGGACTCCTTTTTTGAGAAGATGTTGCATTAGCTATAACTTATTTGTTAACCATGTAATAAACCTATGTATGAATTGCAAACTACCTTGTAACCCTCATAGCTCTTTAAGGCTAGTTAGTGGTGCTAAGTTGATTATGGTCTTAAACTTATTGGGGTCTATGTGTATGCTTGCTTCAAATACTACGAAATTGAGCATCTAACCTATTTTGCTATCAAAAACACATTTCTTGGGGTTTAACCTAATATCGTATTTCAGAAAATGTTTGTGCACTAAATGTAAGTCATCTACATGGTTATGTGCTAATTTGGACATAACTGCAATGTCGTCAATGTAATCATTGAGCAAACCTAACATATAATCAATGAAGATGTAAGTCATTGAATATTGTTAAGTTGCTCCTACTTTCTTAAGTCTAAAAGGCATCATGGTGTAACAAAATGTACACCAAGGGGTCATATATGTTGTGCTAAGCTAGTGTCCTAGGTTGATCTGAATTTGGTTGTAGCCTGAGAATCCATCCATGAAGGATAACAAGGTATGACTAGCCATAGTATCAACCAATTGATCGATACTAGACAATGGAAAATTGTCTTTAATGGTAGCCTTGTTTAGGTCCCAAAAGTCTATGAAAATGCATATACTTCCATTTTTCTTAGGTACAACCATGATGTTGGAGATCCAATTTGTGTAGTCAATAGCCCAGATGAAACCAGTTTTATAGAGCTTGGTGATTTCATCACGAACTACCAACACCAACTTAGGCCTAACCTTACATACTTTCTGCTTGATTGGCTTAATGTTGGAATTGAGGATAATGTTATGTTGGACTACATGAGGATCTAGGCCTAGCATGTCTTCATAAGACCATGCAAATGCCTTAATATTATCATTGAGTACTTTAGCAATGTTCTAGGCTTGTTGAGGCTCCAACAAAGAACTAAGTTTCAATGCTTTTGCCTTGCCACTAGGTGTATCTACAGGAATTTCAATGAGGGGATCCTCGATGACATCACCTACCTCTAGATCTAGAGCCTTAACTAGGTGGTCTAGCCAATCTAGTGGTGCCTCTACAGATATTATGTATTTATCGTAGGCTATGGGCTCAAGGTCTAGGCATTGCAAATTGATGCATCAAGTGAGATCACCATGGGACCAGGTGAGAACCAAAGGTGAGTGAAGATGTTTGTCTATAGTCATGTTGTATTTCTTGTAAAAGTCCTACAAAAAATCACTAGAAAAACATCAAGCCACACCTTTCTCAATGAAGTTGATGTGCATAAAATGAAGAAAAGCAATGCAATAAAAATTTTCCTAAGTATGCACATGCATCGTTAAAGAAGGTAAACATGTTTGTGCTAGTTTTAGGCCTCAGCAAGCCATGAGTGCCAGTTCAAGGTCTTAGTAGATCATGAATGTGCTAGATGTGTCATTTTAGGCAAGGCTTGGTGCACTAGAGAAGTGACATTAGCCTTGGGGTTCACTAGGTAGTGACAAAAATAAAAAAAATTTGTAAGTCACTAGAATATCAAAAAAGTTGAAAATTTTCTCTAAGTTCGAGTGACCATGCTCCCACCTAAATACACTCTCGATTACTTAAATAGTGTTGAGCATAGTCCTAGGGTTGGTAAGTAATTAAGTGGTCTTGGGAGGATATAAAGGCTCATTTTTACCATGGGTAAGTTTCTAATTTTCAAAGTTGCAAATGCAAAGTTTCAAAGCACAGACTTGCTATTGGAGCATACTACCAGTAAAGAGAGCATAGTTGATACCAAGATGATGCACCGAAGTGGTTTCCTACACACTAGATTGGTGAATGTGGATGAGGAAGAATGGGAACTGGGTTGTCTACCATGGGCACACATGGAGTAGAGGAGGGTGTCACTATTTAACAAGTACCCCACCTATGCTTCCCCACTCCCCTCCCCCTTCTTACCATTTTTTTTTTGTTTTGTTTACTGCAATTGAGGGTTTGGAATGTAAGCTTTTCTAGTGTCCTATCATGCCAAGGGTCACCACCACCATGAGCCAATTTGACCACCGCAATAGGAAGGGAATGCATTGGGAAGGATTTTATTTTCTAGGAAGAATAAGGGTTTTGCTTTAATGTGGGATTGGTGATGTGCATGCATGAGAGAGCAGTAGGCTTGGCCATGATTGGTTTTATGTGTGGGAGGATTTCATGGTGGCTGCAACTACTGTAACAAAAAACACAACCATAAGAGGGAAGGCCATAGGCTTCCACAGGGGCTACACATAGGACTGTGGATGTAGGTGGGACTCACTTGCTATGGGGAGGATTTTTTTCTACAAAAATATTTATTTTTAATTTTTTTCTATTTTATAGCACAGTGGGTAAGGGCAAGTTAAGGATCAGAGCTTTGGCAACAATCCTAGGATGGCCAACTGCATGCGCAAGGTTAGGGATGCACAACAAGGATCTAAGAAATTTCTTTTGTTCAAGAGTTTTTTCAATTTTTTGGTGCAAGGTAATGGAAAGAACTCTAGTAAGTATTAAGGGTAGCTTGCTATAGAGCAAGGGGATGACAAGGATTTTCCCATGTGATTTCTTATTTTCCAAGGGAAAGAAGATGTAGGCTAGGGCTATGCAAGTTTGGGGCGACGAGGGCTGTAGGGGCATTGTGCCTTGTAGCATGGCTGTGTAGCTAGAAGGGCTAGCCGCAATGCTAAGGGCATGTTTCTATTGTTACTTTTTCATTTTTGGGTTTTTGAAGAAATTATTGTGTAGCAACAAAGTGGGGCAGAGGCGTGGTGTAAGACAGTGCCATCAGTATGGGCAACATGGCCATAGGGACTACATCTAGGGTGGATGTTAGGCAGCATGACTACATGGACGGTGGCCATAGTAGGCACACAGCAGACACTTCTCCTCATGACTGTGGAGGATGTAGGGTGCTCAAGATGTAGTGGGATAAAGAAAGCAGTAGGTAGTGCATGGCACCATGGAAGTACACTGTGCGATGGAAAGAGTGTTGGGATAGTGGCCAAACCTTGGTTATCACTGGCCATGACTATGACTACACTCCCATATTAGAGGCAAAGTTGATGCCAAGTGTTTGAAAAAATGGCATCTGCCTAATAATTAGGTTTTTTTTTGGCAACTATGCTCTATGGAGAGCGTAGCTAGGAGTTAGAATTTTTTGCAACCTAGGACTACACTCTCCAAATTTCTTGAGCGTAGTCAAGGTGATCTAGAGTTAGAAAAAATTATGCTATTTCTAGACTATGCTTCCTATTGGGGTAGTCTAGACTTAGAATTTTTTTGTAACCTTTCTAAACTACACTACCTAGAGTTAGAAAAATTTTCAAAAATTTTGTAATTTGAAGCTAAGCTTGTAAAATGCTATAATGCCAAAAATGCTAAGCTTGTAACAATGCTAAAGCTATAAACTACAATGATTCCAAATTGCCAAAACATGCAAACTATAATGATGCTAGCAATGCTAACCATGTGAACCATAGCAATGCTGTAAATTGTAAAGATTGCAAACTATAATGATGTTGAACATGTGAACTGATGTAAAACAAGATGCTAATCCTATGCAAAACATGTTTTACCATAATGAGTACCAGTCTCATCAAATTTACTAGTTGACATCCTATACTCGTTGGGCCCAAAGAGCATTAAAATATTTTTGCTAATCATTGCTATGCTATGCTAATTTTTCTAAGCTTAATTTAATATATTTTTCTCAAGATTTGCATCTAATGTGTGTATACTAACACTTCGTTTTTTGCTTTTGCGATTGCATGGTGCTACTAAAACCCATCCTAGTTGTTGTGGAGCTTGTGGCCATTCTGTGCTACATGAGTGAGCCTATTCCTAACATGTCTATGCTAGATATGAATGTGGGCCATTAGGAAGTGTGGTTCCAATTGGGGGCACACAAATTCTTAGAATTCATACTACAATACTTTAGTGTGATGATGTCATCACACTTAGTGGTGGAGGCTAGCAACGACATCACAAAGACATTGCTACCTAGGGCTAATTGGGACATCTTGAGGTTTATGTTTGATGTGCCCACTACTAGTGATGATAGAGTAGGTGGTTCAAACAGAGGTCCCAGGAATGCTCAACCTTTATCCAGGACTTGGCAGATGGCAAGATTTAGTTGCTACAACAAGAGCAACATTTAGTCGCTACAACAAGAGCAACATCCTCTTAGTTGCTATGCTTATGCACACTTTGTTTCATAAACCACTTGGAATGATCTATTGTGAAGGAGGGTAAGTGCCTTTATAACTTTCACAATGTGTTCTTACTATAGCTCATGCTAAGTTTGCTAACTCATCATGTTTTTTTCCAAATTTAGAGTTGATGAGTGGGGCCTACATGATGAGAAAGATGCTCTAGCCCTAATCCTTACCACCCTAGAGGTATTCTCCTCTAGCACAAATGTTCAAGAAGATATTCTCAAGTAGGTGGGATCTAATCTAGGGGCCTACCCCACCTAGTACCTAAGGGCGTATGAGTAGTGTAAGACCCAAGACTTGTTAGATGAGGAGTGGGCTACTAGTAAGCTCAACATGGACGAGATGCTTGCATCACTACCTCCATTCGACACTCTATTTGTACCACATAAGAATTTACTATTTGGCTTTTATGCTCACTCACATCCTCATTTATTTGCCTTTTCCTAATGCCAACATTATTTTATCTTGGTTGCAATGGCAATTGCCTTGTGCAAGGTGATGGTTATTACCACAGGCCACACTAAAGCCAACCTCACCATGAAATATGGTGATGTAGAGGGCGCACAACATTGGTTATGCAACTAGACCTAAAATGAATTGACCACTAGGCTCACATGTGCTAGGTTTATGGACCTATTATTGGCCCTTAGCTTGAGCACTCTGGTGGCTGAAATGATCACCATCATTGAATCCTTCAACAATGATGTCAAGCATTTTGTCAAACGGGTGTGCAGTGTGAAAGTAGTGCTAGACCTTAGTGAGGCCTCATTTGCTAACCTCTTTAGACTTCCTACTGATGGCCCATTTTTCATTGATAAGACTAGAAAGGAGGTTGACCATAGAGAGAAGATTGAGGGTTAGTTAGGGGCCACCCAAACTCACAAGGTAATACCCATCAAGGATGTGCTGGTGCCTGAGGTCTAAGAGCTCTACACTCACTTTCATGCTTGTGCCTTTTCAAAGTTACTCTTCCAAGGGAAGATCCTTGGAGTGGAGTAAGCATAGATGATGAAATAAGTGCTACTATAGGATGCAAGATTCAACTAGGCTACTTACATTGCTATGGGATTACATGCAGAGATCACCATATTGTAGTTCCACCTTCAAACAAGATCTCACATTCACTTTGCATTCTTTGTAGGATATTTGTGAAGGTTCTTAAAGCTCTTGGTGGTACATGATGGTGGGTGATTGGTGCTACAAGACTATGAGTAGCTATCAAAGCCATGGATCAAACATATGTTCACACCCACTTGTGTGTAAGAGCCACCCAGAGCATATCGATGAGTCATTGTCAGTAACAATCAAAGGTCCTATGTGGTGGTCACATTATTCATGTGATAGTGCAAGAGAGGGTCCCTTAGTTAGCACTAGAGATATCAATAAGGAAACCTACTACATTGTAGAGACCATGGGACCATCCAAGGTAAAAATCAAGAAGCCATGCCCAATAGAAGAGGTAACTCCTGAGGTTAGATGGGTAAGTGGTAAGAAGATTTGGTTTAAGCTTCATAGTTTTCACATGGAGGTTTTAGGTTAGTATGTTTAACTTACATGCATTTATTGTGTTAGTGTATGTTTAATTTTTATGTTGTTTATACTATACTATGCTAATGTACTAATGTATACCTATATGGGTGTAAGTTGCAGAAGAGAGGGCTGCCAAAGTAGTGGTAAAAGCGGTAGTAAGGGACATGTCCCCTCAAGCTGAGAAGGGGGATGCCCACAAGGATGAGTTACATGATGCCACAAACACCCTCCAGTATTTTGAGGATGGGCTGCTACACCCTAACAAGGGTGATTTTGATAGTATATTTGATAACATGTAGCTGGGTGACCCCCCTGCTCTTATGCTTAAGGTTCTACTAGGTGAGTATCTTGGATTGCCATCTATTTTTGCTCTTTTGATCTAGCATCTTTGGCTATTTGATTGCATGTTGATTACATTGCTGTGCTGTAGCCTCAGATATGCCTACCAACAGTCGAACGTCTACCTACCACATTAATCCATGGGTAGACATGCTTGATAAGTTTAACTTCATGGAAGGCATTGTGAAGGACATGCTTGACCCCCTACAACAAGTATATCCTAAGCTTAGTATGTGCATGATGTTACTTTGCTTATGTTGCTTTACCAATTGAATGCTCAATCTATGGCTAAGGTTTATTTTCTTGTTAAATGCTAACAAGTTCCAAGCTTCACTAGGATTTCAGTAGGATGCCCAAAGATAACATCATCCCTAAATTCCCTCCTAAAGTGGAGTAGGTGTCTAGTTGTACCTAGGAGGTAGTCAAAAAATGCGCACGTTCCTATTCAAAAGCATTATGGATGTGTAGGTGCTCAAATGAGCACTCATGGAAGTGTGTGCATGAGCTTTAGGAGAGGGTAACAAGCCAAGACATAAAGATTAGGGATCTTTAGTCTTGATATGGCTTTCTAGTAGCTCGATCATAGGGAGACAGTACCTGGTAGACTACTAAGGTAGATTGTGCTAGGTATTGTTAGCCATCTGGGACAAAAATGAGTCTACTGAAGAGATTATCGAGCAGCAACTATAGATGGGTCTACTCACCCAAAAGAACTAGTACTAGAAAAAAAATAGCACTAAAGTATAGAGGTGGGGAAAAACTTGAAAGAACCACAAGCACCACTACAACTGTGAGCATGACATGTACCTTCAATGGTACAAAAAGGAGTCTATTGAATACCATCACCTTGAGATGTTCCTTGAGGCAACTAGCAAGAGATGTGCGTATTAGTTGTTTGCCTGACATACGATGATGAGTGGTTCTCCTAAGTAATAGATTTCCACCCCTTTGAAAGAGACTTCATCTGCTACATTTTCCATGGAGCTACCTACATGGACCATCATGAACAAAGGCAAGACCCTTGCAGGGATTGACTTTAGCTAGGAGGACTAGATCCAACTATCTAAGGTTGCAATCCTTCAACACTTGGAGGATGACATCTATAGACTACCTCTAGATGTGGTTGAGGTAGGGTCCTCTCAGGTTAGTTTTTCATTTGTTTTATGCTTTTTCATGCTAGTTTATATATTGTACATTTTCTTGCTAACTGTTCATTTGTTTTGTTATTTTTTGGTAGTAGGCACTAGGCAATGTTGTAGGCCCTAGTAGCACCACTGAGGAAGAAGTGCTTCCACCTCTAACTAGTATGACTGGTTGAGCATGTTCTGATGAAACCCTACTATTGGGCATTTTTGCATTTTTTGTGTAATTTTTTCTACATGATGTTGATGCTCACACTGTGTACCATTATTATTGTGAAATGTAATGGATGCATTTTCCATGTGGAGTGTGTAAATTTTGTGATTATTTTCTATGTGTTTATTATGTTGATGTTGTGATGAATTGATGTGCTAAGTTATGATTGCGCAATGATAATGCAGCTAGGCCATTACGAGCCCCATGATAGTTTAGGGCCATGATAGGAAGGCCAATGCTAATTTAAGGCCATTCTAGGCCCCAGTAGTAGTTTAAGGACATTTTGGACCATGAGTTGCCAATTTGAGGCCATGGTGGGCCTTGGTGATAGTTTTAGGCCATTCTAGGATGCAAATGCTAGTTTAAGATCATGGCAGGCTATGCGCTAGTTTAAGACCTTTTTAGGCCTTGAGTGACAATAGCATGTGTTGGTAGTTTTTGGTCATTCTAAGCCCCAGTGGCAATTTAAGGCCATTTCGAGCCATTCACTGGAAGAAAAGGTGTTGCCAGTTTTAGGCCATTTTGAACCCCAATGGTAATTTAAGGCCATTTCAAGCCATGCACTGGAAGAAAAGGTGTTGCCAGTTTTAGGCCATGGCTAGCCATAACACTAGTTTAAGGCCTTTTTAGGCCATGTATTTTTGTAGTTTTAGTTTTTATGATTTTTATGTATTTTGTTGTTTTTCATGCATAGGCTAATAACTGCTAAAGAGTAACCTAAACAAGTAGATGCGTAAACTAAGTGAAAATGCACAAACAAAGAAAATAAATACATAACAAAGAAAAAAAAAATGCAAAATGCAAAAAACCATGTGAAACAAAAATATGCAAAAAAGATGCAAGTAACTAAGGTATGCAAAGGTTAGGGGCAGGTAGGCACATAGCACATGTTGGACTAAGGGGATGCCTTAGTCACACAATTGCTTTCTAACCTAGTGTGGGTTAGGGGGCACGTAGAGCTTAGGTGGTATGATGCGGTACTTTCCTTGACCTTCATCAGCTATTGTGAAGGGAAATTCTACCCATAGAGTGTCTTTTGGGAGGTCTTCAGTTTCCTCTACTTACCTGGGTGCACTAGCCTTGTGTGTTTTGCCATTGTCCTCCATAATAGGCATGTCATTGGGGAACTCCACCTCTGGCCCTTGTTTTGTGTCTATGTTGTAAATGGCCAAAGGGGCTGCATTGTTACTATAAATGATAACGTCACCACCTTTTTATGGAAGGTGGATTTCCTACTAGAAGGGAGAGGAGATAGCCCATAGTTGGGCTAGCTAGGGCCTACCCAAGATTAAGTTGAAAATGGGGATCTCTTCAATGATGAAGAACTCTATAGTGGTGGGGAATTATTTCCCTATCATGAAGGGTATCATGATAGTTCCCCTAACAACAACGTCTGACCCCTTGAAGGACTTCAAGCATGTTATTGGCATGGATTTGATTTGGTCTACAAGACCTAGTTCATTAATGACTGTGTATGGGATGATATTTTTTGATGCTCCATCGTTGACATGCATCCTTCAGATTTTGCATTGCCCTATGCAGATGGTGAGAAAACATAGATGTGTTGATGACTTGATCCTTCTTAGGGTTAACCTTGATCACCTCATCACAAAAAATGAGGGGTGTTGAACTTGATTCCTACAGTGTGGGAGGTAGCATCATAGCATGAATGTATCGTTCATCTATTGGGATGTCCTCTATAACAAGAATTAAGGTTAACATGTGGACTAGTGCTTCATGATGGGTGGAGGAGGTCATGATTAGGTCATATAGGCTTAGTGTGATGTTCTTTTGCTTTAAAATCTACTTTACTTGAGCTAATGCATCTATGAAATCCCTACCATCAACCATCTTGTTGGCCTTGATTTCCTTCATGTGGCCTAAGAGACAAATCTCTCATGGGGGATACTTGGGCTTGGCTTGGCTTACTTTCTTGGGAGCCTCAATGCTTAGTTACTGGTTGCTTGTGGTGGCCTCCTCGGTTGATTTGAAAATGGGGGTGGAGGATAGGGGCACTGGCTTTAGTGGGCCTAATGCCTTATGCCCTTGATGTTGCCTAAGCATTTTATTAGCAATGCACTCACTAGCCTTCCCAGGGTGCCACTAGGATGCTCTACTAGCATTACCTATAGGATGATCCCTTGGACAAGTAGGGACTGATGCGTGGCTACCACCAAACTTCATGTAGGTGAGGAGTCTACATGTTGCAACACCCTAATGACAAAGGGTGACTAGATAGTGGTTATTGCAACATGTTGTGGGACCCTAACCACAAAGTGTTTTGTGAGTGCTTGAGGTGGTACTCTAAAAACAAAAGGAAACCTCGAACTTGTGAAAGACAAGGGAGTCCCAATTTTGCTAGAGGGCACATGGACCATGAATGGTTGCTACAGCAGCTATGAGTAGTCATCAACATTGATAGCATTGATGTTGTACCCTACTTTACCTGTGCTTAGAGGATCCTTGTAGACCCTCATCAATTGGTTTTTAGGATGAACTAGATTGGTAGTATCAAGGACCAACTCACCCTTATCAATCATGCATTGGATGTCATCTCGCAAAGCTATGAAAAAGTCAATGTTGTGGCAAGGTAACTGATGGTGATGGTAAAATCTATCTAGCCTCAAATGCTTAAGGACCAGAGGCACATTCGGGATAGTAGATGATGGATACCTAAGGAGGTCACAATATCTGTCATGTCTCTTGCAAGCCTCCTTGGAAATTTGCTTATACTAGATTCATCTAGCCTTGATCAATTGGTCTAGGAATTTTGATGGTGTCAAGGGTAATTATGTGTACTTTGAGTAATCCTTACACTTAAAGTTGGACCTTGGGGCTACTTGCCTCATGGTCTTCGATGATGCAACTTCATTGCTTGCCACAGTGGTTGGGCTAGAAGCCTTATTGGTGGATGGGGCCTTGGATGACTTGGCCATTGGCTTGGGGTTAGTTTGGTTGGCCTCATTGGCCACCACTACCACTATTGTGGTTTGTTTACCCTTGTTCTTATCCTTCTTGGTGTGGAGGTTCTTGTATGCAATGTAGGCAGGGTCCTTGCTAGCTTTTGTCGCATCCTGAATGCTCTTAGTTTGAGCAAATTCTTGGCTCAAGGATTGTGGGGCTAGATAGTATAGCTTTAACTTAATAAATTCATTCACTACATCCTTGAACATTACCAGAAAGTATGTTTCAACAATTGGATCATAGATTTCATTAACAAATAAGCTCCAGAATTTTTGCATGGGCTCTAAGTGGCCCTACTTAATCTACATAAGCTAGTCCAAGTTCATCTCTGGCTTCAAGTTTTACTTGAAGCATGTGACAAACTAGCTAAGGAGATCCTCCAAAGAGGAAATGGAGAATGTGGTGAGTGTATAGTACCAATCCAGTGCCTTCTTAATTAAAGACATGATGAACACACATATGATGGCATGTGGCCATGCTTGTAGTAAGAGACATTTGGACCTACATGTCACTAGGTGCACATTGGGGTTCCCTTCATAATTGTATTTGGTAAATTAAGGGAGTGGGACCTTGGTAGCTAGAGTCAATGGTGGAACAATAGGAGTGATCAAATCATCCTAGTAGAATTCCATCACATGAACCATTTCGAAGGATGCTACCTTAGCTTGATCCAAGCTTCGTGATGTTGCAATGGGCTACATCAATTGTGTCATCCACTGTGCCATTTTGTGTGGCCCATGACCTAGCTATAGGTTATGAGGCCATGTGGGATGTTTTCTGCATAGGTTATGCCATGAGCATGGAGATTGGGGTCCACCATGCGTTGGTGGTTTGGACTACCATAGAGGATGCCAACGGAAGAAGTATGATGTGTAATGCTTAAGCCATCTAGTGTTGGGAGGGGTGCATGATGTGCGCATAAGGTTACATAGGCATAATGGTTACTAGAAAGGATTATTGAATAGGTGATGACTACACCATGAAGGGCACATTAAAGGAGGCTACTAAATCTTAGCACATGTGCTAAGTTTGGTGGGTTGCCACCATAGGTGTTGACCTGGAAGATGACACTAGGGATATCAGTATCTCTAGGAAGACTAGACTAGGGGTTGTCCATTGGAAGAAGGTATGGAAGGAGTCATCATGCTCAAAATGAGCTTCAAACTCATCCTGCTCCTCTTGTAGGAGCTTCTAAAGACTGTTGTGGGCAACCCATCTCCATTTTTAGTAGGCCCTAACATGGACGTGGGGTCAACCTGTGCACCTACAAACCTCTTGGTGTACCATTCTAGCCACTAACATTTTTGATCACTATAATTTTCTAGTAATAAAAGGAGGGCCAATTCCATTTCCTTCTATCGTCTTCATTTGTTTTTATCTTATGTGCTCTTTCCACCGCAGTTTCTAGCTTCAGCCTAGCATAGGCTCAACACCCTTGTGGACTTGCCACTACAGTAACTAGATTTGAGGCCAGCACAGGTGTTATCTACAAACTAGTGGATGTAGACTAGACCCCATCATCAATTCCCCTAAAACCCCATTTGACAACCTCTAGAACCTACATCTTACACTTAGCTAAATTCTGGCCACTCAAAAAAGCCTAGCTAGCTCTTGGTGTGGAGCATAGTTGGCTCTTAGTGTAGTAAGGATAGTCCCAGATTTAGCTATTTCAACAACTTCTACAGTTAGTCATTTTTTTTATCAATTTTACACTTAGAAATTTTCTATATTTTTTACACTTATCTATTTTCTTACACCATCCATACTTAGTCATTTTTCTACCACTTTCATACTTAACCATTTTTTCAGCTAGCAACTTTTGCATTTCCTTTTTACATCATGAACCCGGAGCAACCTTTGACCTCTAGTTTAAGTGCAATTGTTGCCCAACCCATTTAGCAAGAAATCTAGATTGACCATCCTACTAGTTCTACCATGGTAGGACAAAGGTAATCACTTAGGCTACACAGCCTACCTCTCAAGTGCATGATCCTAAATGAAGAGTAGTATACCTTTGTTTGTCTGAAGCTCCAAGTAGGTCTATTCATAGAATACCAAGAAATGAAGAACAAAAAAAGTTATGAGCTAATACATGGAAATGGAAGGGAATACTTCCCCTCGATTGTGGATTTCATTCCACTCATCGAGCCTTACTAATGGATGCTCATCCAACTTGTCGAAGCCAATGAGCGTGAGGTAGGGATGGACTATGAGAAGCTCCTACAGGAAGAGTAGAATGAGTTCAAGGTCTGGTCAAAGCACAAGACCTCATACCACACCTGTTTTTGGTGGAAAACCTCTACCTTTGTTCCTCCACACTCCCACCTACTTGTCTTCATGGAGATAGTTATAAACCTAGTGTCATCCCTAGGCCAACACCTATGGTGATGAGCCATAATGCATAGTACACACACCAAGATATAACGCATCCTATTAGCTTGCCCTTTTTCATACCATCACAACCTACTCAATCCTCCTACCCATTAATCATCATGTCAGTGTTATCCTATTTGCACACTCTGCACATTCTTCAGCCACAAGAAACTCAAGTGTCATACACCCCACCTATTGTGTTGGCCCCCTTCACAATGGCCTAACCCACAAATACGTGGTGGGGCCTAGCTACTATGCCCATGACATAGCGTACACAATGAGCATCACACATGGCCTCATAACTTGTAGTCATTCATGTGCTACTCAAATAGTTTAGAGGCTAGCATAATCGATGCAGCCCACTGCAACCTCCTTGAGCTTGGATCAAGAATTCTACCTCATCTAGACTCTAACAAAGGAGGTCAAGCAGCTCAAGGCCACCTCCTCAAAAATAGTACATGTGATCAATTTCTACCAGGATGACCTGATCAGTCCTATAGTTCTACAACTAACATGGCTTACTAGGGTCCCACTACCCCAATTCACCAAATAAAATGGTGAAGGGAAACCCAATGCATACTTGATGATGTTTTGGTCTGAATGCCTTCTACTACAAGCATGTCCACAAGCCATTATCTATGTGTTTGCCATGTCCTTGATTGACAAGGCATGGGATTGGTACCATGCACTTTCTAGAGCCTCCATCTCCTCTTTGGAGTATTTTATTAGTTAATTCATCATGCACTTTAAGTATAACTTGAAGCCTGAGGCAACCCTAGACCAACTAATGCAAATTAATCAAGGCCACTTAGAGCTTGTGAAAACATTCATACAATGCTAGAGCATGTTTCTCAATGAAATCTATGATCCCATTGCAAAAACACACTTGTTGGAAATTTTCAAGGGTGTAGTGAATGACTTTATTAAGTCAAAGTTGTGCTATTTAGCCCTAAAATCCTTAAGCCAAGCATTTACTTACACTAAGAGCATTTAAGATGTGGCAGAGGCTAGTAAGGATTTGGCTTATGTGGCCTACAAGAACTTGCATGACAAAAGGGACAAGGACAAGGACAAGGGCAAATAGACAACCACAACTATGGCAATAGTGACCAATGAGGCCAAGCTAACCAACACTAAACTAATGGCCAAGACATCCAAGGCTTCAACCATCAACAAGGCTTCTAGATCTAGCACTACAGTAAGCAACTAGCCTTCAACATTAGTAGCCATGGGGCAAGCAGCCCCAAGGTCAAACTTTGAGCACATGGATTGCTCAAAGTATAAACCATTGCCCATCAAGCCATCAAAACTCTTAGACCAACCACTTAAGGCTAGAAGAATCTATTTCAAGTAGATATCTAAGGAGGCTCACAAGAGGCATGATTGATACTATGATCTCCTCATGAATCCCTTGACTATATCACTAAATGAGCCCTAATCCATAAAAATTTTAGGCTAGATCAATTTTTCCACTATCATCAATTACCTAGACATGACATAAACTTTTGCATGGCTTTTCAAGATGACATCTAGCGCATGACTAATCAGGGCAAGTTGGTCCTTGATTCAACCAAAAAAATTCACCCCCAAAACTAATCAATGAGGGTTTACAAGAATCCTCTAAATGCAAGTGGTGTAGGGCACACCATCAACACTATCAGTGTTGATGACAACTTAGAGCTAGCATAGTGGCCATTCATGGTCCATGTGCCCTCTGGAAGTAATGGGGCCCCCTCACCTTCCATAAGTTTGAGGCTCACTTTTGTTGTTAAAGGATCACCTTGGGCACCCATAACACCATTTTTGGTCAAATCCCCACAACATGTTGTAGCAACAACAGTGAAACACCACAAAATTCTGAGCTTAGCACTTCTCCAACAAGAATCGAGCTAAGTCATGATGCTCCCCAACATGATTGAAGCTTGAGGACCTCACAGACAACTTCAAACGAAGTCGAACTGAGCAAGAAATGGTTCCCTAGGATCCACAGAAGACTACAGTTACATCTAGCATCAAACTTGGTAAATTTTGAGATCAAAATACTTGCTTTTCACTAAGTATGCATCCTGTACGCTGGCCTATACATGCCCAATGTATGGCCTAGTGTGCAGCAACTCTTGAGCCTCAAAAACTCATCAAAATAGGCTAGAATCAAAGGTCTAGACTCCCCATGACCTTTCCTAAGGTCCCATTTAGGTATCAAGTTCCTAACAATCAAATGTTGGATACCAAATGGGTCATTTCCTGCCTACACGTTGCCTCACACGCCCAGCGTGTATGCCCAGCGTATGACTTAAAAGGTGACCCAAAACAGGCACTTTAGAGAAATATTTTCACAAGGCATCAACTCTCAGAGATAGGGAAATTTTTAGGAATCATCATGGGCTCAAGAAAATCAAGTTTTGACCTTGAAATCATGCAAGTGAAAGTTCACACATTGAGCATGTACATCTTGCACGCATAGCATGTACGCCCAGCGTGTGGCACTAAGGACAAGATCAAATAGGCACTTTTAGGCAAGTTTTTGGCTTGGAGTTGACCCTTAGGACATGAAAATCTAGTCTACATCATAATAGGCTTTGAAAAATTCCATTTTGGGCATCAAAATTATCATTTTTAGCCTCACACACTGGCCTATATGCCCAGCATATACGCCTAGCGTACAGCCAGCATGCACCTTAGAGATGAGCCCAAAACTCCATCGAAATGAATTCAAAATCAGATCTTGGATGACTTGGAGGATCACAAAGACTCAGGGATCAACGTACAGACCCCAACATACCAAATTTTATTCCTAAATTATAGTTTTCATGCTCACACGTTGGCCTATACGCCCAACGTGTGGCCAACATGCTCAACTTCAGGCCTCCCAAAACCCTGCCAAATTAAGGCTAAATGAGCCAAAATTTAATAGGAAGCATCTTCAGGACATGAAGAATCCATATCCATGATCAAAAATAGCTTTAAACATCAAAATATAGGTCAAAATATTTCCCTCTTGACCACTTGTTGTCTAGCGTATGGAGCGTATACGCCCAACGTATGAGGGTACAGAAACACACCAGATGCCCAAACTCACACGCAGGAAGCTCTATGGATATGCTAGGACACCCAGGACCTCAAAATTACATGATGAAGCTAGAAATAGGATGCTAGAGCTTAGATCTACAAGCTAGAACCATGAAATCCATTGTACAACTATCATTCATTCATTTTTTGTGGGCATGAAAGTTCACACGCTAGGGATTTGCATGCCCAACATGTGAACTGGATAGTGTTCACACTGTACACTTGTAAAATTTTATTCTTTCACACCATTCAATGCCCACCTATTGCTAGATCCATAAATTTCACCTCCCATAGCCAATCATCCCACTCCAGATCCAAATTCCACACTCTAAGATCATATAAAAATCCTAATTTTTGACTAAATTGGGGTTTGAGGGGGAGGGGGTTAGAAAAGTTGGTCATTTTCACACATAGAGCATGGGAGAATAGCTCTCACACACTGTTCATACATCTTGCATGCTAAGCATACAGCATTCATGCTGTGCTTCTAGAAATTCCCAGTAGTTGTCATCACCCATCCTCATCAACCGAGGCTATACGTCCGCCTTGTGTAGATCCACAACTGCGCATAGACTGGTGCCTTGTACACACTCTTTTTCAATACATTTGATACATTTGGCCAAATTTCATTATATTTTACATCTTTTTCTATGTTTACGCACATTTACATTTTCTGTACGCTTCGTACTAGTTTACATTTAGTTGTAGTTTACATATAACCCAACGTGTTGTAGCGGCAAATGTTGAGGAAGTCCTTGTTTGATCCGCGTGTGGACCATCCAAGGAACTCTTTCTTCGTTCATTTCTAGCTTGCCCTCAAGTGGAGGTAGGGTATGTTGTTCTTGTCTGTGAATCTTTCGATGCCCGTAACGTTCCAGCCCAGCACCGACGATTTCAGATAGTATAGTTTCTGGAGCTAGAAGGAGGACCCTTCTTCATCATTTCTCAGATCTACTTCAATCCAGGCCTGATCTCTTTAGATCTACTACACCACCTTGTAGATCTTCTCCTCACAGTCCATAATCTACTCTTGATTCCATTAGATCAACCTTCATCAGCTCTAGATCTGAGTTTTCCTCATCCAGATCTACACCCTCTTTAGCCAGATCTGCACGCTGTACCAAGTACACATTGTGACTTAGCCTTTCGCTTTGAAAATTTTTCATTTTTTTGGGATATATAAGGTTGCATGCTGTACTACACCCTTGGTATATGCTGACCACTTACTCTGCACATTGTAGACCCTATCTACACACTGTCTAGTTTTCTTGCATGCTGTAGACCCTGTCTACACGCTACCACCATTTTCAGCATGCTGACCACTTTGTCTGTGTACTATAGACCCTGTCTACATGCTGTCTAGTTTTCTTTCACGCTATAGACCCTGTCTACACGTTGTGACTAGTTCCTATATGCTGACAACAGTGCCTGTATGCTGTGAGAGTGGTCTATACATTGTGACTAGTGTTCACATGCTGTGTATAACCCTCACACGCTGAGCATATAGGGTTATATGCTGAGTATGATGTTCATAATTTCATATTTAGCCAGATTTTTATCATTTTTCACTTAACATTATCTCATACTTACCTTGAAACATAGATTAGTCCAGACATGGATCCAACCAACATGAACACTTCTAACATGTCCATTTCACATGTCAGTCCCTCCACCTCATACCCAGTCATCACCATTTCACCCATTGGGGCCCACGGTGAGGTCAACCCCTGGGGGGACCTCACTGATCTCTCAGATTGCAAGGGAAGAATCCATCATTTAATGTTATAACACATGAACAGTATAATTTTATGTGTAAAGATCCAAGCTGGTTTGGCAGTAGATCAAACTAAATTGGAGGCTAAGAAATGGTATGAACTGATTCATAAGGGATGACATGAGGTCATCCCCTCCCCATATAACATCATCCCTCTTCTAGAGCACTACTCTGAGCTCATCTCACAGCTCCTCCTAGTAAGGAGTCAGTCTCTAGACCAGTCCATGGTAAATCCCCAATTGGAAGAGGAGGATGAATTTGTGGCTCATTCTAAACACGATGCTTCGTACCATACTCTTAGTTCACATACTTACGTGAACCTGTTGTTTCATCCTTTCACGAGGGAGACTATGTTCCTCCATTCCTTTAAAACTACTCAAGCACATGTGCCTTAACAAGAACCATCCACTCTTATTCCCACTCTCCCCATGACCGATACTCAATTCAATATACCCATCATCACTATTCCTCCAGTCACCACGTTATCCCCTCTCTTACAAATACAACCACAACAACACCCCCCTCAAACTAATGTAGGATTGACCTTCCCACCCCGAGTGATTGGGATGCCGTCTGTGATACCTGCTTCTACATCCACTCACTATATACCATGAATACAAACCCAAGGGACATCCTTCACCACTTCAACTCAACAAGTTTAGGGTGTTCCCTCACAAATCATAACTGGACAGTGGGCTGTGACTGACATGCAACCGCATCAACTCCCTCATTACAATATACCACCTCCTACAATTCCACCTATGAACATCCCTCAACCTTAACACCAGCAACAACAACAACAACAATAACCTACTTCTTATGGTATGCCACCCTTAGTGGCATCCACCATAAGTATTCCACAAATGCAACTTCCAACCACTCAACTCTCTTCTTTCCAGTCCACCATACAATAATATAACTTGCACACTATACAACATGACTAGCCTGCCCCTTTACTGAGTGCCCAAGACTAGGTTAAAACCAAAAAACTGATGCAAGAGCTAACTGATGAGGTCAAGTGCCTTAAAATAGCTATCGACGAAGAGCTTAAGATAGTAGATTTCTATCAGGATGACCCTATCAACTCTTTAGTTCCACCTCTAACATTACCTAAGGGTGTTTCCTTACCCATGTTAACTAAATACAATGGGGAAATAGACCCTAATGCCCATCTTGTAATGTTTCGACTAGAGTGCATGTTGCTTCAGGCATGGCCACATGCCATCTTGCAAGTGTTCCCCATGTCTCTCACAGGGAAGGCACTTGACTGGTATCGGGCTTTGCCCCGAAACTCCATATCTTCTTTGGAATATTTATTACACCAATTCGTTACCAGATTCAAGTATAACTTGAAGCCTGAAGCAACACTTGACAGCCTCATATAGGTCAAGCAAGCACCGCTTGAACTTGTTCAAAAATTTATTCAAAGATGGAGTGCTACCCTCAATGAGCTCCATGAGCCAATTCTGGAGACTTATCTCCTCACTATTCTAAAGGGGGCTGTTAATGATTTTGTAAAGTCCAAATTATACTATCTTAATGCACGCACTCTTAGCTAAGCATTTGTACAAATAAAGAATATTGAAGAAGCTACAAAAAATAGTCATGACCCTACCTTTTCAGCCTTTAAAAACAAACATAGCAAAAAAGATAAAGAAAAGGCTAAGGCAACTATAGCAGCAATAGTAGAAACACAACAAACAAGTATGGCACAACAAGGTAAACTGCCTACTACCCCTACTAACTATGCTAGACTTGCTCCCACTACTGCACCCAAACCGTTTACATCACAAACTGCTACAATAGGTCATGCCTGAAACTTTGAGAGGAAAGATCCCTCTCAATACACACCACTACTTGTGAAGCCTTCTCAACTGTTTGACCAACTTTTGAAGGCTGGAATGATGAAACACAAGCAGATGTCTTTTGCAGTCATTCAAAAACATGATTGATTCTATGAATTGGTCAAGAATCCAAGCTTGGCTACACCTAATGAGCCTCCTGTCCCAAAAGGCTTTAGGCAAGATAGGTTTTGCGAGTACCATCAGCGTAATGGGCATGGTACTGATTTTTGTTTCACCCTAAAACAAGACATTCAACGAATGATAGATAGAGACAAAATAACTTTCGATGAGTCCAACCCAGTTCAACCGCAAAACTAATCCATGGGCGTATATAAAGACCCACTAAATACTAAGGAAGCACCATACGTAATTAACACTATCTAATTAGATAACGAACAAGAAGCACCTAGGATTAACACCATTTATTTAGATAATGAACAGAAAACACCTAGGAGACCCTTTGTAGTTCGTACTCCTCCTACTGCACAAACACCCACACCTCAATCATCATGCCCTCCATATAACCTGCCTACCCCACAAAGACCGTATGTCATCCAGGTACCTCCCATAGTGGCAGCCTCTACCATACCACTGCAAGCTAAACCATATGTAGTGCGTGTACCTCCTATCGCTACTACCACAAACATGCAATCACCTACCCGGCCCACTCCCTTTGTAGTCCGGGTGACACCTGTGGTTGCAACTACGGAGGTACAACCCCCAACTAAACCAACTCCATATGTTGTCAGGATACCCAAACATCCTGATAACCACCAATCTTCCACTCCACAAACACAAAATAGACGAACCCCATATGTTGTAAAGGTGCCTAAGCATCCTGACAACCAACCCTCAGCATCTCAACCATCTATTAGGCCAACCCCATATGTCGTCAGGGTGCCTAGGCAGCCTGTCACTCAACCGCCTTCAACCGTCCAACCACAACCCTATCCTACCCCATATGTCATACGAGTTCCAAAGTAACCTGATGTTCAAAAACCAACTATTCCCCCACGCCACATGCAGGAACGCTTGGCAGACAAGCTCACACGGGAATGCTTGGAGAAGGAATGTCAACGGCTTGCCTTAGGAACCCCCAAGCCTACTCCATTAAGTGCATTACCCATGACATCACCTACTAATGAACCAAACATGAGCTATAAGGGAGAATCATTGGGAATACATGATACATCAAAATCAACTTTTACAGAAGAAAATGTCAAACCAGCTATACATGAGATAAAACTATTGGGCCCAATGGACCAAGTAACCACTAACAAGCATGCACTTAACCGTAAAGATTTAGTAATAGTTGTGTTCTGAGCAAAGGTATCAAACGCAGAGCGTAGACCCAGACCCTCTATAAACATCTCAAGCTAACGCTTTTCAATAGATACTTTTTTCAATAACTTTTTATAATGGTGCTTGTGGTTCTTCTCATCCTGACCCCACTTATGCACTTTGGAAACAAAAGCCTTCTAATCTTTGCACTTGAGGTTCAATAGATCCACCTGGGCCTTACGCTCTGCTAGTTTCCGGGTCAGTGACGTGTGGCAATTGAGTAGGTTCCAGTATCTAGTATAAGTAACCTCGAAAGTCCGCCAAGAACGATCATCATTTAGTTTAGCAGAGGAAAACTCATACCGAGCCTGGAGATCATCATGCTCAATTGACAACTCGGAAACTTCTTTCTCCTTTTCTTGAACTTGCAACCACAACTATTTGATGGAACGCCTACAAGTCCAAAGGAATTTGGCGTTGTGTACAAGACCTTCCGCTACCATGTCGTAAACTGGCCTTGGTATCTACTCGACTTCTGGGGGTAGTGTGGGCAAACTCTCAATGCTAACTTTCTCAGATGGATCCCACCTCAGTTTGGCACCTACACACACACAAAAAAACAAACGCTAAAATGAAAAAAATGAGGTGTGAAACTCTAAAGCTGTAAAAAAACTTGAAACATTTGTACCTATCTCAGGGTGGGCTTCCTAAATACGTTCAACAAACTTCTTAGTGATACCAACCACAAAATCCATTTTACTTGACATTTCAGTCCAAGTAAATGGTCCACGAGTACGAGACGAACTAACCTCCGTGGTACTTTTAGGGGGAGCCATTTTCATAGGTACATCCAGCCGCATCATTCTAGTTTCACTACCTTCGTCTGGAAGGGATGAAAACACAAAAGTAAAACACCATGGAAACAACAACTCATAAGGAAACACAATAAAATAAAATGAAATATACCATGTTCTCTATCCCATTCTGGGTTTGGGGGTTCGCCTAAGTCTAGTATCCCCTTAAGGAAGCTATTGAACATTTCATCGACACCACTCTGGTCATCCACCAGTTCAGTCTCTGTGGTGTCTTCCCCCAACTCTTCCATCCCTCCCGCCTGATCTTTCCCCACATCTTCCTCCTTAGTCATTAATTCCGTTGTAGCTTCTTCCTCTTCAATGATGGTCTCTAATTCCTGCCTCCTCACTTCTCAAGTCAAATCTAGAGGCATCAATGGCATGTGAGCGATCAAAATAAAAATTATGAATAAGACAAAAAGGACAATGCAATAAGTGCGCCAAGCCTACTTACCTCGGACAGGCATCTTGAACCGTATGCGCTTCACTCATGGCTCTTCCACATTCGAGGCCACCTTCATTGATCATTCACATTTCAAGAGCTTTGACTTGGCTTTCCCAATTGTCTCTTTGATGACACATTCAGTGCTCCTGGCAGTATAAGGCACGTCTTCTAGTTCCAACCCCACACTGTCACATGTGTGGATTGAGGTACCAGATGATCCTCCCATCATGATGGATACTGACTCATCAATCCCCTCAGGAGTGTCTTGGGACTCAGTTGTCTTGAACAAATGGTTGATCCACGGACGAGACAACTGAATACGATCTCGTAGGACATATTTATTGTCCGCGCGAACCACTAGAAACTTGGCCAAATGGCGAAGATAGCCGGCAAAGAATGCAAATGTAAAGTGGGACTGCGCCTCGATATTTGAGCGCAATCGTACTATCTCCTTATGAAGGCCTGACAATAAAAATTGAGCCCAGTTGTAACGCATCCTAATTTCTAAGATAGTTTTCATGATACACACAGCTTCCACACCAAGACTCCTCACCTGAGACAGGGATTTAGGGAACACCCGTGCCCTAAACAAGGGATATAATTCATTAACTTCCTCAACCTTTGACTTCCCCTGCATAGGGAATCCCTTAGCACCCTTTGTGATGCCCAACCAGTCCTCTAACTCACGTACCATATGAAGTTATTTCTGAGCCCTATCCAAAACTACATTTACACCATCTGCAGATACACCAAACAGGTTTGAAAAGAATTCGGCCGATAGATGGAAGACTATCTTAACACCCTTAATCTGGGTGCTATAGTAACAGACGGATTTGTCGAATGAATCAACAATCCTGATCATTTCAGCTATTGACACATCAATACTAGGGGTTGTAAAGAGCTCCATAAGGTCAGCATCAACTAAACAACGGATGATGGATGGCAGGGCATGGGTGCACAACCATTTCTATGCCTTACTGATCTCCCTGAACTTCATCGAGAGGGTACTCTCAATTCATCCTGTTGTGATAGGGTCTCCGCTGGGAGGGACATCCACTGTAGATACAATTCGAAACCATCATATCAGTATAACCCCCAGTAGTTGAACAAATGCATTAACACATCTAGTAAATATTTTCACTTACCCTCGGTTGTGGACTTCGAGGTGCTACCCAAGTCAGAGTCACGAGGGAAAATTGGTCCCTTATGCGACCAATCTCCATGCAACCATCCACGAGCTATGCATTGTGTGAATGCTCTAGAAAATCATTTATGAAAATGGACAATATCACCCTTGGTTTAAGCTAACACAGCTCAGTGAAGGGTGGGACCTGCCATAAAGGTCTCTAGAGTAGTATGAGCCAGGGTAAGCCCATCATCATTAACGCATGTGCCATCTTGGGTAACTTGGGGCCTACAAAAGAACAGTCGTCAAAACAAAAGCAAACGCTAAACAACAAAAGAGAGACAGAGACGACAAGCCAAACGATCTTACCTCTCTACCGGGTACACTATGCCAAGAGGGTTCTAGAATAACGTGTGTGCACGTGTAGCCAGAAACAAGGGGTTGTTAAGATAATCACGTCCTCGGGGCAATAGGGCCCACACGCACGCTAACGAGTGAGTAGACCTAGGCCCGCCAGAGGGCCCATCCTGAATCACAAATGGCCCCTCATTGATATCCTCCATAAAAACCCTGATGCCCTCTGAAGCTCCCAGCAACATAGCCTCAAGCATGCTCTGTGCCACTTGTTCGCTCAAATGTGACCAGACCACCATCTTAAATCTATCCAGGATAAAGGTGAGGAATTCACACGCCCCTTCCATGAACCATACCCCATTGTTGTCAATGGTCAAATTAGGGGTAGGTTCATCGGTTTCAAGGGGTCGAAACCATGCCAGTACCCCAACTTGCTCAACTACCAGGAGAAAAGGTTCAGTGTCCCTGCAAGCAACCAAAATGCTACGATAAATCAGCCATACATGAAAAGGAGAGGAAACAATAAAATTCCATGTTGAAGGCCAACACTTAGAAAAATTACAAACTGTTTTTGATCAGCGTATACGCTGTTCAACAAACTGTTCACGCTCAGCATATACGCTATGAAAACCATCTACACTATATGCTGTAAAAAACTGCTAGCATATACGCTATGAAAACAGGTCTACACTATACACCGCCTGAAAAAGAACAAACTATTTATGCTCAGCGTACACGCTGTGAAAATCATCAACATATACGCTATAAAAATCATCAGTGTATACACTGTGCAAACAGTTTATGCTGAACATTGTGCAAATAGTTTATGTTGAACGCTATGCAAACAGTTTACATTGAACGTTGTGCAAACACTTTACGCTGAACACTGTGCAAACACTTTACGCTAAACACTCTGCAAATAGTTCACGCTGAACACTGTGTAAATAGTCAGCGTATACATTGTGAAAATCATCTACGCTACATACTAATAAAATCATCTACGTTGTATATTGTTAAAGTCCTCTACGCTACACATTGTTCAAACTATCTATGTTGTATGCTAAGGAAACGTTCTACGCTCAGCGTACAGACCCTATACGCTATAGAGACCTTCTACGCTGCAGACCTACGCTCAGCGTACAGGCCCTCTATGCTAACTATCTATGCTGGGCGTATACGCCGAAATCCTCTATGCTAGTAAAACTCTCTACGCTACGAAAACCGTCTATGCCAAATAATATGTATAGATGAAAATAACTAACAGAGGCAGGATTAGAGACTACCTATGTGATGATCCAGGCCATGATGGAATCTTTGTCCTAGGCAGACATTGCAACATGGGCTCGCTTTCCTCTGCGAACATCAGGTTAGGTACCTTCCTTCCCTGGACCTCTACCTCCTTACCCTTGCCCATTCCAACGTCCTTTACACTACAACTGATAGAGTCTATGCTAAGGTTTGAGTCTGTACACCGAGCTAAATCCTCTACGCTGAGTTGGAGCCTATACGCGCACGCCAAAGTTCATGCCTCTATGCTCTACGTTTGCACTGGGGTTTGAGGTTTACGTTTACGCTTACACTCAATGATTACGATTATGCTCAACGTTTATGCTTACGCTCACTGTTTACACTTACGCTGGATGTTTACGCTTACGTTGACACTTCGGATCGCTTCAATTTCACAATGCTCACAACTAACTACCTAATGCTATATATAGCACCCCCTCCACCACTGCTACATTGCATTTTGCTTCCTTTTTGATTTATTTTAACAAAAACTATTCAAAATGTAAAATAAAAAAAATGTATATCAAACAAGATAAACACTACCACATGCCCACACTGAACGTTTTGATGCAAACTCTCCGATGCAAATTGGACGACAAATGGACATCGTCAAACCACACATTCGGCCTGGTAAGGCCTTAAACTGCCATCCATGGCTCACAAGATGGCCCGGTATGGCCTTAAATTACCATGATGGATCGGTATGGCCTTAAACTTCCACATATATCCCACACCTACCTTGGTAAGGCCTTAAACTGCCACTCATGGCCCGATAAGGCTTTAAACTGCCATGTGTCCCGGTGTGACGATAAAACACCATCATACATGTACAGACAAAAAATGCTGCCAAAGAACATGGAACAATACCTATTAGCTCATTCTGCTCTCTATTTATTGGCAGGAGCAAGCCTGATGGATTGTCAGTGTTTATCTGCACCATTAATCAACGATGGGCCATACGGAAAGATTGCGAGGGACATCGACATAAATCTCATCCACTTAAGTTTATCAACGGACGACGCGGTCATAGCCTCAACACAAAAAACGCTAGATAACTACAAAGGTATGACAAAGCCCCTTGATATAGAAGCTGAAAGCATCACCGAAGACCTGTTGACTGAAACCCCCATCGTTATGCCTGATGGTGAAACAAAAATGTTAAAATTAAGTGCACTATTACAAACTCAACTGGCCAAAGACTTAGAAGATGTGCTTCGAAGCAACATGAAAGCATTCGCTTGGTCTTACACCGACATGCCTGGGTTAGATCCTCGAATCATCCAGCACAACATTATCCTTGATCCAAAATTGAGGCCAGCAAAGAAAAAGGCACGAAAGGTTAAACCTGAGGTGGAATTGGTAGTTCGCAATGAGATCACCAAGCTTTATTAGGTTGGTTTCATTCGGGCTGTCGATTACGTCGATTAGGCATCCAACATGGTCATTGTCCCGAAAAAGAATGGAAGCATTCGTTTATGCATTGACATCTGAGATCTAAATGTTGCAACCATAAAAGATGATTTTCCCCTACCTAGCATGGATCAACTTGTTGACTCGACCGCTAGGCACGCTTTATTATCTTTTATGGATGGCTTCTCGGGGTATAACCTACGCATTAACCCAGAGCATCAGCTCCGGACTACCTTTATGACACTATGGGGAATCGTTTGTTACACAATAATTCCCTTTGGCCTCAAGAACGTTGGGGCCACATATCAAAGGGCGATGACATTCATTTTTAGTGATTACATGCTGCACTCGCTCAATGACTATGTCGATGATATCATGGTTAAATCAAAGACATCACAACAACACATACAAGACCTTGACTTAGTGCTAAAATGTTGTTTAAAATATGAGCTAAGACTTAACCCAAAGAAATGTGTCTTTGGAGTCAAAATAGGAAAATGCTTGGATTCATAGCCTCAGAAGTAGGGATATGGGTAGACCCTGATAAAGTTAAGGCCATAACAAACTTAAAACCACCTAGCAACCTTACTAAACTCTGAGGTCTGCAAGGTAGATTACAGTTCATCAGACGTTTCATAGAAAAATTAATGGACAAATTGAAACCTATGAACCACTTGCTACGTAAGAACACCCATTTTGAATGGACTCCATAGTGCCAAGAAGCATTTGACAATATTAAAGCAGCACTCGTTCAACTACCCATGGTTTATCCACCTCAAAATGATAAACCATTTCACATCTACCTTGCCACTTTGGACTCGTCAATCACGTCTATGCTTTTCCAGAAACAAGATGATGGAACCAAAGTCCCTGTCTATTACTTAAGCCATGCATTAGTTGCCCACGAGAAAAACTAAAATGAGGTGAAGAGGTCATGTTTAGCCCTGATCTTTTCCTTAAAGAAATGGTGACATTACCTCTTCCATAACCAGGTCAATATAATTTGCAAGGATAATGTGCTCAGATCCATCATAGGAAACATTTATGAGACAAGTAGAATAGCCCGTTGTAAAGCCATGATAGCTGAGTTTGACTTACACTACATAGTGCAATCATCAGTTAAGGGTCAAGCCATAGCAAATCAAATGACCGCATCACCAACACATGATCAAGCAACGATAGAGCTAGAATTCCTCGACAAAAATGTAAGTGCAATAGCCATAGTACCAGATGACTACGAAGCCATTTTGAAATTTGATGGAGCATCCACCTCTCAAGGAGGAAGTGCTACCATCGTTATCACCTATTCCTCCGGGGAGATCCGCCCCTTTGTTTATTGTTTCAACTTTCACTGTACCAACAACATAGCAAAGTATGAAGGTCTCTTCAGAGGTCTTACAGCAGCACTAGCTTTAGACATCACATGACTAGTGGTTAAGGGAGGCTCACAACTGGTTCTGAACCAAGTCACGGATATTTACACATGCAAAGCACAACATTTACAAACATACTGTGACTTAGCCAAACACTTAATGAGGGAATTCAAAAACATAGACATGCAACATGTCTACAGAAACGACAATACCATCGCATATGCACTGGTCACATTAGCACTAAACATATCTCCTAACATGTTCCATACGTTTCCAAGCTCCATAACCAGCTGTGCGAAACCCATAATCGATACGCTAGATACATTGGCAATTGCATCTGTTAGTACAACACACACGATAGAATGATATGATGACATAAAAGAGTACCTTCTACGCGGTGAAACACTGCAACACTTAATGAATGCACAAAAAAACACAATACGAAAGTGTTCTAAGCAATATGCACTAGTAGGGTACACCTTGTGTCGTCGATCCTACGAAGACATATTGCTAACATGCGTTAGTAGCACCGATGCCCAAACAATCGTTGAGCAAGTACACGACGGGCTATGCGGAGGACATATAGCACCTAATGTAATGGCAATGAAAATAAGACATTTAGGCTATTATTGGCCACATATGGAGTATGACTATCTCTCCAAGGCTAAAACATGTAGTACCTGTCAAATACATATTAATCTGATCAATGTTCCACTAAGCGAGTTGCATACAGCACAAATCACATGGCCCTTTCAAAAGTGGGGATTGGACCTTATCAGACCAATAACACCCTCATCTTCTGCAGGGCACAGTTTCATCATAACCGCGACAAAGTATTTCATGAAGTGGGTAGAAGTTGTTCCCCTTCGAAAGACCACATCTAAACATGTATGCAACTTCATTCCTGAAAACATTGTCACTCGTTTTGGTACCCCCATGACCATCATCATTGATAATGGGCCACAATTTAGCAATACCAAAACGAAAGCCTTCTGTAAAATTCTGGGGATCAAAAACTCATTTTCATCCCCTTACTACCCACAGAGAAACGGGCAAGAAGAGGCCACAAATAAAACCATCATTACAATACTCAAAAAGATGCTTACCCAGAACAAGAAAAGATGGCACGAGCAGCTGGTATACGCATTGTGGGCCTATCGTACTACGCATCGGACTTCAATAGGTAAAACATTGTATAGTCTTGTTTATGGTTCAAAAGTTGTTTTACCTCTGGAATTACATGTACCATCTTTAAGGATCACACTTTTTGGACTCCTCGACAAAGGGAAAAATAATGACTTACGCATCATTTACCTAGACTCGGTGGAGGAGGAGTGCATACATGCACTCGATCAGATCGAATGGTACCAACAACAACAACGACAATGCCATCAGCATGACATTCATAAGCGCCCCATCAAAGAAGGCAACCTTGTACTTAAGGTTGTTCGGGAATACCTGAACAAATTCTTAGCCAACTAAGAAGGGCCCTACTTAGTCACCAAAGCATACGACAATGGAGCATTCAAGTTAGCTGATATGGAAGGACATGAGCTTGCAAATCTAACCAATCACTTGTTTTTGAAACCATTCCATATTTGAGTACAGGCTTAGGTACAGTGAGTCCTGGCATCACGACTATAAACTGATACCATAGTGAGTCCTGGCATCACAACTATAAACTGATACCACAGTGAGTCCTGGCATCACAACTATAAACTAATACCACAGTGAGTCCTGACATCACAACTATAAACTGATACCACAGTTCTTCCTGGAATCATGACGATAAACCGATGCCACAGCTTGTCCTGGAATCATGACTTAAAATAGATACCACAGCTTGTCCTGGCATCATGATGATAAACTGATACCACACAGTGTTTACAATGACAATAAACTAGCACCCGTCCGGTACGATAGTAAACTGCCACAGTTCCACTCGCAAGAGTCCGCTAAGACTATAAACTGGTTTGCCTCTTCACGGTCCACCAAGACTAGAAAATGGCAATGTATCATCCACCACGATGCTAAATAGGCAATGTCCAACGAGACATGACATAAAGTTAACCCATGATAGTCTGCTAAAACTATAAACTGGTAATTTCATCTTTGGTTCCTTAATTAGTGAATCCATTCAAACTTCATCAGAATCGCTGCATCACTCGCTAATCGGCCGATCCTAACACCATTGCTGCTATTCATATACGATGCCTGAAATCTCATCCAGTGCCTTTGTTTCATCAGTAATATTTTAAATCTAAGCTCGCTTACTCACTCATGGTTTTCTTGTCTCCTTGGAGTTTTGTTTGCAGGATGACACTCATAGGTGTTCATACAAGAATGCACTTCATCATAAGCAGCAAGGTGAGATGTTGTTCACAACGCATGTGGCAAGACTAAATCAAACCATTCACTAGTACATCTCCTATTTCGTATCTCATGTATCCCTCAACACCTTATACTTAGTTACATCTCGAACACATTTGGTACAGCCCGAAACATCGAACATACCATTGCATATCACGCCACTCTTAAGCGGTTGCAACCCACAACATGGCATTTGAGCATGAGCATAAGAACCCAAAAAAAAATGTTATCCCTTCCTACATAAAACACAAGATGGGACGACAGTTGCCTCGAAAGCAAATGCTCATGTCTAAAATAATCAAGAAACATCTTGTTGCATAGCTTTGGCTCTCTACCAATAGGTTCCCCCTTAAACACTAAACAAGGGTCCTGTTCCTTCAAAGAATACAACACATCATCACGTGGCTTTGGTTCTGTCAACAAGTCCTCTTAGATACTAACCAAGAGTCTTGTTCCACTAAAGGACACACATCTCATGTCTTGATTCCAAGTTTTCTAAACAATGGCTATTGACAAGGATCAGCATGACCCGCATACACACCAGAACATACCTCTGACTATGCACAACCTTGATTCCTCCCGAATCCTCACAGTTTCCCTTTTCCTATCAAATACAAATTCCATTTCCCACAATCCGATGTGCTACTAAACGCAGTGCGATGATGTCTAGTCAGGTGGAAAAAGACAAAGTCTCTATCGAGTTGCTTGTGGTGTTTTGCACTTCTTTATCGACGCTTCTCGAGTCAATTCCTCCAAGCATCAACAAAGAGGGACCAATGAAACACCACAAAATTTTGAGCTTAGTACTTTTTCAACAAGAGTCGAGCTAAGTCATGATGTTCCCCAGCATGATTGAAGCTTGAGGTCCCCACAGACAGCTTCAAGCAGAGTCAAACTCAATAAGGAGCAGTTCCCTGGGACCCACTAACAACCACGACAACATCTGCTATTAGAAATGGCAACTTTGGAGCTCAACATACTTAGTTTTCACTAAGTATGCGTTTTTAGCGTATACGCCCGGCGTATATGCCCAAGTTCACATTCCCAGCATATACGCCCAAGTTCACATCCATAGCATATATGCCTAGCGTACACATCCACAGCGTATACGCCCAATGTACATGCCCAACGTACATGCCTCACAAGTACGTTCAACATGTACGACTGATGTATACGGTTGGCATGTAATCCCCGAAGATGGCATTGAAACTACACTGCAGAGCAAGACTTGGCACAGAGCATCAACTCACACAAATAGAGCAATTGTCAATGTTGACATCATACATCTTGGAGTCTATACGTTGGGTATTAGATTCTGTACGTCTAGCGTATACGCTCAGTAGACACAGCATATACAATGTATACGCTTAGCATGTACAACGTATATGCCCAGCGTATATGTCGTGTATGCCTAGTGTATACCCCTAGAGTCTATGCCCACCAGATATAGCGTATACGCCCGTCTTGCATGCCCAATGTATACGCCCAGAGTCTACGCCCACCAAATACAACGTATATGCCCAGCGTATATGCCCAGCATATACGCCTAGTAGATGCAGCATATTGTACACTTGTAAAATTTTATTCTTTCGCGCCTAGTTAATATGCCATGTGTCGCCCAACCTGAGTCTAACGTCTAAACCTGTATAAAAACCTCAATTTTTCATTAGATCAGGGTTGGCAATTTTGAGCAAACCAAAAAGAGAAAAAACAGAGATGCTAAGAACCAAAGCAGAAAACCTTATACGCTGGACCTTACCCTGCACGCCGAGAATACAGTCTCTACGTTGTGCCTACAGTTGAACTAGTGCACAGTCATCCCTGCATCCACCAAGGCTATTTTTCCACCTTGTGTCAAAGCCACAACTGTGCTAGACTGGTGCATTGTAACTATCACTTTGCAATAATATTGCTGCATTTTATTCCTAAAATCTGTTATAGTTTTTCATTAATTGTTGCATGTTTACTATTTACGCCCTCATACGTCTACGCTCTGTTTACACTAGTTACGTTGTTTACATTTCATTTTACATTTGTTACGCTGTTTATGTATAACCTGAAACACTGTGAAAATTGTGAATTGGCCTAGGGCGAAAATTGACGATTCGGGCAAAAGTTTGCGACAAAAATCCAGAAGACAGAACAAGGCAAAGAGGCATGCAACACCAAGTCTCCAAGCTTCTTACAAATTCCAACCTTACTTTATTTTCTCTCTTACACTACATTACACAACATAGCGTAACGACACTCAGCGTAACTCTACTTAATGTAGCCCGATATCAGAAAGTAACTTACTTCAGCGAATTTGACAAAGTTTAAGGGCTAAGTAGCATGATATGCGACTTGTTACATATTCCGTTAAGTCTTTTGTTCAGGGCTGAATTTGCGCTCCATTACGTAGAGCAGTGTAATGAGCTTCGAGGAAGTCAAAGTTAGAGTCCAAAGGAAGCGCGAAAAATTGATTTTTTATTCTTCTTTTCCTTTTCTTCAAATTGGTCGCTTTATGCTTATTATGCTACGCAACGTAAGAAAGCGTAACTTATTGTAAAGTTGACCATTTTTACGCTCTATTACGCTTTGTGGCATAAATGAGCGTAAAACACTTTGAGTTGACTACTTCTATGCTCTATTACGCTCTATCACGCTATGCAGCGTAAACGAGCATAATATAGCCTACAGTCAACTAAGGTAGTACCAGACATGCACCGCTTTCCATACGCACAATACACTCGTTAGCGTATCGCAGCGTAATCGTGAGGCAGCTTCAGCAGGAGTGGTTGACAGCGTACTTTGCCCCCTTTCCAAAAAACGTGACATGACATGACCAGTTTCAACATAAAATTTGCCAAGTCAATGACATTTTGAAAGTTCGAAACATGTATCATTAGGGCCATGCCTTCTCCATGTAATATTGAACCTATAAATACTCTAATTGGCAAAGAAAGAAGGAGGACCTTTTGACAAAGATAGAAGAAATTTTTTGAGCATTGGCAGCAGGAGCGATCGGTCCTTTGGTGAAAATACAGTTCTCTTCATTGGTGATCATTAACAGCGTTGAGCAAAGACTACCAAAGGAAAAAGGCGCAGATCAGAGATCGAGAGATCATCTGGTGCGGTTGGCAAGATTTATTGATTAGAAATAGTTAATCGATAGACATCTAGGCTGGACCTTCCTTGCATTCCATCTCTGGCTTACGAGGTAGACCGAGCTTCATTCTATACTCCTTGTTGAATAGTTTTCTTGTTGTTTTCCGTATGCTTCGCACAGGATAAATGGAGTTTTCTATTGGAACTTTGTACATAATATACTCAGTCTTCGAGTCAGAACATAGATCTTGGAATTGCACGTCTTTCCTAAATCTGATCCTCTTTGTTGCATTGACGTTGTCGTTATTTCAATTTATTTACATCGTTTTCTACTCCTTTTATGATTCATTGGATCGATTTGTTTAATGGAATATCTATATAATACATATATTATCCCGATATTTGTTAATTTACTTGTTAAGTAAGTCCTTCTCTAATCGACAAGACCGTTCAAGGCACCGTGGGTTCATTTTCTCCAACACGGCCCTCGCATGGATCCGTGGTTAAGACTGTGTACACAGATCTTCATTTGGTATTTTCCAGTGACTGATGTTTTTCGTCGTTACAATTTTCTGGCACTAGAAGGAGGGCCTAAACCTCTGATCCATATTTTACAGGTAACCCTGTAAGAAATCCATACTCGCGTCCATAAAAACATGAATGTAATACCTCTAGGGAAGTTTACAAAATCGTGATTCCTTTGGAATCCTATAGGGTAGAAAGCCAAATCGTAATTTTGTTTGATTGTCGTCTTTTAAATCCTTTCATTTGTTATCGTTGACCTATCTGAGATATGGATTCTGTGTATGCAACCACTGCCACTATGATCACCACTGACTCGGGTGCTACATCCGTAAATCCCATCACCATTCCTGGACCAGCTTCCAGTGCAACAGGACCTCAAGGACCATCTCGTCGTTCATTGAGATTACAGGGCAAGGATCCTTCACTCACCGTCTTGACTCCTTAAGAGTATAATTTCATTTGCGTCAAGATCTAGGTGAAGCTTGCCCTTAGCCAAGCCAAGATGGGGGCAAAAGGAAATTATGAGTTGCTCCACAGAGGGGGTCAAGACTTCACCCCTACTGCGTATGACATTATCCCCCTGACCGATCATTATCATGAACTCCTATCCCAACTGGTTATGGCTAGGAATCAAACTACATGGTCTATTTTAGAACCTAAAAATGAGGAGGAGGAGGAAGATGAATTCGCAGCCCAGTCTAAACACGCGGATTCATACCATACCCTCAGCCCCCATACATATGTGAATCCCTTTTTTAATTCTCTCACCGGAGAAGCTGCCCATCTCAACCCAACCATGACCATCCAAACCCATATTCCCATCATCTCGCAAGCCACTACGCAATCCTCAGTTTTGCAGGTACAAATGCCATCTCAAAATAACATGGGAGTAGTCTCCTCGCCACGTGTAATCAGTATTCCGTCGATCATACCTGTGTCTACTACACCCCATTTCATCCCCCAAGTCCAACTCCATAACACCCCTATAACCTGCCTGGTGTAAAATCCAGTGCAAAGCTTATCGTCGCAGCCTATAGCAAGGCAATAGATCGCAACCACTGTTCAATTGCAGTGATCCATTCAACAACCCATGGTTGTTCAGTGGATCGCGCCTGTCGCACAACATAATTAATTTGCATTATACGGTGTACAACCCTTAGTCGCATCTACCACGCATGTCCCGCAGGTAACTGCACAACACCCTTATACCTTCCATCCTGCACAACTAGTGATGGCCAATTTCTCTGCACAGCCTATCAGATGGTGGTTTTCACAGGTAGCTCCGTCCACAGGGATAGTCCCTGTAGCACCACCTGTTAGCCAAGCTATCGCTCCATTCCCATTGCCTGACACTACTCTTACAGTCCAACCCCCTGCTCCTCTATCGCCAACTTCTTCATCAACAGGTCTAGATTAAGCTTTTTCGCTTATCTAGACCCTCACTGGGGAAGTGAAGCATCTTAAAGCTACTGGCTCTGATATGATACAGGTCGTGGATTTCTACCATGATGATCCCATCAACCTAGTGGTTCCTATGCTATCATTGCCTCCAGGGATGTCATTGCCCCATTTTACTAAATAAAATGGGGAAAGAGATCCTAATGCTCATCTTGTTACCTTCAGGTCTAAGTCCTTGTTATTATAGCAATGGCCCCATACAATTATCCGTGTCTTTGCAATGTCTCTGGCAGGTAAAGCCTTGGACTGGTATCGAGCACTCCCTCGCTCTTCCATCTCAACCTTGGAAGAGCTCCTAACACAATTCGTGACCCGCTTTAAGTACAATTTAAAGCCAGAAGTCACATTAGATCAACTTATGGGAGTGAAACAAGACCCTCTTGAACTAGTCCAGAAGTTTATATAGCGATGGAACACTACTCTGAATGAAATCCGTGAGCCTATTGCAGAAGCCCATCTGCTGGCTATTTTCAAAAGAGCAGTTAACGATTTCATCAAGTCTAAACTGTACTACCTTGCACCTCACTCCTTGAATCAAGCTTTCCCACAAACTAAGAGCATCCAAGATGCTGCTGAGGCTAGCAAAGACCCAGCTTACGTGGCTTATAAAAATGCTAATAATAAGGGTAAAGACAAAGGTAAGGCAACAACGACGACAGTAGTTGCACTGGCCGAGGGCGCTAAAAACAAGAATAACAAAAAGGCACCCATGGCATCTACTGAGACCACGGCTAGTGTAAGCAGCACCGGTCAAGACACACTTGTCCCTAAAAAGCCTCCACAATCAAAACCAAACTTTCAACGTAAAGATCGCTCAAAATATACAGCCCTGCCTATAAAACATTCAGAACTGTTGAAACAATTATTAGGGGTAGGATACATTCAAAATAAAAAAGTATCCGAAGAAGCTCTGCAGCATCACAGGCACCATTGTGAATTACTAAAGAATCCCTCTTTAGCCCTACCTAACGAACCGCCAGTTCCTAAGCCTTTTAGGCTAGACCATTTTTGTGACTACCATCAATTGTGTGGTCACGATACCAATTACTGCTAGGCGTTGAAAGACGATATTCAATGGATGATTGATGATGGTTATCTGAAACTAGATGGCAGTAGTCCAACACGTCCCAAAAACCAAGTAATGCATGTGTACAAAGACCTGTTAAACGCAAATAATGCACTATACACCATCAACGTGGTAAGTACAGACAGTGGAGGGAAGGTACCGCCTAAACAACCCTTCGTTTTACGTGTACCTACAAGTTCACCCCAGGGGGTAAGTTCTTCACCAGTAGTTAGCAACGTCTCAAGGCCACCCTTGGTTATTCAGACATCCTCTCTAGCTATAACTCAGTCTCATGCTAACAATAAAGCTGCGGCCCTGCCCGCGCCTACTCCTAAGGCACCTTTTATCCTTAGGGTGCCAAAACCACCGGCTACCCCTTTTACGTAGGGGCAAGCTTCTAACCAAGACCATCAACCATCATCCAATAAAAAAAAGGAAGGGGATGCATCAATTAATGCCACCAAAAACCACTCTACGCTAGGCTTCGCTAAGCCCAGGCCCCTAACCTCTGTACCTTCGCCTGCACCTTATGGGCAAGACAAGGGTACAAAAACACAACCACCTCCCCTCGGCAGGAAGAAACACAACCCTCCGACTGACGCATTTACTCAAGTCAAGCAAGCTCTAAAATAGAAGAACACAACATTGAGCCTCTATGACTTGCTTATGAAATCTCAAAAGCACTATGAGGCTATGTTCCATATGCTAACATCCATACCTATGGATGAAGGCTTACCAACGAAAGAGGAAGCAATACATGCTGTCAGGTTTCCCCCCATCGTTAAGCAACCCAAACCAACCCCTTTGACCTTTCACGATGAATCCATTAAAGATGATCCTGATAAAATTTGTGTGACAACAGAACCCATGTTCATCACCATCCGGGTTGGTCAACACCAGATCTGGAGGGTACACGTTGACGATGGCACGGCCACGAATGTCATCCTTTATCCTATAGTGGATAAGTTTGGGCTAGTCGACCAGATCATTCCTATGATGACATTGTGCCTAAATTCATTCAACGGGGCATGAGTTCAAGTCAAGGGGACGGTGCATATCGATTTCGTGGCAGGAGACCAGTTCCCAACAGATGCCACATTTATCGTTGTCGAGGAAATGCCTAGTTTCAACCTGATTCTAGGAAGGTCCTGGCTAGCCCAACTGAGGGCAGTCTCATCACCAATACATCAAGAGATACACCTACCTTATGCAAGGGGAGAGGTAGTAATACATGGTGATGAAATAACTCCTAGGGATGTCAATAACATCGAGGAAGAACAGGGTTCAGAAATCGAAATGCCTAAAGATCAAACCCATGTCCAAATTCCTGAAAAAGTTGAAATGAATAACGATAGCCTAGCATGGGTCGACCTACCATTTCAGGGAGAGGAGGATAATGTGGAGGAGTCGGGTCATAAATCCCCTTGCCCTTACGCATCACTCAACGTAAAGGCCATCAAGAAATAATTATGGGCTAGCGATTGATCTGAGTGGTATTTACGCACATCGTTACATTTTCACTAGTTTTTCCATTTCTTTTTATCAAATTTGATTGTCAGTTTTCTTCAATATACATATATTTATGTTTTCTATCCATTATGCCATTTATACTTCCTAGTTTACGCCATTTACGCTTCTTAACTTCTACTAGTCATATTAGTAAATGCAAAGGCCATTTATACATATAGTGCTGATGGCCTACAATGCCATTTATATTCCCTGATGTACATAGATGGCCTGCAATGGCCTAAAACTAGTAAAAGCCCGCAATAGCCTAAAACTAGCCCGCCATTATCGTAGATGGCCTGCAATTACGCGAATATTAGTACAATTATGCAAATAGTGCTGATGATAAGCGATAATTTCTCACTTATACAGATGCTTATGATCGTTTTGTTTCTGCCCCCACTCTTGGACACTTGCGCAAAAGTCCTTCTACTCCTGGTTCTTCTAGGCTAAGAGCTCTATTTGCATCCTTTGCTTCAGCAATTCATGACTGGTTTGTATGCTGTTTCCGACTGTGGTCCAGTAGCAAGCATAGTCAGAGACATCCTTTCCTTCTCTCACCTCTACAGCTTCTTCCAGAGGTCTTCATTGACATTTTGACTTACCCACAAGGAGCAAGTCAAGCGTAACGCACATTTACGCATTTCCTCATAAATGTTACGTGGTACGACCACTCCTTCTGATGAAGGCTCAATAATGTCCAGGTCAATGGGCTCCATAGAGTCCCATTGAAGGCAAGCTCCTGATGAGTAATATTAAATCAAACGTAAATAAACATTATAAACTTATAATAAAATAAGCTTACTATAGCCGTAACATACCATCCCCAGGATCAACACGCTTGAGGTGCTCGATCATATCACCGACAACACCTTCCATGAAGGTAAATTTATCAGGGAATTCCCGCCATACTCTGCCTACAATGGTGGACGGGGATGCCTCTCGTTCATCTGTAGCGTAATTAAGTCACAATTCCTAATTATTAACAAAAATTCCTTAAAAATTTCAATACATTGATTACCTCTGCCTGTTCCTGTGGGGAGTGCGTCAATGTTCTCTGCCTCCTCTCTCTCCTCACGCACAAGGATCTGTGCATCACTCACTCCGATAGTCAGGGCCTCCTCTTCTAAAATTGGGGCCCCTTCCTCACACCGTAATACCACTACCCCTATTTCAGGGGCCAACCGCTCTATAGGTATCCCTATTTATGTCATATAACACATTTAAATAATTCATAATACCCTGAATAAAGTTGCGTAATACAAAAATTACCATAACTTTCACTATGTCTTTACGCTTACCCGGTGGAGGTTTACTCTATTGAAACTTGACTTGCACAGTTCTGCCCATGCCACCTGCTGGTTCCACAGGCACCTCGGTTAAACGGGGCCTTTTACGCTAAACCAAGGCATCTACTATCTCTACCACTAGGTGCTTCCCCCGTGATGCATCACCAGTGTAAGTGGGAAGCGCCCCACCTACGCTATCAGGGCCTCACGTTGGTGGTGCCACCACATCCCTAGTTGTCATGGAAAGCGACTCCCCAATTCCCTCCAGAGGATCCTATGATCGAATAGTGCCGAAGAGATGGGAAATCTAGGGTTTGGATAACTGGTCTCAGTCCTATTGTACCCAGACCCCATTCCTCTGGACCACCAAAAATTCGAAAAAACGCCGGAAGTAAGCTATAAAGAAGGTGAAGTGCACACTGAAACGGGACTCGAGCTTTTGGCAGAGCCTGATCATCTTAGTGCGTAATCCCTTAGCGAAATAGCTTGCCCAGTCAAATTGGGTCCCCTCCATGATCACCTCTCGCATGATACGAGCTTGTTCTATAGTAAAGAACTTCCCCTGCGAGAGTGTTCTGGGGAAAGCCCAGGCTCGGAAGAGTGGATAAATGGTCTTGGCAACCTCTAACTTGATCTTTTCACAAGGGATCCCCTTTGTGTCCTTCTTAGTCCCCAACCACTCCTCCAGCTCTTCCTGATATTTAACACTTCTCCTCGATTTTTCTTCTATGGGAAGACAGTTAGAGGGGACACCAAAGAGATCAGTAAACAGCTAAGTGTCGATATCAAAATGCACATGCACATTATGCACGCACGTGCAAAAACGTTCAGCCCCCTTGCTGAAGGAGTTAACCAAGGTTAACATTTTACTTGTGGGGACATCAGGGGTTATGGCCAGAAATAAATGCATCAGCCTCGCTTCCCATAGCCTAGTGACCAAAGCAACTGGGGCCGCCATGTGGCCAAGCCAGTGTTGTGCTTCCTTTATGTCTCCATAACGAAAGAGGAGGGTGTTCACCTCGCGGCTGGAAATCGTGATGGTAACTTCTTGGGATTCCCTAACTAATAATGCAAGACACAAGTCAAGATAGCGAAAACACTGTTATGCAACATTTCAAAACAACAAAAAAAAGTATAATATCCTGTAACTAATTGTAGCAATAAAACCTTACCAGGTCCAAATGGCAAAGGAAATGGAGGAAGCTTCCTTTGCATGTCCATGAGGGTGAGGGGTGGGTTCAAAGCCCATTCCTCATGTAACCACCCGAGATTCTAGCAATTCTTGAAAGAATTAGCATAACAGGTAGGATACTCAAGAATTTCGAAGGTCATTTATCCCATTACACCAATGCGTACGTTGCTAGTGGACGTAAACTCATTTATCACCCTTTTGGTCCAGGACAATGTATCATTATTGCCCACTAATCCATTTTCATTAATGAAGAACCTGTATCATATGGCACATTACTATCTTATGCTTTGCAAATTCAAACATTAGAAAACATATTAACAATACCGCCAGTAAAACAACTTACCCGCCCGAATAATACACCGTGCCTGGTGGATTATGAAAGTAAGTTGAGACATGACAAGCCATGAACAAAGTATTATACGCATGATAACAGCTAAATCTGGGCATCTCCCAGATCCAACTTAAATGCCTCAATCCTCTGGTGCTAAGTTCATGGTCTTGAGGATGACCAGTATCAATAGCTCTGTCTATCAGGAAAGCCAGGACACCCTGTGTAGAACCAATTAACAAATGTTCCAAAATAGCTCTAGCCACATCGCCTGACAAATGCGACCAAACAATGATATTGTAGTTACGTAACAAGAACTGCAAAAACTCCAGCGCACCCTTCTAGAACCATATAGTCTTCCCCTGCAAATAAGTCTAAGGGGAAGGAATATTAGCTGCGAGGATGTATACAACATAAAACCCCGACTATGTCCAAAACGATTAGGACAGGTTTCACCATGATACTATATAGAACATAAACACGTTACCATCTAGATTCCGTTGCATGTTTAGGAAAAATATAAAAATAAAAATAAAAAAAATTTACAAATTACGTTTTAGCCATACTGACGAAATTGCTTAAACCCTTGTAATAGTACAAGGTTTGTCTCAAACAATGGCGATAGACGCAATACTGTTGTCTAAACCCTTGTTTTAATATGAGGTCTACATCCTAAAACTCTAGTTTACGCAGATGACGTAAAAGGATAAACACAAAAAAAAAATCATGTCATCAAAAGCAATATGAGTAAGTAAGGGATGGCCTACCGATTCAGGGGAGTGACATCTCTCACTTCGACCAAGGCCTGCGAAGCATGCTGCAGACTCCCTTGTACTTTGTCGATTTTTGCCAATTTGGTATTCTTTCCTCTCACTTTTGGCACCATTGTTATAGTCTTGAACACCTTCACAAATAACGCTCTACAATATTTTACTCTTTCTTCTTCTCTCTGTGACAGCCGAGAATTTGAATTTGTGATAGTGAACAGCCTATTTTCGATAAGAACTACCTACTTATATGCAAAACTAACCAACTTGACGCTCGATTAAAGTGAGACTTGCCCAAACGCTGGTGTCAGTATGAGCTGGAACCCGAAGATTAGGGCATTAATTGTGGTAAATATCGCATGCATTATGGTCCGAAACGACCTTAAACTAGTGTATCTTATCACCTCATAATTGGGTCACATTAATTACAGGTTGTTCACTGTATCCAAAATTTAGTTAGCCCTTCACACTCGGCAACGTCATGCCATACCTTTTTCAAAACTACACCACGCGTCATATGTTAATACTGGCAACATCTAACTTAGCATTTTCCTAACCACTTTCATATTTGGCAATTTTGCAGGATAGTTGGCAAATGGACAAAACTTTATCTACATCTCTAGCCTTAACAGGTTCACATGGGGGAATCATTAGATAATTTGATCCCACACTAGTAGAAACTAACCTTGCCCTCAATGACGCAACCATAGCCACGTCGGAAACATCTCTAGACTGGCTAGCACAATCGATGCACACGCTAGATTTGGAGGCTGGAGATGTAACCGAAGACCCCCTTTATGAGGTCTCTATGGTTACGCCTAAAGGTGAGACTAAAACTCTTAAGGTTAGTTCTTTACTAGACCAAAAGGCACATGACAACATAAAACAGGTGCTCCAAAATAACATCACAATGTTCGCATGGTCATATGAATATATGTCGGGACTAGACCTAAGACTAATATAACACACCATAATTCTAGATCCCCATATTAAAGCAATTAGGCAAAAGTAAGAAAAATTAAGCCAGAAGTCACGCTAGCAGTACGTGATGAGATCACTAAACTGTACCAGGCTAGTTTTATCCACACGATCGATTACTCAGACTGGGTATCTAACATTGTAGTTGTCCCTAAAAAGACCAGAGGGATATGCATCTACATAGACTTTTGAGACTTGAACAAATCTACAATCAAAGATAATTTTCCGCTACCGAGTATCGACCAACTAGTGGATACAACCGCTGGGCATGCAATTTTATCCTTCATGGATGGCTTCTCACGCTATAATCAAATTCGCATCAACCCAAAACACTAGCTGACAACGACATTCATGACACCTTGGGGGACCTTTTGTTACACTATGATGCCTTTTGGTTTAAAAAATGTCAGAGCTACGTATCAACGAGCTATGATGTACATCTTTAGCGATTACCTCCTAGGGAGACTGAATGATTATGTTGACGATATAGCTGTTAAGTCTATAAGGTCAGAAGATCATTCGAAAGATCTGGAGTTAGTCCTTAAAAGATGCTCTAAATATGACCTCCAGCTCAACCCAAAAAAGTGCATATTTGGAGTCAAAATCGAATGCATGCTGGGGTTTGTGGTATCGGAAACTGGTATACGAGTAGACCTTGACAAGGTCAAGGCCATTGTTGAATTGATACCCCCTACAAATCTCAAGAAATTATGCAGATTGCAAAGGAGGTTATAGTTTATCAGGCGGTCCATTTTGAGACTAACAGACAAGTTACACCCTATGCAGCATCTGGTAAAAAAGAGGGCTAATTCTGAATGGATAGATGATTTTCAACGTGCGTTTGATAGTTTGAAGAAAGAACTTCAACACTTGCCAACAGTATTCCTGCCACAAAGGAATCAACCGTTCTACATCTACCTCGCAACCTTAGACGTAGCCTTAGCTGCATTACTCTATCAGAAGAGGAAAGATGGGTTAGAAGTACCCATCTACTACTTGAGTTATGCTCTATGTGCGTATGAAACAAGGTATAATGAAGTAGAGCGTAATTGTTTAGCGTTAGTATTTATGCTCAAAAAGTGCAGACACTATCTTTTTCGTAGCCAGGTCAACATAATCTGCAAAAATAACATCCTTAGGGCTATTATGCACAATCTGTATGAAAGTAGTAAGATATCTCGTTGGAAAGCTATCATGGTAGAATTCGATTTGCATTACATTGGTCAATCTTCTACGAAAGGCCAAGCGATAGCTAACCAATTAATAACATCAACTACTGACAGTCAGGTGACGATAGAGCCTAAATTTCTTGACGAGCATGTACATAGTCTAAGCCCTATCCTAACAGGCCTTGAAACAATGTTACATTTTGATAGAGCTTCAACCGCTAAAGACAGCAGTGCCTCCACGGTCATTACGCTGTCACCTAAGGATGTACGTCTGCATGCCTACTGCTTGACTTTTTCCTATATGAATAATGTGGCAGAGTACTAGGGGCTCCTCAGGGGATTATTAATAGCCAGAGAGCTCGATGTTCAATACCTGGCGATTAGGGGTGATTTGATGCTTGTTATAAATCAAATCACAGGAGTCTATGCCTGTAAGGCTGCACATTTACAACCCTACTGCGATATGGCTAAAGATCTTCTAAAGAAATTTGCAGCAACCGATGCCCAACACGTGCCTTGAAATGACAACACACTAGCCGATGCACTAGCTACATTAGCTTTAAATGTGTCGTCGCACCTGTTCGACACTTGTCCCACCTTAATAACAGAGTGTACAGATCCTATCATTCAGACGGTGCAAATATCTTCACTGCTCGAGGATAGAACACCAGAGTGGTACGATAACATTAAAACTTACCTCCTGCATGGCCAACCACCACACGAGCTAACATGCACACAAAAAGATGCAATTCGCAAGCGAGCTAGGCAATATGTCATCATAGAAGATAGTATCCTTTGTAGACGCTCTTTTGATGGAGTATTGCTTACTTGCATTAACAAAAACCAAGCACAATGTATAGTCGACGAGGTTCACGAGGGACTGTGCGGAGGACACATAGCCCCATGAGCCATGGCCTCTAAAATCTGTCGCTTAGTGTACTATTGGCCGTATATGGAGAAAGACTATCTTACAAAGGTTAAAACATGCAACACGTGTTAACGTTATGCAAACCTTATACACATGTTGCCTACAAAATTACACACGACTCAGATTACATGGCCCTTTCAACGATGGGGATTAGACATTATAGGGCCTATCACACAAAAATCTTCAACGGGTCACAGCTTCATAATCACCGGTACTGAGTATTTCACAAAGTGGGTGGAAGCCATCCCTTTGCGAAAGATCACATCTCAACAGATCTGTCATTTCATTTTAGACAACATTGTAACTAGATTTGGCCTCTCAATGACTATCGTGACCGATAATGGGCCACAATTTAACAGTGTGGAAACCAAATCTTTTTGCGATAGCCTTAGTATCAAACAATCCTTTTCCTTACCTTATTACCCACAAGTGAATGGTCAAGCCGAAGCAATGAACAAGGTCATTATCAACTTGCTCAAGAAAATTCTCAACAACAATAAGAGACGATGGCATGAAAAGATCCTCTATGTGCTATGGGCGTATTATACCACATGTAGAACAGCCATAGATAGTACACCCTATAGCCTAGTCTATGGATATGAGGTGGTGTTGCCCCTTGAATTACAAGTTCCTTCTTTGTGGATGGTCCTCTCCATGATTATAAATGATGCTCAACACACCGAGTCTCAGATCATGGATTTGAACTCAGTAGAAGAGCAGCAAATACAGACACTTGATACCATCGAAAAGTATCAAGATAGGTAGAGGCGGAAGAACCATCCTAATCTTCAACAAAGTCCGATCGAGAAAGGAGATTTGGTTCTCAAGGTTGTTTGTGAACCAGTAGGCAAGTTCTCTGCAAACTGGGAAGGCCCTTTCTTGGTGGTTGATGTGTATGACAACGGTGCATTCAAGCTAGCAGATATCAATGGCAATGAGTTACCGAATACCGTGAACCATATATATTTGAAGTGGTACTATGTCTAGCTGCATATCCAGTGTTAACATCAGGTAAGTTACAATTGTCTTCTATGACATAAAATTGGCACTTTCTGCACACATCCACCACAATGCTAAACTAGCAACGATCGTCTGCCACGACGTAAAACTGGCAAGTTGCAATCATCTGCTATGACATAAAACTGGCAAGTTGCAATCGTCTGCTATGACGTAAAACTGGAAATGTTGTATAGGTCCACCAAGATGTAAAATTGGCATTTCCTGCACGTGTCTGCCATGACGCTAAACTGGCACCAATTGTTTGCCATGACATAAAGCTGGCACAGGTAAGTATCCATTTGCTGAGATGTGAAACCAGCATAGATTTGTCCCTGGGTCATGACATGAAACTGACATCCATAGCATGGTCTGCTGAAACCATAAATCAGTTCTACCACCGTCCACTATGACGTAAAACTAGCATTTTTCAGTCCACCGAAACTTTAAACTGGGACCATGGTCTGCTAGGACTTAAAACCAGCAATAGCAGTCTACCAGGACTTAAAATTGGAACCTACAGACCGCCAACACATAACTCAGGCAAGCGCGACCATCTCTACGTGGCTGCAACACAAATGGGATGGGATGTTGGGATAAACCCAACATCGCCACCTCGCAGGCATTCTACTGATTCCTCAGATATGTGAAAAGGCATACTACTGACCCCTCGGAGATGTCATCACTGCACCCATTTCAGCGATGGCACCTAGGAGAGATTAGTTTTACCGTATGGAGCCCCAAAGGAGTTCTCATCAACCATGACCTTGGGGACCTCCGCTCATCATTACTATCAGACTCTGACTTCACAGATTTACCTAGCTGGTTCTTTGCATAACCAGTCAGGTGCGATGAGTCTGATTTTCTTTGGTGGCGATATGCTGGGCTGAGCATCAACATTGAGACCCTGGCCTCTTACTATGGCTCCTCGTTCATGGCCCGCTCACTCTGTCCTGCCCCAAACGGTACTTGTTTCAACAACCTCTCTAGTGATTCGGCTGAGCGATGGTTTCCTCTATTTTCTTCTTTGATTGTAGGTTACTTGCTAAGAGGATGTCATTCAACAGTGTGTTTATCTGAGCCACTTAAGTTAGCCTGTCCACTTAGGAGTGCAACCTTGTTTTCCTCATAATCCTACCTCTTGCTCTTATTCCCCTCCTTATCCATTCCATCCGTTTCCCTTGCACAAAATGTGAATACGTGGCATACGCTTTCTGCATTTGCATTATAGTTAAGTCCATGAACTGGCACAACGTAACTCGCCTAGTGGATGTAAAAAAAAGAGTGGGGCTGGCAAAATGGATGAAACACAACTCATCCAGGCCACGCAGATGTAATAAAATTCATCTATGCAAGTCCCTTCATCCACAAAATGATGACATAACTCCATGCAAATGCAATCGTAGGAGAAAGCCTAATTGCTTCTGCGCAAAACACTATATTCACTCATTTGAGTCTTCCCCAAACCTCATTTGAGTCTTCCCCAAACCTCTCTCCTCTTACCTCTATACGAATTCCCTCACCTACCATTTTATCTCCCCTTTCCCTCATTTCTGCACTTCTACTTTGACAGGGCGACACTTGAGTAACCGTTGATGAACACTGTTGATACTTTTACCCATCCGGTGTTTCGTATTCTTTGTCGATGTCTTTTGGACAAGCCCTCTAAACATCAACAAAGAGGGGCCATTGAAACACCGTGAAAATTGCGAATCGACCTAGGGAGAAAATTGACGATTTGGGCAAAATTTTGTGACAAAAATCGAGAAGACAGAACAAGGCAAAGAGGCATGCAGCATCAAGTCTCCAAGCTTCTTACAAATTCCAACCTTACTTTATTTTCTCCCTTATGCTACATTACGCAACATAGCGTAATGACACTCGGTGTAACTCTGCTTAATGTAGCCCAATATCAAAAAGTACTTACTTCAGCAAATTTGACAAATTTTAAGGGCTAAGTAGCATGATATGCGACTTGTCGCATATTCCATTAAGTCTTTTGTTCAAGGCTGAATTTGTGCTCCATTACGTAGAGCAACGTAATGAGCTTCAAGGAAGTCAAAGTTAGAGTCCAAAGGAAGCGCGGAAAAATGATTTTTTTTTCTTCTTTTCTTTTTTTGCAGATTGGTCGCTTTATGCTTATTATGCTACGCAGCGTAAGAAAGCGTAACTTATTGTAAATTTGACCATTTTTATGCTCTATTATGCTTTGTGGCATAAATGAGCGTAAAACAATTTGAGTTGACTACTTCTATGCTCTATTACGCTCTGTCACACTATGCAGCATAAACGAGTGTAATATAGCCTACAGTCAACTAAGGAAGTACCAGACATGCACCGCTTTCCATATGCACAATACACTCATCAGCGTATCGCAGCGTAATCATGAGGCAGCTTCAGCAAGAGTGGTTGACAGCGTACTTTGCCCCCTTTCCCAAGAACGTGACATGATATGACCAGTTTCAACATAAAATTTGCCAAGTCAATGGCATTTTGAAAGTTCGAAACACGTGTCATCAGGGGCGTGCCTTCTCCACGTACTATTGAACCTATAAATACTCTAATTGGCAAAGAAAGAAGAAGGACCTTTTGGCAAAGATAGAAGACATTTTTTGAGCATTGGCAGTAGGAGTGATCGGTCCTTTGGTGAAAATACAGTTCTCTTCATTGGCGATCATTAACAGCTTTGAGCAAAGACTACCGAAGGCAAAAGGTGTAGATCAGAGATCGAGAGATCATTTGGTATGGTTGGCAAGATTTATTGATCAGAAACAGTTGATCGATAGACATCCAGGCTGGACCTTCCTTGCATTCCATCTCTGGCTTACGAGGTAGACCGAGCTTCATTCTGTACTCCTTGTTGAACATTTTTCTTGTTGTTTTATGTATGCTTCGCACAGGATAAGCGGAGTTTGCTATTGGAACTTTGTACACAATATACTCAGTCTTCAAGTCAAAACATACATCTTGGAATTGCGCATCTTTCCTAAATTTGATCCTCCTTCTCACGTTGATGTTGTCATTATTTCAATTTATTTACATTGTTTCCTACTCATTTTATGATTCATTGGATCGATTTGTTTCATGGAATATCTATATAATACGTGTATTATCATGATATTCGTTAATTTACTAGTTAAGTAAGTCCATGTTTGATCGACAAGACTGTTCAGGGCACCGCAGGCTCGTTTTCTCCAGCACGGCCCTCGCACGGATCCGTGGTTAAGACTATGTACACAGATCTTCGTTTGGTATTTTCCAGTGACTGACATTTTCCATCATTACATAACCCAGCGTATAACACCTCGGTGTATGTTTGGGAAAATCCTTGCCTGATCTGTGTGCGGACCACTCAAGGTACTCTGCCTTCATTAATTCTAGCTTGCCCTTAAGCAAAGGTAGGGTCTTCTGTGCATGTACGGACATCTCCAAGTCTCTGTTTCCTTCTAGCTGGAGACCGATGATTTCAGACGGTACACTCATCACTAGCCCACTCCTCATCTAGCCAATCATGGGTCTTGTACCACTCAAACACCCTTAGGTATCAAGTAGGGTAGGACTATAGATCAAATCCCGCCTACTCAAGTACAAGCTCTTGAAAGTTTATACTAAAGGAGAATACCTTTAGGGTACTAGGATTCAACGAAAGAGCATCTACCTCATCATGGAGACACTTCTCATCAACTCTAAATCTAGTAGTAAGCATGAGCAGTTAGCAACTTAGCATGAGCCAATAGCAAGGAACACAATGTAGAAACCATAAACGCACTTACCCTCCAGTGTAGTATACCATTCCATGTCTATGCTCAAACAAAGTATGCATGTGTAGAGCAATAAAGAGGATGTTGCTCATGTTGTAGCAAGAGAAATCTGGCATCTACCAAATCCTGGATAAGGACCAATAGCTCCTAGGACCTCTACCCTAACTACTTGCTTTATCATCATCGGTAGTGGGCTCATTAGACATAAACCTCAAAATGCCCTAGTTAGCCCTAAAAAAATGTCTTTGTGATGACACTTGCAGCCTCTACCACTAATTGTGACCACATCATCACACTAAAGCCCTGCAATAGGAATTCTAGGAACTCACGCACCTCTAGCTAGAACCACACTAGCTGATAACCCACCTACATACCTTATGTAGGCATGTTAGGCATAGGCTTTCTTGTGTAGTATAGAATGCCAACAAGCTCCACAATAACTAGGATGGGCTTTAGTAGCACCTTACAACCTCAAAGCAACAAAAAAGTGTTAGTATACATTAAAATCATTTTTTGATAAAAAAATATTTATTAAGTTAAACATAGCATAAACCTGTGACCCTATGCATGACCCTAATGGTGGCATGTGGCTTCTACACCGATGGTTGCATCCATGACAAGCCCTCAAATCCTCACAAAACCCCTACCCATGTGTGGTAGCTAAACCCTTTCTCCCCATTCACACACCTCTCCTTGGCTATGGAGGCTAAAATGGCCATAGTAGGGTGTTACTAAGACCCAAAGCTCCAAATTCTTGAATGAAGAAGGTCAATCAAAACCAAAAATAGAAAAGGAAAGAGCATAGTTAGGGTACCTGGCAAATGGTGGCACCCTCTACTCCTCCACATGTGCCTGCAATAGGCGGCCTAGTGTCCATTCTCCCTCATCCACATTTGCTAACTAGGGTGTAGGCATCACTTTGGCATATCATCTTGGTGGCAACTATGCTCTTCACAAATAGTGCACTACACTCTAAAAGTTTAAGTTTTTCAACTTTGAAAATGATAGACTTACCTAAGGTGAAATGCACTTTTATATCCCTGGGGACCAATTAATAATTCACCAACCCTGAAACTATGCTCAACACTATTTACATGGTGGAGAGCATAGTTAGTCTAAAGTGTAGTTTGGTGGGAGCATAGTCAACTAGACTTAGAAATTTTTTTGATTTTCTAGCTACCCCATACTTAGAAAAAGTGTTAGTTTTTCTCATCGCTCAATGAATGGCTAGTCCAACTTTATGTGACAAACACTCTCCAACCTTGCCAAAAATGATACATCTAGTGCATACTATGGTATTCTAAGACCTTAAACTAGCACACCATAGTTTGCTAAGACCTTATAATAGCACTCCATGGTTTGCTAAGACCTTAAATTGGCACTCTATGGCCTAACAAGGCCTAAAAATAACACCAACACACTTACTTTATTGAACAATGCATATGCATACCTAGGAGAAATTTTTATTGCATTTATTTCCTTCATTTTATGCATAATGAATTCATTAAGACAAGTGTGGCTTAATGTTTCTTTGGTTGTTTTTGTAGGATTTTCATAGGAATACAACATGACTATGTACACGTATCTTCATTTACCTCTGGCCCTCATTGGGTCCCATGGTGATTTCACACAATGCATTGATTCACAATGCCTAGACCTTGAGCCCATAGCCTATGATGAATACATAACATCTATAGAGGCACCGCTAGACTAGCCAAACCATCTAGTTAAGGCTCTAGATCTAGAGGTAAGTGATGTCACTGAGGATCCCATTGTTGAAATCCCTATAGCAACACCTAGTGATGAGGCAAAAACATTGAATCTTAGTTCTTTATTAGAGCCTCAACATATCCAAAACATCGCTAGAGTATATAACAAAAACATTAAGGCATTTGCATGGTCTTATGAAGACATGTCAACCCTAGATCTTTGTGTCGTGCAACATAACATAAGCCTCGATCCTAGCATGAAGCTATTCAAGAAGAAAGCACATAACATTAAGTTTGAGGTGGCATTGGTAGTCTATGATAAAATCACCAAGCTCTACAAAGTTGGTTGCATCTAGGAAATTGACTATGCAGACTAGGTCTTCGACATGATGGTTGTACCCAAGAGAAATGAAAGTATATGCATTTCCATAGAATTTTGGGACCTGAACAAGCTAACCATTAAATATGATTTCCCATCACCTATTATTGATCAATTGGTTGTTACTACAACTCGTCATTCCTTTTTATCCTTTATGGATGGGTTCTTAAGGTACAACTAGATTCAGATCAACCCAAAGCACTAGCTCAGTACTACCTTTATGACTTCTTAGGGTACATTTTGTTATACCATGATGCTTTTTGGACTTAAGAACATAGGAGAAACTTATCAACATGTCATGATGTACATCTTTAGTGGCTACATGTTAGGTTTTCTCAATGATTATGTTGACAACACAGCAGTTAAGTCCAAAGTAGCATGCAATCATGTAGATGACTTGGACCTTGTGCTCAAATGCTGTTTGAAACATGATGTTAGGTTAAACCCCAAGAAATGTATTTTTAGTGTTAAGAAAAGCCAGATGCTAGGTTTTGTAGTATCCAAAGCAAGAATACACATAGACCCCAATAAGGTTAAGGTCATTATCAACTTAGCACCACTGGCTAACCTTAGGGAGCTACGAGGATTTTAGGGTAGATTACAATTCATACGTAGGTTTATCACATGGTTAATTAACAAGTTGCAACCCATGCAAAATTTTCTCAAAAAAGGAGTCAACTTTGATTGGATGGCTTAATGCCAAGAGGCATTTGACAACCTTAAAATAGGAGCTGGCTCAACTTCCAATGGTTTTCCCTCCACAAGGCGATAAACCTTTCTACATCTACCTTTCTACTTCTGATGTGTCCATTAGTTTTTTTCTTTGTCAAAGGCAAGATGATGGCATAGAGGTCCCAGTATAATACTTTATCCATGCATTGGTTGCCCATGAAGCAAAGTATAACAATGTGAAAAAGAATTGGCTTGCCTTGATCTTCACACTCAAGAAGTGGAGGCACTATCTTTTCCACAGTCAAGTTAACATCATCTATAAAAGTAACATACTCCTAGAAATTACCAAAAACATTTACAAGAGTAGTCGCATTGCATAATTGAAGGTAATAATAGTAGATTTTGACCTACTTTATGTTCCACAAGCCTCAATGAAAGATCAAGTAATAGCCATGCAATGCATGGCTTTGCCTATCAATGATCAAGCAACAATAGATCCGGAATTCTTGGATGAGCATGTCAATAGCATCAACCAAGTGCCTAACAACTTTGAGGCACTCCTGCACTTTGATGATGCTTCAACCTTTCAAGGGGGTAGCATCACTACCATTATCACATTTCCCTTCAAGGACATTAGACCCTTCGCATATCATTTTATGTTCTCGTGCACTAATAACATGGTGTAGTATGAAGATCTCCTCAAAGGTATCCTAGTAGATCGCAACTTAGTAATAAAAAACATAGTAATCTGATGTGACTCATAGTTAGTGATCAACCAAGTCATAGAGGTCTATGCTTATAAAGCCTAACATTTACAACCTTATTGTGACTTGGAAAAACACTTGCTTAAATAGTTTGCAACAGCTAATGTTCAATACATTCCCTAGAATAAAAATGCCATAGTGGACGCTTTAGCAATAATAGCCTTAAGCATTACACCTGACATGTTTTCTACATTGTCAACCTCAATGGCAAATTACACTATACTTGTCAGACAAACCACTAACATCACATCCATAGCCATAGTTAGCAAAACCCACACAGTGGAATGGTATGATGACATTAAGACATAACTTCTATAGGGTGAGCCTTCACAACATATAACCATTGCCCAAAAGGATGCAATGCAAAAATGATCATGGTAGTATGTTGTCGTAGGTGATAGCACCTTGTGTTGCAGGTCCTACGATGGCATACTACTTACCTACATAAGAAATAGCAAATCACAAACAATAATTGAACACATCCATAAGGGAATGTGTAAAGGTCACATAGCAACCAGGGAAATGGTGGCAAAGATCAGACACTTAGGCTACTACTAGCCTTACATGGAGTGTGATTGTGTCTCCAAGGTCAAAATGTGTGATATTTGTCAATAGCATGACAACTTAATGCATGTGTCATTAACTAAACTACATACAACGTAGATCACGTAGCTATTCCAACATTGGGGATTGGACATAATTAGACCAATAATGCCTAAGTCCTCCATAGGTCATAGCTTCATTATAATCACAACTCAGTATTTTACCAAGTGGGTTGAGGCTATTCCCCTTAGAAAGACAACATCATAATAGATTTGCAAATTTGTCCTTGATAACATAGTGACCTATTTTGGTTTACCCATGACCATTGTAATGTTTAACATGCCATAGTTTAGTAATGCTAAAACAAAGGCTTTTTATGAGTGCTTTAGCGTTAAACATTCCTTCTTATTGTTGTACTACCTGTAGGTGAACAGCCAGGTGGAGACCACAAACAAGATCATCGTCAACCTTTTAAAGAAGATGCTTAGTAGAAACAAGAAGCAATGGCATGAGTAATTAGTTTATGCATCTAGTCCTACCACACAACATGTAGAATAGCAACAAGTAAGACACCATATAACCTTGTTTATGGGTTTGAAGCAATTTTGCCTCTTGAGTTGTAGGTTTCATTACTCCATGTAATCCTCTCAAGCTTCATTGAAGAGGCTCAAAGCAATGAGTTAAGGACTTTTGACCTTGATTTAATAGAGGAGGAGCACATGCAGACACTTGATTACATCAAGTGGTATCAAGAAAAGTAATGGTAGAAACACCATCATAATCAAAATCAATGCCTGATCAAGAAAGGGGACTTAGTTCTCAAGGCTATTCATGAACCCACAAAAAAATTCTCAGCCAACTAGGAAGGGCCTTTCTTGGTCATCAACACCTACAACAATGGAGTATTCAAGCTTGTTAACCATGATGGTAATGAATTTGCTAATCCAATGAACCACTCATACTTCAAGCCTTACTATGCCTAGTATGTAGCACATCTTGACAAAGCAAGGTAGGCACCTCTAGTCCGCTATGACTATAAACTGGCAAAAATAGTCTACTATGACTATAAATAAGCATAGATAGTTTGCTATGACTATAAACTAGCACAAATAATCCACTATGATCATAAAATAGCACACCACTTATCCCCTATGACATTAAACTGCCACCCAAACCTCTAGTCTATTATGACTATAAACTAGCACAGATTGTCCTTGAGTCATGATGTTAGACTAACAAAGTAGCACATCTGCTACAATGTCAAACTAGCATACAATAGTCTACTAGGACTATAAAATAGTATGCATCATAGTTTGCCAAGACCTTAAACTAGTTCCATGATCTACTAGGACCTTAAACTATCAAAGCATATGGTCTACTAGGAGGTTAAACTAGGTTCATAGTTCATCACATATTTTTGTGGGCGAGTGAGTGAGAATACTTCCAACCCTCCCCATTCCCCCCCCCCCCCCCCCACCCTGCCTCTTGTCTGTCTACATCTCATGGATGGGGTGGGGACATTGTAGCTACATCTCGTGGGTAGGGCGGGGACACTGTAATTCTATAATGGACTTTCTATCATTAGGAGAGGCCTCTAGGACATTTGTAGTGCTACCACCCTTGGAATTTTGCTAATATTTTAGAGCTCCTATCATTGGTGCCAACACTACTAGCTTTGGGTAGCACTTGCAGCACTACCAGCTTTGGGCATTTTGTTGGTGCTTTGAGGTCTTGTCATCAGCACCATCCTTTGGAGTAGTTGTAGCATTATGGACCCCTACCATTTTGTTAATTTTAATGGGATCTTACCATTTCTTGAGCTTGAAAGAACTTGTAGCATCATGACCCTCGACTAATTTTCTAGTCTCCTAAGCTCCTATCAATAGTGTGGACTCTCAAGCACCTACAGCATCATTACCCCTAGCACCTTTACTAGCTGTTCAAATACTTGCAACTGGTTCACTTGTTACAACATTTGTAGCACCCTCACATCTAGTAGTTTATTCGCATCTCATGCTGCATGGTTGTTTTCTTTTTTTCCTTGAGTTATATTTGCAAGATGAAGCCTTGGAGGTAGTCATGAAGAGATGCATCTCATAGCAGTGGCAAGTCATCACATTTTTTCTAATGTGCATGATTAGACTAGCCAAGCCACTCAAAAGTGCACATCCCTATTACCATGCTATAGCCTACTTGCATTTACCCCTTTCATGTTGCATTCCCTTGCCTTCCCCTACATTACCAAGCTTCCAAACCCTTCTAATGCACATGGCACCCTTTAAGTCAACCACAAAACCCATAATGGATGCAACATAACTTAGTCTATGGGGAGCCTATGTGGGCTGGTCAAAGCCCAAGTAGATGTAATGCAAATCATTCTGAGGAGGAAACACCTATCCTACGAACATGACACAATTACCTTAAAGAAAATTTCATTAGGTGCCATGTAGTCCACCTGATGGAATGTATCTTGCAACTAGAATTCAATAATGTGTAAAGCCTAAAGTAGGTTTTCCTCACAGTCAAAATGCAACAAAAACAAATAAGAAAATGGGGTAAAACATATCCCCAAGCAAAAATTAGCAGAGCTACAATTTCACAACTAGTCTAACCTTGAATCAACATTGATCCTCTCATAAGCATTTCAATGGGAGATTATAATTTTAGGGGCTAGCCATCCTTCTGCCATGGATGTTGACTCTCTCATAAGCATTTCAATGAGAGGTCACCATTTTGATGGCAAGCCACCTTGGTACCTTGATCTCTATCAACCATGCTAACTTTACATCTTGTAGCATGACATCCTACTTGCATTTTTCTTTCCTTGCCATTCCTAACACATTTCCTATATCCTTTACCTTCAACATACCATAACCTTTAGCACTCTTGAGCATGGTTCAATGACATCTGATTGAGTACTGATGAGAAATGTTAGTGCCAGGCCTGCTAACGTGTTTTGCGTTCTTTGTTGGCATCTCTTGGGCCACTCCTTCAGATGTCAACAAAGAGGGGCCAATAAAACACCACCAAATTTTCACCATTGTGTATTGAATGAAAATTCATCTAAGTATCAACATAAGGCAATTTTTTTCTAAGTGTTGAGACTACACTCCCCACTACTGGTACTACACTCTAGAGCATAGTCAATATAGTTGACACAAGTAGTTCAGAATTGCAAGATTTTCTAAGTGTCAATAGTAGCTACAAATGTTTCTAAGTGTTGGACTACGCTCTCACTACTGAGACTACACTCTAGAGTGTAGTCAGCATAGTCAACATAGCAATGGACAATTTTGCATATTTTTCTATGTGTCAAGCCAGAAGTTCTTAAGCCTGATGAGCATGCAAGAAATAGTTTAGCAAATCTTCTATCTACTAGACTACACTTTCTACTATGCACCAGAGCGTAGTTAGTCTAGTCTACACGAGGATACCAATTTTGCAAGATTTTTCTAACTTCCAATACTATGCTCTAACTACCAAGACTATGCTCCAGAGCATAGTCAATGTAGTTAGCATTTGAGCTCAAGTTTTGCAAAATTTATCTAACTGTTGAGACTATGCTCTAGAGTGTAGCTAGTGTAGTCATGCAGAACTATCTTCAAAAGCCTTTAGAACTCAACACTGGCCTTCATCTCAACTCCAACACTTCTCTAGCAAGCAAGATCAGCAATTTGCATTTTTTTAGCATCCCCCATTTGTCCCAAAATTGTACTTACACTTAACACCACTTGGGATAGTGGATAGTGTAGTCCTAGAGTGTGGTCTCCAAAACTACACTATTTTGCATTATTTTTAGGTACATGGTAGTCTGTTTGGCACTAGCACTTGTAATCTTAGTAGTGTAGTCACAATTTGGAAGTCTCACAAGGTCCATTAGAGCACACCAATAGAACACTATTTACTTCAATGTGAGCATAGTTGGGTGTAGTGTAGTCTCAACTACCCCTCTACCATGTGGTACCCGATCCAGAATTCATAGCAACCCTAACCCTATAAATACCCTAGTGCTCTGCATTTTAGTAATTGGTAGTTCTTACATTCAACTAGAATTTTGGCATTTGGCAAACTTAGAGTGCGTTTGGTATTTGAGAAAACTCCAAGCTAGCATTTGGCACCATTACAAACCACCTGGGATACCATAGCCCACTCTAGCCCACTACAGCCCACAAAACATTGCAACAACCAACCCAACAAGCAAGCACTTCATAGTAGATGTCAATCTTCATAGTCTAGACACCCAAAGACTATGACTATGCTACCTACTATGCCTATTCATACACCACATACCTCCTCACCTTTCTTGCAATTAACTATGCTCCCCTCATTTGGGATGGTGCCGCTTTCTCTCTCACTCACTTCCCATGCATTTTTTATCATTTTCTCTTGAATTTTAGCATTTTACCTACATTTTTGCTATTTTTTGCATATACTCATGCATTTGCACTATAGTTTTACACTAGAAACTTTGACTACTCTCACCCTCATTGACATCATAAATGTTGCAAACCCCTAGCATTTGTTCTACCTCTACACTCCATAAGTCCCAGTTTCATTGATAAGACTATTTTGGGCACCCTGTCTCCATTTTTAATAGGCCCTCATGTAGACATGAGGTCAAGTTGTGCATCCACAAACCTCTTCATGTATTAGTCTAGCCACTAATGTTTTTGGACCCTACAAGGCTTAGTAAGCAAGATGAAGTTAACAAAGGAAGGGATGTACTCCCATCTATTTCGATGGATGACCTCATAACCACACTTAGCTTCCATGTCTATGAAGTCCACAAATAGGTCCACTTGGAGCTTCATGAAAATGAAATTGTACTACTTAAGGTTGAGCATTGTGTACTCAGGTTTTTGGTTGCACAACCTAAGGGATTGCCTTTGCCTCGCCATGGCAGGATTGACGATGTAGTCAACCCGATTTTTCCATTGGGTGGGTATGACCATGAGTATGCTTAGAATGAAGGTCAAAGGCTACTTAGGTTTCATGATGTGAATGGAAAATTGCAAAAGGATACTAGTTGCAAAAGACAAGAAAATGGGTGACTTTGCGAATTAAAAAAAATGGCTAATTGTAGAACTTGCAAAAAAAATGTCTAAGTATAGGAATTGCAAGAAAATGACTAAGTGTGAAATGTGTAGAAAAAATGGCAAAGTGTAAAAACTATGTGTAGAAAAAATGGCAAAGTGTAAAAACTATGAAAAATGGCTAACTATAGAAGCTACTAAAAATGGCTAACTTTGAGACTACACTTACTATGCTAAGAGCCAACTACACTCTTTATGTTGAAAGCCAACTACACTCTCTTGAGCACCTAGAATTTAGCCAAGTGTTGAATATATGCTATAGGGTTGCTATGCGGGGTTCTAGGGGAATTGACAATAGGGTCTAGTCTACACCCATTGATTTGTAGACAACTCATAGGCTACTCTTAGATCTAGCTACTGCCATGGTAGGTCAACAAGGGTGTTGAGTCTACGTTAGCTTAGAGCTAGCAATGGTAGTGGAAAGAGCTTTCAAGAAAACAACTAATGAAGATTGCAAAATTAAATGGCATCAACCCTCCTTCTAGTGCCAAAAAACTGTAGAGACCAAAAACATCGATGACTGGAATGGGAACACCAAGAGGCTCGCAGGCACATAGCCTTGACCCTACATCCACGTGAGAGCCTACTAGAGGTAGAGACAAGATGCCCAAAATGATCTTGTCAATCAAATGGGGACTTACAAAGTGCAATGTCATAACATTTTCAAGTGCTTACATGATATTTGTAGCATCAATAATGTTAACAAGGATGAGCGTAGTGAAGGGTTTCCTCCAAAATAGAGGTATCAACATACAGTTATGTGTAAAAATAACAAAAAATTCAAAAAATGCTAGAATGCAAATAGAAATGCTAAAAATGCATGGGAAGAGAGCGAAAGAGATAGTGGTACCACCTCAAATGGGGAGAGCATAGTTAACTTCAAGAAAGTTGAGGAGGAATGTAGTGTACAAAGAGGCATAGTAGGCAACATAATCACAATCTTAGGATGAATAGGTTGTGAAAACTAATGTCCATCATGAAGTCTATGCTTTTTAGGATGGCCAACATGATGCCCCATGGGATACAATGATCTATGGTGATGTGCAAATGTGCCTGCTAGTGTATTAATTATCACCTCAAACTTCTCTTGCGAAGGTGCTCTAATGAGTTTGTCAACCAAACTGCCAAAATACCAATTGCCCTTCAAATTTTGCTAACCCCTAGAACATAGAGTGCTAGAGTATTTATAGGGTTAGGGTTATCGTGATCATGGATTGGGCACTACATGGAAATGGGACTACCCTACACCCAACTACGCTCTCTACTAAAGCAAATATTCTTCTACTCTAGTGTGCTCCAATGGACCCTGCAAGGCTGTTGGACTATGACTATGCTATCCAATTACATGTGTGAGTGCTAAGTAAACCACGATGTACCTAAAAAAGAAAAAACAATGTAAGTTTGGAGACTACTCTCTAGGACTATGCTATCAATTGTGTGAAGTGGTGTTGAGTGTAGGTATAATTTCAGAATAAATGGGGGTGCAAAAAGAAATAAAATTTGTTGATCCTACTTGCGAAAGATGTAGGAGTTGATGTAGATGTTAATGCTACATTCTAGAGGCCTCTAGAGGTTGTTTTGCATGACTACACTTGAGTACACTCGAGAGCATAGTCTCAATAGTTAGAAAATTTTGCAAAAAATGCATTCTCATGCTAATTACACTCTAAAGAGTAGTCCTAATAGTAGGGATCATAGTCGTAGCACTTGGGAGAAATTTCTATAGAAATCAAGCTTCCAGTTGGCTATGCTTTAGGGAAGTGGAGAGCATAGCCTCAAAAGTTAGAAAAAATCACAAAAAACTAGGCCCTGACACTGTCTCAATGCTTAAAAAATCTACCAAGCTATTTCTTCCATGTCAACTATGCTTGACTACACTCCAATGCAGTGGAGAGTGTAGTCTTTACCGAACTATTTCTTTCATGCTCACGAGGCTTTGTAGCCACTAGCTTAACACTTAGGAAAATTTTCAAAACTAGCCATTTCTATGTTGACTACACTAACTATGCTCTAGAGTGTAGTCCCAATATTAGAGAGCATAGTCTTGACACTTAGAATTTGTAGCTACTATCTTGAAACTTAGAAAAAATCTTGCAAACCTAGACCTATGTTGTAGACTACACTGACTACACTCTAGAGCATAGTCCCAATAGTGAAGCACGTAGGCCTAACACTTAGAAAAAAATTATCTTTTGTTGATACTTAGACAAATTTGAAGTTGAGATGTAGTGGCCCAAATTTGTTGGTGTTTCATTGTTGACACCTCCTTGGTGTTAATCTTATCAGCATTCCACTCATCAAACCAGTCGTAAATCCTACATTGCTTGTATGCCTTTGGATAATGAGTGATGTAGGCCTCAAAATCATGCCCTAGCTACTCAATCACAATCACTTGAACATTTGTGCTAGATGAGAATACCTCTAAGGTAATTCAGGTTAAGGCTAGAGTGTCTAAATCATCATGCAGGTCATCTTCATTAACTTTGAACTTGGCATCAACCATAGAACTATTAGCAATTTAACATGAACAAATAGCACAAAACACTACAAGTTCCATAGAAGCACTTAACCTCAATGCAGTAGATGATTCTAGGTAGGTTTTGGAATAGAGTGTACACCTATAGTGCAAAAAAAAGGGTGTTGTTCTTATTGTAATAAGCAAGCCCCATCATGTGCCACACTCTAGATAGCTAATGAGTGCTCATGGGACCTCTACTTTAGCCTCCTGCCCCATCAAAGTTGCCTGCAAGCTCATCTGAGATGAACTTTAGAATGTTTTTGTTAGCCCCGAGTAGCAACATCTCAATGATAGCACTAGCAACCTTAATTGTCAAGTGTGACCATGTCATACTAAACTACTACAATAAGTAATCCAAGAACTACTAGGCTCCTAGCCGAAACCACATCACCTAATGATCCACTCACATGTTTATTTCAAGCATGTTAGGGATGGGTTCACTCATGCAACACAAGATACCTAAGAGCTCAACTACGACCAAAATGGGCTTCAGAAATACCTTGCAGTCATCAACCAATAAGCAAAGTGTTAGTGTACATGCATAGATGCAACTTTTGATATACATACAATAAACTACTAACATAAATTAATAAACTGTGTAATTTTGACAATAAACCAAAGGGGCCTTATGAGTGTAGGACATCGATTAACTCATTGAATGCCCCTAGCACTCATTGGGGTACAACATGTTTACATTTTGTAGGTTTAACATTGTGCATAATTAATGAAATTTTAGCTAACTCTAGAGTACCCCAACTATGCTCTAGAGCATGGAGAGCATAGTCCCAAAAAATAGACATTTTGGCAAACACTTAGAAATAACTACACTCTCAATGCATAGAGAGCATAGTCTTAGCCATGGTAGTGAAGAGTGTAGTCTCCATGCAGCATTGTACCTATCATGCCTGCCAAGTGCTGCCGTGGTCGTCTCCCTTCTCTTACTATCACCAATAGGGTGCAATCCATAGTATCCCTAGTGTGAGCAGAAAACCCAAGGTACACACTTGAAACCCTAGAGCATAGTCTCACGGGGTTGAAACCCTCATGCCTGGAAGAGGGCAATAGCCAACAAGAAGTTAGAAGTGGCATGTGGCAAAGCCCACAAAACCTCTAAATCATGCCAACAATGCCAATATCCTTGTGCTTATAGCCCAGAGCATAGTTCGTGGGGTTGTCCCTAAAAAAATGAATAAAAAAGAAAAAAATGAGGGGGATGCAGAGATAGATCTCCCCCTTGGCCCCCACCATGCTAGCCTTAGTGTCTCCCACCAAATGTTGATGGTAGTCATGGCCCCTATGATCACACCACAAAGCATGATCTACTAAGCCCTAGATCCCAAACACAAAAAAAGAAGAGAGAGAAAACAACATAAAACCCTGCCTCCTTGCATCAAATACATAGCCCAACCAGTGCCCAAAATCCCAAAAGAAGCAAAAAACCCACCCTACCAGCATGTTGCACCACAAATGGCACATGCCCACATTGGCCACCATCACAACGAGGTGCCCACATGGCATCATGGTGCTACACTTTCGAAGCCCTCATAAAATTTTTAAAAATAATAAAAAAAAAAAGAAACAAAGACAAGGGGGAGAGTGTAGTCAACATTCTTGGTCGATGCCTACATCCTCCTCTCCTCCATGCATGCCTACAATAGGTGGCTTACCATCCTCTTGTCCTTAGCAATGTTTGTCAACCCTAGGTGAAGGCATGTACTATGGCATGTCATCTTTTCCTACAACTATGCTTTTCAGTAGTAGTAATGATAAAAAGCAACAACAAGACTATGCTCTCCACATTGCAATAAAGGTAAAAATAATGAAGCTACCATGGTAAATTCTCATTTATATACTCTCACAAGGTTATTAATGATCCACCAACCTAGGACTATAGTCACCACCAAGAACCCTACTACCAAGCATGGAGAGCGTAGTTGGGTGAGAGCATAGTCAAACATCTTAAGCCCAAAACCATGATTTTTCACTACCCTGAAAATGCACAAGTTAATTCCATTCTTGAGCATGACTAACCCTCCATGCAATGGCATGTTTGGCACATTGACAACCTGCCAAGGCCTAAAACTGGTGTGGATATAGCCTACCAAGGCCTAAAACTAGCAAAAACATGTTTACCTCCCATAGAAACTTGCATGCATGCTTAAGAAAATTTCATTAGATTGATTTTTCTAATTCATGCATATTAACTTTGTCAAAATATGTACCACTTGATGTTTTTCTGGTTTCTTTTATAGGAAGATGACATGGCTATGTAGGAGTAGAGCTTATCATCCTTGGTCCTCAAAAGGCCTTACAATGATATTAAGCGATGAATTGACCCTCATTGCCTAGACCTCGAGCCTATAACCTTCAATGAGTAAATATCATCCATAGAAGCACCACTAGACTAGCCCAACCATCTAGTTAAGGATCTCGACCTAGAGGCATGGGACATCATAGAGGATCCCCTTGTCAAGATCCCTATGGCAACGCATAGTGGCAAGGTAAGAACACTAAAACTAAGCTCCTCACTAGAACCCCAACATGCTCACAACATCACTAAAGTACTTAATGATAACATCAAAGCATTTTATTGGTCATACTAGGACATTCTAGGCCTAAATCCCTAGCTAGTCCAACATAACATCATCCTTGATCCTTGCATCAAACCACTTAAGCAGAAAGCATGCAAGTTAGACTTGACATGGTGTTGGTAGTCTATGATGAGGTCACTAAGCATTAAAAAGCTAGTTTCTTCCAAGCTATTAACTATGCAAACTAGGTTCCAACATTGTAGTTGTGCCCAAGAAAAATGGAAGTATATGAATTTGCATAGACTTTTGGAACCTAAATAAGGGAAATATCAAAGACGACTTTCCATTGCCTAGTATCGATCAACTAATTGATACAACTACCAAACATACCTTGTTATCCTTCATGGATGGGTTCTCAAGCTACAACCATATTAGGATCAACCTAGAGCACCAACTTAGTGCAACCTTCATGACCCCCTAGGGTACATTTTTGTACACAATGATGTTTTTCAAACTAAAGAATGCAAGAGCAACATGCCAATGTGCAATGACGTATATTTTTAGTGATTACATGCTAAGTTTTCTCAATAACTACATAGATGATATTCCAATTAAGTCCAAAGTGATCCACAACCATGAAACTGACTTAGAATTAATGCTTAAATACTACCTAAAACACAAGCTTAGGTTAAACCCCCAAAAATATGTTTTCAGCATTAGAACATGTAGGATGCTTGGCTTTGTAGTATTTAAAGCAAGTATATGCATGGATCTCGACAAGGTTAAGGCCATAACCAATTTAGCACCACTAGCTAAGCTTAAGGAGCTACGAGGGTTACAAGGTAAAATATAATTCATATGCAAGCTTATCGCTTGGTTAATTTACAAGCTACAACCAATGCAACATTGCTCAAGAAAGGAGTCCACTTTTAGTGGACTACTCATTGCCGAAAAGCATTTGACAACATTAAGCAAGAGCTAGCACAAATACCTACAATTCACCCTTTGCAAGTAGATAAGCCTTCTTACATTTACCTCGCCATTTTTGACACGTCCATCGCTTCTCTACTTTGCCAAAAATAAGATGATGGTGTAGATGTCCCAATCTACTACCTAAGCCATGCATTAGTAGCCCATGAAATAAGATACAATGACATGGAGAAGTATTGCCTTGCCCTAGTCTTCTCACTAAAGAAGTGAAGGAATTACCTCTTCCATAGCTAGGTTAACATCATTTGAAAGAATAATGTAATTCAAGCTATAACAACAAACATCTACAAAAGTAGTCAATTTCATGGTGGAAAGAAATAATAGTGGAATTTGGGCTGCATTATGTCACACAAGCTTTAATGAAAGGTCAGGCAATAGCTACACAACTTACAGCTTGACTAGTAGATGATCAAGCTACCATAGACCCTTCAAATACCACTAATTTTGGCCTAACACTTTGAAACGAGAACAACTCAAATCCCCTTTGAGCTTTCAAAGGCAAAAATTTCACTAAAGCATGTAACTCACGCTTAGCTTGTCAAAGCAACTTTCCCTTAGTGTAAGCACTTCTAACATCTTCAAAATCAAGTCAAAGATGGTCCAATATAAGGGTACAAGCCATCCTTAAAGGCCATTATTGTCCACTCCAAGTTTCTACATTTGGGAGTTCAGATTTCAGGTCAAATTATACAAGTTTTCTCACTCATGCTGATGGTCACGTTGAGGTCATGTTGACAATGTGAGTTCAGCATGAGTAACTATGAGAGCCTCAAAACTGAGTCAAAATGATTTAATTTTAAGGGTGCAAGTCATCCTTAGGGTTCATTGTTGACAACTTCAAGTTCCAGCCTCTAGAATCCCAGATTTTAGGTCCAAAATTGCAAGTTTTTGTAGCTCATGTTGATGGTCATGCTGAGGTTACACTGGCAGTGTGAGTCTAGCATGAGCTACCAAAAAGTGGTTTAAAACAAGGCATATCCAAGGTTAATCTTGACTTGTAGATCACCCTCAAGGTTAACCATAGTCAGGCAATTGCTGTACTCAAGAAACAAGGCTTCAAAAATCAAAATTTGGTGTAAAATATGTCATTTTTAGCTCACTCATGTTGAGGTCACGTTGACAATGTGAGTGCAACATGAATACTGGTCATGCCCAGTCAAAATCACATCAAACTCACACTGAGGACACACCAAAATAAAATCAACTCACGCTGGAAGCTTTAATGAAACAAAGATGCCTCAAATAGCAACAAAACCACTCAAATCAACATCCTGCAACAGTCAATTGAAGGACTGAGAAGTTTCAAGTGAGCCGAAGTTGATCTCTCTTATTGTCATTATCATTTTCATTGTAAATTTTCATTGTGCATTTTCATCATCTGTGAGCTTTTCAAGCTCTTATGCTCTAAATTATATCTAGTTCAATGGGCGTAAGTTAGCTTGTGTAAGCCAACACACATTGTAAGATACAATAAATCCAATCAAGAACAAAGCTCACATACGCACGTCCAATTAACATGTAGTTTTCCATCTAACACCTTTCACATGATCTATTTTCGTTTCATTTCTCAGCCATTGATCCATCCATGAATTCCATGCCTGAGCCTAGCCAAACCTTATAAATACCCCATCCATTCACATAACCGGGATTGACAATTTTGAAGGTTGATGGCTTAGGAAACACTAACTAGCAACTTTTGGACACTTAGGTGCACCTAGCTCCTAGCATCCAAGCACCTACAAGCACATCGCCTGAGGGCTTAGCACTTGACTTGCCATCCACATGTGCAGCTACACTTTGACCAGTGCACATTCATTCTAAGCAATAAAATATAGTTCATTTTTGCCTTCCATTATATTGTTTACTCTGTTTTAAATTCAGTTTACACTTTTCTTAGAAACAACAATTCTATATACGCTCTGTTTGCATTTTGTACGTCACTGTTTACATTTCGAACATTAGTTACGATAATCCTAGTGCAACCCATAGCTTACGTTCGAGGAAGTCCTTAGTTGATTTGCATGCAGATCATCTAATGCACTTTGCCTTCATTTTCTTTTCCAGCTTGCCCTCACGGGAAGGTAGGGTTAGCTATGCCCATCCGATGATCTTTTGGTGTTTGTTTTTCCTTTCTAGCCTTACACCAATGATTTTGGTCAGAATAGTAAATTGACACTAGAAGGAGGACCGAACTTGTTTACCGTCTATCAAAAACTGAAACCAAAGCCCAGCTTGTCAAGCTAGCCTACCTACGCTTAGCTTGACTTACCCATGCTAAGCCTATTTGCTAACACTATCAGCTTACTCACATTGTCAGCTTGCTCATGTTGTCAGTTACTCATGTTATTAGCTTACTCACACTATCAGCTAGCTCATGCTATCAGGTTGCTCACATTGTTAGCTAGCTCACACTGTCAACTAGCTCACGCTATTAGTTACCAATGTTGTTAGCTTATTCATGCTGTTAGCTTACTCATGTTGTCAACTTACTCATGATATGTTAACCATCTAGCTTACGCACGCTCTATTCATCTAGCCTAGTTTATTTACATTCGCTATGGAATCTTCCCAGATTAATTCAATGACACTGTCAATCTCTAACTTTGGGGCTGAGACCTTGAACCCTATGACTACGATAGAACCCATAACTGTTATTGAACAGATAAACCCACAAGGCCCTATGTGTTAGTCACTCAGGCTATAGGGTAAAGACCCTACTTATGGAACTCTCACACCAGAACAATATAACTTCATCTGTGTGAAGATTCAAGCCAACCTGCCTATCGATCATGTAAAGAGAGAAGCGAAATGAAACTATGAACTTATTTACAAAGGAGGTCATGAGTTCATTCCCTTAGCATTTGATATAATCCCCCTTTCTAAACACCATCATCGACTCATATCTCAGCTTCTCATGGTAAGCAATCAAGCCTTACAGCCACCTCTGATAGAGCCTCAGAGTGGAGATGAGGAAGATGACTTTGTAGCCCAATCTAAGCATGGGGATTCATACCATACCATCAATCTTCATGCCCATACAAACTCATTATTCCACCCTTTCCTGGAAGAAACTATGCTTCCTCCTTCATCTGCAAACACTTGAGCACTACTTTCTTGGCAAGAAGTACTCACTTTCATTCCCACCTCCATTCTCAACATTCAATTTGATCTGTTAACTTCCATCATACCTCCACAAGTATAGTATTGACAACCCCCGCCCCAAAATAATGCAGGATTAGTCTTTAGACCTCAAGTAATTAGGATACCATCTGTCATACCAGCTTCCATGTCCACCCATTACATACCACAAGTGAAAACTCATGGAGAACCATTGATTACCTCAGCCCAACACATTCAAGATTTTACCTCACAACCTATGGCTAGGAAGTGGGTTCCACTAGCTATTGAGCAACATCAACCAACTCACTATAGCATACCACATCCTACAATCTCATATCTAAATGCTGCTCCACCACAACAACCGACAATCCAACAGTCTCCCTTTCCACAAACCATGCAACAATCAAATTACTATCAATCATAATCCACTCAACCCATTGGTCTACCTACCACCCAAGAGTAGGCAGACACAAAAAAATGATGCACTCAATAACCGAAGAGTTAAAGTGCCTTAAAGCAACAAACACTGAGGAAATCAAGGTGCTGGACTTCTATCAAGATGACCCAATCCACCCTTCAGTTCCAACATTAACCTTGCCGAAGGGAATCTCATTGCCTCAACTAACCAAGTACAATGGAGAGGGAGATCCAAATTCCCATCTGGTAACATTTCATCTAGAGTGTCTATTACTTCAATCCTGGCCTCATGCAATTCTACGTGTATTTGCTATGTCCCTGACAGAAAAAGCCTTAGACTGATATTGAGCTTTACCCCATAACTACATATCCTCTCTGAAAGATTTGTTGCACTAGTTTGTCACCCATTTTAAATATAATCTAAAGCCTAAAGCCACACTGGACAACTTGATTTGAATTAAACAAGTGCCACTAGAGCCAATGCAAAAATTTATCCAAAGGTGGAGTGCAGCCCTCAAAGAACTTCACAAGCCCATCCCTGAAAGATATCTTCTTACCATCCTTAAGGCAGCCGTGAATGATTTTCTTAAATCAAAACTTTATTATTTGAGTGTCTGTACTTTAAGTCAAGAATTTATACAAATTAAGAACATAGAGGATGTGACGCAAACAAGTAACAACCCAGCCTATTTGACCTTTAGGAGCCAACATACGAGGAAAGATAAGGATAAATCCAAAACAATAGTAGTGGTGTTGGCATAGACAGCCCAACCTAACAACCCAAGATAGAAAGGAAAACAACCCACTACTCCAACCGACCATGAAAGAACTACACCTATACCTACACCCAAATCTTCCTCAAATAAAAACACCAACATGGGTGACACTAGTACATTTGAACAAAAGGATCCTACCAAATATACACCCTTACCTATGAAGCTTTCACAATTGTTAAATCAACTTAGAGCCGTATCCTCACCAATCAATCAAGAGATCCACCTACCTTATGAGGGCAGTGAGATCATCATACATGGGTATATGACAACATCTCTTACTTTCTCACATTCTGGAATGGATCAAGGATCAAAAATTTAATTCTCTAAGCCTAAATAAGGAACCATGTGCATACTTCAAGACATGAACCCAACATTAACTCATAATCCTACTAAAACTGAGGAAGCACTAGACAACACAAACATAGGATCCATTCCCACTAACATCTCTTGGTCAGAATTACCCTTTGACATTAATAGTAAAGGGAAAGGTGAGTATAATATTGTGCCTACATGCCCTACCCCTCACGTCAAACTACGAAGGATTAAAAAGCAACTCAATGGTTAGGGCGAACTACCCATAGCATCTGGAATGACGTTAAACTACCAACCATCTGGTATGGTGTTAAATTGCCAACAAACATCTACAATGACGTTAAACTAGCCACAATCAGAAATGGCTGGTTCCTTTTTAAGCTCCCTAAAATTGTTATTACTTTTGGCCCACTATGGCCTAAAACTGGTGATCCTTCTTTTCTTAACACAGATGCAACAGTCCATCATGACTTTAAACTGATGTACATGGCATGAAATGGCTTTAAACTAGAGCGAGCATGTTACAAATGCAAAAAATCTTGTTATGTTACGTTAAGTTTTCATTTACAAGTTACAATTTTAATTCATGTCCTCCCATTACTTTCCATTTTTCTACAAATATTTGGTTTATGTTTTGTTCTCTCATTTTACATTTAGCTACACGCATATTTTCACGATGATACTTGAGAAAATAAATAAAAAGAGAAAACATATAAACATATAAAAAATATATTAAACACCAATATGGTAATAAACTTCCAATATTATGCCATGATTGGATCCACATTATTACATTTGTCCATCATACATTTTCATTAAACATCCAGAAATCCATACATTTAATGGCTAAAGCCCAATTAACAAGCCTAGTCCATTAATGAACATTTCCATTCGACAATGTTCAACTGACACCTCCTTTAACCATTTCTTGTACTAATGCTTGTGATCCTTTTGGTCTTGATCCCACTTCCATGCTTTAGCAATAAAGGATTTCCAGTCATGACATTTCTTGTTCAACAAATCCATCTATGCCCTTTGTTTGGCTATATCTCGTGTTGCCTGCACTTTGCTATTCAAAATCGTCCAGTAACACGCATGGGTGATTTCAGATGTGCACTAGGTGCTATCACCAGATAACCTAGCAGTAGCAAAGTCATAATCGTATTGGAGATCCCTCTTCTCCTCTCTCTCCTTTGCTAGTGCTTCCTTAAATGAGTGCGCCTCATCCCATAGATACTCAACTGAATGCCTACAAGTCCAAAGTGACTTGGTGTTCTGTATGACGTAGCTAGAAACTACATCGTAGATCTTTCTAAGGACATGATCAATACTCCCTGGCAATTCATGGAGGGCATCAATATGAGTTGCCTCAGAAAGATCCCATTGAAGCTTGGTGCCTGTAGGTGTAAGTACCACACACATGAATCAGTTATAAGAAAACTCACCCTGTGCATTCCCTGGGTACTCACGCCCTAAACCAATCATGTTGGCTTGCCCCAACCTGTCACTCATGTTGGGCGTCCTTAGAATGCACGTCGGGGCCTTCTTGAAAGCTCATGCTACCCAAGAAGCCCTGAAAGCTCATGCTGCACAAGGAAGCCTACACTCATGCTTCCCAAAAAACCCTGGTAGTCATGCTACACCCATCCCATATGCAAAAATAAAAACAACAAAAAAATATAACTTGTTCTTATTTGACCTTGCACTTCTTGGGCCACTCATGCCCTAATCATGCCGTGAACCGCTCACACCTTGAAATACTCATGCTAACACCCCAAAATATAACAACCAAAAATGACAAACCAAAAATCTTAAAAACAAGCCCTGGATCCCCAAAAATGACCCAAAATCATGGCCATAGAAGTCATGCTGCCCTAGCTAACATTGTGAATGGAATACCAGAGAAAAAAAAAAGAAACAAATCTACCTATGTAGAGTTTCATCCCATGCTGAAATCCTAGCTTGGGGGAGACGCTGGAGTAGCTCTTCACTCTCCTCCACGAACGCCAGATTTGCTTGCCTCTTTCCTTTGCCTCGGCTTGCTTTTCCTTTACCCTTCATGGCTACCCTATAAATCATGTTGTAGCTCACACTATAGCTCACACTGATGCTAATGTTGGTTCTTACGCTACACTCCCTAGCTCACGCTGCAGTTCAAGCATCCAAGAACTCACGCTAACACAAATGATGCTCCTTTCACATCAAAATCCCTTTATAACCCCCATGTTCATTCCCAATTTAATTTATTTTATTTATTTNTTCCTGCCAATTTAAACCAGGAGTGAAGTAAGTGACACTTGTTGGATGAAGGAGTTGTTAAATGTAAATGGGCATCAGGTAATTAATTTATGTACTAATGAAATTTTGGAATGTAATGATAGTCATGGAAGTTTTAGGCCATACCAGGCCAATAATATTCATGTCATTTTGTCATTTTGATTGAGTGTATGCAGCAGTGTTAATTTTGTGTGAACCATAACTTTAAGGGATTGTAAAGTCCTATGGATTTTTATGTTCAGCATTATGTATTTTTAAATGTATTTTCATGTTCATTTTAACCNTACATTTAACAACTCCTTCATCCAACAAGTGTCACTTACTTCACTCCTGGTTTAAATTGGCAGGAACAAGCACATGGCCACCAAGAATATCCTTTCAACTTTGTTTCTCAGTGGACCATACGAGGAGGTTAAAAGAGAAATCATCCAAAATCCTTGGATCTAGACCCATGTGCTTATACTAATTTAATAGCCTCCACTTAGGAAACATCAGACTAGCCTAAAAATGTGACTAAGACTTTAGATCTAGAGGCCGAGAATATCACTGAAGATCCCCTTGTTGAAGTCCCCATTACTACATTTAATGATGAAACTAGAACATTGAAATTAATTTTCCTAATAGACTCAAAAATTGTCAATGACATCACTCAAGTATTGATAGAAAATATAAAAACATTTGCATGGTCATATACCGACATGCTAGGATTAGACCCCTGAATCATCCAACACAACATCATTCTTAATAAAAAAATTAAACCAGTGAAGAAAAAAGCATGAAAGGTTAGACCTGAGGTGGCGTTAGCAGTCCACACTGAAATCACAAAGCTCTACCAAGTCGGTTTCATCCGAGCCATTGACTATTCTGACTGGGTATCCAACATTGTCATAGTCCCTAAGAAGAACAGTAGTATACGCATATGTATTGACTTCTGTGATCTCAACACAGGCACTATAAAGGATGACTTCCCACTACCTAGCATTGATCAAATTATTGACACAACTATTGGGCATGCACTATTATCCTTTATGGATGGATTTTTGGGATACAATCAAATAAGAATCAACCCAAAACATCAACTCAGAACAACCTTTATAACACCTTGGGGCACATTCTACTATACGATGATGCCATTTGGTCTTAAAAATGTAGGCACTACATATCAACGAGTAATGACATATATATTTAGTGATTACATGCTCAATTTACTCAATGATTACATGGACGACATCACGGTTAAATCTAAAACAACTGAACAACATGCAAAAGATCTAGACCTAGTGCTTAAATGTTGTCTCAAATATGACCTTAGGCTCAACCCAAAGAAGTGTGTCTTTGGTGTTAAAATGGGAAAAATGCTTGGCTTCATAGTCTCTGGAATGGGGATATGGGTAGATCTTGATAAGGTTAAGGCAATAACTAACATGCAACCACCAAAAAAGCTTACTAAACTACGTGGTATCCATGGTAGACTACAATTCATTAGATGCTTTATCAAAAGGATGACGGATAAGTTGAGACCCATGCAACACCTATTATGAAAGAATGTGCATTTACAATGGACTCAACAATGTAAGGAAGCATTCAAGAACATAAAGCAAGAGCTGGCTCAACTCTCGACAGTTTATCCCTCACAAAGCGATGAACCCTTCTACATCTACCTTGCAACTTCTGATTCTTCCATTACATCGATGCTTTGTCAAAAACGTAAAGACGGAGTCGAGATCCCTGTATACTACCTAATTAATTTCCTATGAACAATGATACAACGATGTGGAGAAATCATGCCTTGCCCTCGTCTTCTCTTGAAGAAGTGACAGCATTATCTCTTCCATAATCAAGTCTACATCATTTGCAAAAATAATGTACTCCGTGCCATCACTAACAACATCTACAAAAGCGATGATCGTAGAGTTTGATCTACACTATGTTGCTCAATCTTCCAAAAAAGGTCAAGTAATAGTCACACAATTGATCATCTTGCCAATGTATGATCAAGCAGTAATTAACCCTGAATTCCCTGATGAGAATGTTAATAGTATAGACACCATACCTTATAGCTACGATATGATCCTTTATTTCAATGTAGCTTCAACTTCTTGAGGAGGAAGTGTTGCAACCCTTTAAACATACCCATCTAGAGAAATCCAACCCTTCACCTACCAATTAAACTTTCCCTATACCAATAACATGGCAGAATATGAAGGTTTTCTTAGAGGTCTTCAAGCAGCATTGACTTCAGAGATCACACATCTTGTAGTTCAAGGCGACTCTTAGTTAGTCATTAATCAAGTCATAGAAGTTTACACATGTAAGGATCTCCATTTGCAACCATATTGTGATTTGACCAAACATTTTTTGAGAAAATTAGTAGAAGTGGATATACAGCATGTCCCTAGAAGCAAAAACACCATTGCCGATGCACTTGCTACACTAGCCTTAAACATGACACCCGAAATGTTCCATGTGTTGCCTAACTCTATAACAAATTGTGTCAAACCTATAATTGATGCTCTCAATAAAATTCCTATAGCATCTATTAGCACAAAACATGTAATAGAATGGTACGATGACATAAAAGAGTACCTATTATGAGGAAAACCTCCACAACATTTGACAAATGCTCAAAAAGATGCTGTGCGAAAATGCTCTCGGTAGTATACGTTAATAGGAGACACCTTGTGTCGCAAATCTTACGAAGGCATTCTACTGATGTGCATTAGTAGCATCGATGGTCAAACAATTGTAGAAAACGTCCATGAAGGACTTTGTGGAGGGCATATAGCACCCAAAGCAATGGTAACAAAGATTAGGCACCTGGGCTACTACTGGCTACACATGGAGTATGATTGCTTCTCCAAGGTTAGGACATGTGACATTTGCCAAAGGCATGGTAACCTAGTACATGTGCCACCTAACGAATTGTACACAACACAAATCACATGACCATTCTAAATATGGGGATTAGACTTAACTGGACCAATAACACCATCATCCTCCATAGGACATAGCTTTATTATCACTGCAACTGAATACTTCACAAAATGGGTAGAAGCTATACCCCTCAGAAGACCACTTCTAAACATGTTTGCACTTTCATAATAGAGAACATCGTGACCTGTTTTGGTATTCCGATGACCATTGTTACTAACAACAGGCCATAGTTTAGTAGTGTAGATACTAAAAGCTTCTGTGAAAGCCTGGGTATTAAACATGCATTCTTGTCACCTTACTACCTGCAGAGCAATGGTCAAGCAAAAGCTACAAACAAAACTATCATGGTGCTGAAAAAGATGTTAAACCAGAGCAAAAGATGATGGCACGAACAATTAGTCTACGCATTGTGGGCATACAGAGCGACACATCCAACATCTACAGGTAAAACTCCATATAGCCTTGTATACGGATCTGAAGCTTTTTTACCTTTGGAGTTACAGGTCCCCTCAATGTCGATAGCTCTCTTAGGCCTCCTTGATGAAAGCCAAAGCAATTAACTGTGCATTGCTGACCTTGACTCGGTGGAGGTGGAACATGTATGAACACTTGATTAGATCGAGTGGTACCAAAAGCAACAACGGCAACAACACAAACATGATATGCATAAGCACCCGATTAAAGAAGAAGACCTAGTCCTTAAGGTCGTCCGCGAACATCCAGATAAATTCTCAGCTAATTGGGAAGGGCCTGGGTTAGTCACCAAGGCATACAATAATGGAGCATTCAAACTTGCTAACATGGATGGAAATGAGTTCGCTAATCCTACAAATCACCTGTACCTGAAAAGGTACTATATCTAATCAACCTAAGGTACATAACGATCCTAGCATCATGACCTAAAATTGATACCATAGAATGGTCCTAGGGCTATGACTTGAAACTAGCACCACAGAATGTCTTGGAGTCATGACAGTAAATTGACACCATAGAGCTCTATCTGGTATGATACTAAACTACCACATTTGTCCGCCATGATGTGAAACTAGCATCCAGAGTCCACGAAGACTATAAACTGGTTTTCCTCTTCATAGTCTGGTACAACTATAAACTAGTAATGCACCATCCACTACGATGCTAAACTAGCACTGTCCAAAGGGTTATGACATGAAACTAACCTGCAATAGTCCGCTAAGACTATAAACTGGAGACATCATCAACGACCAAGTAATACTTGAAAAGATATGTTGCTGTAGTTAGTTGTGCCTATTCCACAAATAAAAAAACTTTCTGCACAATTTGTATCATGGACCTAGATGTAGATGATGTTGTTCTATCTACTTTGAAATTGCACATGATGGCTGCATCTCATTGGTTTTTCTCAAGTTTAAAGTGCTTAGTTAACCGATTCATTTGTGTTTTTCTTGCCTTCTTGGAGTTGTGTTTGTAGGATGACATGCCTGAGGCGATCGTGCACAGATGCACTTCATCATGATGACAAGGTATCACATGCTTCCTAATGCCTGAAACTGGGTTAATCAACCAATTCATAAGTACACTCCTAATACATTCCCTATTCATCAGCATGTGCCCCTTATCCTATTCAATTATACCTCCTTGATACATTCTACTTATCCCAAAGCTCTTGATACATTGTTTCACACTATGATTCTCTAAGTAGTTGCAACACAAAACACAATACATAGTACATGATACAAATGCAAATGCATGAGCATGAGTATAGCACTGAAAGCAAGTTCTTCCAAAAAGAACAAAAACAAAAAAATAAGAAAAACAAACAAAAAGAAAAAGAACAAAAAGATCAAAGAGAAAAATGCACGGAAAAGGTCTTCATGACCCCGTTGACATCATAGACCAAAGACCTTTGGCTCTTCACAGACAAGCCCCAGGCAGGAAGGTAATTATCTTGAAAAAAAAAGTTACACTCGTGTCTCAAATGATCGTGTTGCACACCATTGCGTAGCTTTGGCTGTTTACAACAGGCTCCTACAAACACTCTACAAGAGTCCCATTTCTTCAAAGAGCACACTTCCTATGTCTTGGTTTCGAGTCTGCTGAAAACCGGCTACTAACAAGAACTAAAGATATGGCTTGTTCATGTGAGAGCATTCCTCTCCCATAATTCCAACAACAATTATAACCCTTGATCAACTCTTGATTTCCCCAGTTACAATCAATCCCCTTGCATCTTCAACTTCACTTCCTAAATCCCATGTACTTTTGAACACTGTGTGATGACATCCAACCAAAGGCCGACAGATAATGCTTGGTACTTGGTTGTTCATGGTGTTTTGTACTTCTTTGTAGATGCCTCTCGGGTGGATTCCTCCAAACGTCAACAAAAGGAACCAATGAAACACCACTAATTTCTACCTAACACTTTGAAATGAGAACAACTTAGGCCCCCTTTGAACTTTCAAAGGCAAAAATTTGACTAAAGCATGTAGCTCACGCTCAACTTGTCAAACCAGCTTGCCCTTAGTGTGAGCACTTCTAATAGCTTTAAAATCAAGTCAAATATTGTCCAATATGAGGGTGAAAGCCATCCTCAAAGGCCATTATTGTCCACTCCAAGTTTCAACATTTGGGAGTTCAGATTTTGGGTCAAATTGTACAAGTTTTCTCACTCATGCTGAGGTCACACTGGCAACGTGAGTACAGTGTGAGTAACTGTGAGAGCCTTGAAACTAAGTCGAAATGATTTAATTTTAAGGGTGCAAATGATCCTCAAGGTTCATTGTTGACAACTTCAAGTTCCAGCCTCTAAAATCCCAAATTTCAAGTTCAAAATGGCAATTTTTTGTAGCTCATGCTAATGGTCACACTAAGGTCACACTGGCAACATGAGTCCAGCGTGAGCTACCAAAAATTGGTTTAAAACAAGGCATATCCAAGGTCAATCTTGACTTGCAAATCATCCTCAAGGTCAACCACAGTCAGGCAATTGTTTTACTCAAGAAAAAAGGCTTCAAAAATCAAAATTTGATGTAAAATATTTCATTCTTAGCTCACTCACGCTGAGGTCATGCTGATAGCGTGAGTACAGCATGAGTGCAGCATGAGTACTAGTCACGCCAACTCAAAAGCATGTCAAACACATGTTGAGGACAAACCAAGACAAAATCAACTCATGCTAGAATCTCTGATGAAATAGAGATTCCTCAAACAGCAACAAAACCACTCAAATCAACATCCTGCAGTAGTCAATTCAAGGACTGAGAAGTTTCAAGAAAGCCAAAGTTGATCTCTCTTGTTATCATTATCATTTCCATTGTAAATTTTCATTGTACATTTTCATCATCTATGAGCTTGTTAAGCTCTTATGCTCTAAATTGTATCTAGTTCCATGGGCATAAGCTAGCTTGTGTAAGCCAACACACATTGTAAGATACAGTGCATCCAGTCAAGAACAAAGCCCATGTATGCATGTCCAATTGACAAGTAGTTGTCCATCTAACACCTGTCACATGATCTATTTTCCTCTCATTTCTCAGCCATTAATCCATCCATGAATTTCGTATGCGAGCCTAGCCAAACCTTATAATTACCCCATCCATTCACATAAACGGGGTTGAAAATTTTGAAGATTGACAGCTTAGGAAACACTAACTAGCAACTTTTGGACACTTCGGTGCACCTGACTCCTAGCATCCAAGCACTTGCAAGCACATCACCCCAGGGCTTAGCACTTGACTTACCATCCACACACGTAGCTACGCTTTGACTAGTGCACATTCATTCTAAGAAATACAATATAGTTCATTTTTTCCTTCCATTATATTTTTTACTCTATTTTAAATCTAGTTTACGCTATGTTTACAAATACCAATTCTGCATACGCTCTGTTTGCATTTTGTACATCACTATTTACATTTCGAACATTAGTTACAATAACCCCTGTGCAAGCCATAACTTACGTTTAGGGAATTCTTTAGTTGATTTGCGTGCAGACCATCCAAGGCACTCTACCTTCATTTCCTTTTCCAGCTTGCCCTCACATGAAGGTTCAGCTGTGCCCATCCGACAATCTTTCGGCGTTTGTTTTTCCTTTCTAGCCTTACACTGACGATTTCGATCAAAATAACCCTGAGTTTCCAGAAAAGCATGTTAGTAATATTAGCTAAGTGCCTGACAACTATGAGGCATACCTACATTTTTATGGAGCTTCAACCTCTCAATGGGGATTTTTGTTGCTATTATCACATTTTCCTCCAAGGAGATCTAACCCTTCACATATTGTTCACATTTCCTTACACCAACAACATGGTGAAGTATGAAGTTCTTCTCTGATCCAAGGTGATTCATAACTAGTGATCAATCAAGTAATAGAAATCTACACCTATAAAGCATAACATTTACAGCCTTACTGCAACCTAGCAACACACTTGCTCCAACACTTTACAATTGCTAATGTCCAACATGTTCCCCAAAGTAAAAATTCCATTGCTAATGCACTTCACCATTATCCTTAACATATCACGAAGCATGTTCAACACATTATCCACCTCAATAAAGAATTGCATGACACCTATCATGTAAACCATTGAAGATGCATCCATAGCCACAGTTAGCACCACCCATGCAAAGGAGTGGTACGATGACACCATGGTGTACCTCCAACATGGTAAGCCTCCACAACACTTAACTACTACTCAATAAAATACAAAACACAAAAATTCGTAGTAGTATGTCATCGTAGGTGATAACAAGTTTTGTCATAGATCCCATGATGGCATGCTGCTAACCTACATCAGCAAAAATTAAGCAAAAAAATCATTGATCAAGTCCACAAAGGGCTTTGAGGAGGTCACATAGCACCTATGACAATGGTAGCAAACATCAAGTGACTAGGCTACTATTGGCCTTACATGAATAGAAATTACATCTAGAAATTCAAAACATGCCACACTTATCAACAACATAGCAACTTAAAGCACATTCCACCAACTAAATTGCATACAATGCAAATCATGTGGTCATTCCAACACTGGGGCTTGGACATCATCAAACCCATAACACCTAAGTCCTTCACTAGGCATAGCTTCATAATAACCGTAATAGAATATTTCACCAAGTGGGTTGAAGCTATTTCCCTTAGGAAGATGACATCACAACAAGTTTGCAAGTTCATGTTACATAACATAAAAACCTATTTTGACTTGCCCATGACCATAGTGATGAATAATGGAGCATAGTTTAGCAGCATTGAAACAAGAGCCTTTTGTGAGCACTTTGGAAACAAACACTCCTTTTCACTACCATACTACCCTAAGGAAAATGGCCAAGTAGAAGCTACCAACAAGGTCATCATCAACCTCCTCAAGAAGTTGCTAAGCAATAGAAAATGATAATGGCATGAGCAACTAGTCTACAAACTTTGGGCCTACCACACAATGCATCAAACAGCAACAGGTATGATGCCTTACAGCCTCATCTACAAATCTGAAGTAGTTTTGCCACTTGAATTGCAGGTTTCATTGCTCTGGGTAATCCTCTTAGACTTCATTGATGAAGGTTAGAAAAATAAGTTGAGAATCATAGACCTTGACTCAATGGAGAAGGATTGCATGCATACACTCGATCACATTGAATGGTATCAAGAAAGGAAATGGAAAAAGCATCACCACAACCAACATTAGTGCTTAATCAAGAAAGGGGACATATTCCTCAAGGCCATTTGCAAACTCATTGATAGATTCTTAGCCAATTGGGAAAGGCTTTTCCTAGTCACTAATGCCTATGCCAATAGAGCATTCAAGCTTGCTGATCAAGATGAAAACAAGTTTGTCAATCCAATGAATCATTTGCACTTAAAGTTGTACTATATCTAGTATGCAACACGACACATTAATGAAGCAAGATAAGCATTCATTTGCTAAGATGTTAAACTAGCACAATTCATCTACTAATATGTTAAACTAGCATAGAGGTTTGCTACAACTATAAACTAGCACATCTCATCCTTGGGCCACAATGTTAAACTAGCACAAGAATCTACTAAGACTATAAACTAGCAATCCACCATGACTTTAAACTAATAGTTTTCCATGACTCTAAAGAAGCATAGCACGTCCACTAAGATGTTAAACTAGCATACCATGGTCTGTTAGGACGTTAAACTAAGCCCAAAAATATGCTAGGACTATAAGTTAGTAAATTCGTGGTCCACTAAGACCTTAAAATGCATTCATGATCAGCCATTAATAACTCTTTTCATCCTTCTACAAGCAAGCAAGCGAGCATACTACAAGTCTCCTTCCATACCAAGTGAGCAAGCACACTACAGTTCCACAATAAAGCACTTGCAATCTATGCAACCTATGTTGTTGATGTGGCCTTCTACATTCTATCATCTATAGTCTATTTACATTTATGTATTCTATGGTTTTCTTATCTTCTTAAAGTTGTGCTTACAAGACGAAGCCCTAGGTAGTTGTACAAAGGTGCATCTCATCATAACAACAAGTCACCACATCAGTTTGATGTGTATGATTAGATTAGCTAAACCTTTCAAGAGTGCATATCCCTACTACCCCATTATAGCCTACTCCTACATCCCAATATTCTTTCATTCCCTGCATAGCAAATATTGCAAGCCTTTTTGACACTCATGTGTTGTGACCACATGGCATCCTCTTCAAATCAAGCTTCAAAACCCAAGGTAGATGTAACATGAGTTGTCCTGTGGGAAGCCTATGTTGGCTAGTCAATGCCTAGGTAGATGTAACATAAGTCATCCTAGGGAGGAAACACTTGTCTTATAGACACGATGGAGTTTCACCAACAACAAAGAACTTGATGAAAAGCACTTCATAGTAGAAATTCAATAACATGAAAAGCCTAAAGAAGTTTCACCTAGCCAAATCAAGGGGGGAAAGCATGTTACTAAGCAATCCAGAAACAAAGAAGTTTTGTAGCTTGCCCAACCTTGAACCTGCACCTTGGCTCTCTCATAAGCACTCCAACAATAGGTTAATGTTTTCATGGGCAAGCCACTCTAGTATCATGATCACCATCAACTGTGATGTCCTCACATCATAACATCTTATTTACATCTCATCTTCCCTCTTATCCCTAGCACATCACCTATGCCTTTTATTCCCACTTCTCACCTACCATCTCGCATGCCACTATCCATAACACTCTTTGAGAATGATGTGGCAACATCTAATCACACACTGAAGAGAGATGTTGGTGCCAAGTCTAATATGGTGTTTTGTAGTTCTTCGTCGATGTCTCTCAAGTCACTCTACCAAATGTCAACAAAGATGGGCCAATGAAACACTATTAAATCTGGACTATGGCATCCCAATTTCAAATTTTGGCAAAAGGTGGAAACTATGCTCAACCCCTCTATAGAGCATTGAGAGCATAGTCTCCTAGAGCATATTTAGTTAGAGGGAAAAATCTTAAAATTTTTCCTAAGTGTTGAGACTATGCTCTCTCCCCCTCTTGTGGAGAGTGTAGTCAATAGGAGATTAGCTTCAAAAATTTTACTAAGCATCAACACTACGCTCACCCCTAGTTGGGAGCATAGTCAACCTCTTAGGGAGAGTGTAGTCTACAAAAAAATCCTTTTCTTCATAGATTTTACTAAGCATCAAGACTATGCTCTCCCTCAACCTAAAGTGTAGCCACTTTTGAGAGGAGCATAATTACCAAGGACAATCTCCAGTGGCCTTCATAGTGTAGTAATGATGCTCAACTCAGCTCTATAATGTAGTCAACTCTCCTTCACAAGTATATTCGGTAAGATACTTTCTTTTTGTATCCCCTATTACCCCAAAATTGTAACTAGGCATAACCCCACATGAGAGCATGGAGAGTATAGTCCCACAAAGCACAGTCTCTAAGTGTTATTTTTTAGGTACCTCATGGTCCTCTTGATGCACACACATATGGTTGGTAGCATAGTCATAGTCTCATAGTCCCACAAAGTCTAGCAAAGCACAACAAAGCTCAACATCATTAGCCCCATTGGTACATTGCATAAATAGTAACTACACTAAGCATAGTCCCAGTCATCCCATCCATCATGTGATAGCCATCCCATATTTCCCACTAACCCTAACCCTATAAATACCTACATCTTTAATGTAGCAAGGGTTTGACCTTGTATGTGATCAAGGTCATATTGAAAAATGAGAAAAGAGGCAAAGTTACAAACCCCCCACCCCCACCCCCCTTCCCACAGAGCTAGTAGAACAACGCATCTAGCAATACACCGTAGTCGCCAACCTGGCAAACATAGACACCTTGACAAGACACTAGTCTTCATGGCCAAACACCCTAGGGACTATGACTATGTTATCCACCTATGCCTGCTGTATATCGCATACCTCCCCTAACGTCTTCTTGGTGTTAACTATGCTCAACCCCATTTGGGATGGCACTTTGCTTCATTCTCTTCATTTCTTTACATTTTCTACACTTTATTTGCATTTTTTATCATTTTTAGTACATATACATGCTGGAACTACACTCAGGTGAGGGTCCTCACACATTGACACCATATACCTTGCTAAAACTCTTAACTACACTCACCTCCTTGAGCACCTAAAACTATGCTCAATCTCATTAACACCATAAACATCGTAAACACTACAAACATCACTTGCACCCTTAGCACCATCTTGCATCAAAACTACAACTAACCACCCTACACCCCCATTATGTTTGGTAAGTTCTTGTTCAATCGACCAAAACATTCAGGGCACCCCATCTTTGCCTTCAGCAGGCCCTCACATAGATTCAGGGTTAGGTTGTGTGCCCATGAACCTCTATGTTCCAACTGCCAACGTTTTCAATCATTACAAAAATAGCCTAATCCATATGGATACTATGTTTAGTAACCCATGTCTCCACATGACTCTTCCAACCATGCCTCATTCTAACATTACTAATACCCTCTTGAGTATTATAGTGCTCATTCTGCATCTTCAAGAGGGGAATCCCCATATCCTTATCACCCTCCTCATTATTCTATGTATATCCCTCCATCCTCAACCCAATTACCACCTACTCCATCCATGCAAGGCAAAATTCCAGCCTAGTCATAGCAACATAACACTACTAGGGCTATTAACATACAGTCGACTCCTCAACTGAGTGGTTTAGAACCTAAACCCAAAAAAAGAGACCATTCTTCTGAACTATCAATCCTACAAAGCCCTCATAGACTCATGCAACTAATAACCTTTTTTCTTCCTCATCCTATACATCTAATCCACTCAAGTCCCCCTCAAACCAAAGGCCTCCCAAAGTGCATACCATCATGTTAACTTGTGTAGTAACCAATTGGAATAAGGCTAACCACCTTCCTAAGAAAAGATTTGATCCTTGAAGTCCCTTAATCTAGTTGAAAATTGTTCAAAATGATCCTTGCAAAGCTATTTTGGATTAAGTTTTAATGTTAATATGATTTTCCATGATATGTACAAAGCCTAGAACTTACCTCCACTCAAGCCAAGTAACATCAGTCTTGAGTTAGCAGACCAATCCATCACTATTCCCTTGGGATTAGTGGAGAACATTGTGACCACCATCTATGGATGTTCCTATCCTACTAACTTCCTGGTGATCTATGTTGAAAATTGCAATGGGGACTTTCCAATCATCATGGGAAGGGCTTGGCCAAGTATCGTTGATGCATAGTTGGGAATTCGAGATATTTCCTTGGATATTTCAAAGGAAAATGCATTTAGAAAGATCAAGAAGAAGAAGGTTTCATGCATTTCATACAGTGATATAGGGTTCAACTATGTGCAAAAGCTATGGACCATAAAAAGCACATCAATCATGACATGCAGAGGATATGAAAATGAATGAGAAATCCAAAGATGCCTATATATAGTAGCCATAAAACAAGAGGATACCTAGTGATTGACAACTAATATTGAAAGTAACACACTTTTCATGGAACTTATTGATAGCCTAACATGTATCTATGTTAAAGGCATGGATGAATTGGAGCAAGTTCATTGCCAACTCTTTGATGATGAACCAAATGATACCTATTGGGGAGAGTTGAAAATCCTTGAAAATTTCAAACATGAGCCCTTAAAGGTAAAAACTCTACTTGCCAGCATGAAGTATGCATTTCTAAAAAATGGCAAGCCAAGGATAATTAATGTCAACCTTACTTCTGAGTAGCAAGAGATGCTATTGAACGTGGTTAGCAAATAGCCAATAGCCTTTTCTTGGTCATATCTTGAACTCACTAGGATTGATTCTTAAATATTCCAACATCACATCTATATTGATCCTTCCATCAAGCCAAAGAGGTAATAGTAGAGGTGGTTGAACCCCAAATTGAAGTAGATCGTCAAGGAGGAAATTGAATAACTCCTCAAGGTGCTTCATCTATCCAATTGTGACTAGTGAGTGGTTTATCCCACTTGTAACTGTGTCAAAGAAAAATGACAAGTGGAGGGTGTGTATTGATTTCAAGTTGTTGAACATGGCAACCTACAATGATCATTTTTCATTGCCATTTGTGGACTAGGTGTTGGACATTATTTCTAGGCATTGTTTGTATAGCTTTTTGAATGGTTAGAGTGGCTATAACCAAATTCAAATCACACTAGAAGATTAGGCCAAAACTACATTCATAAGTTCCTAGGAAACCTTTGCATATAGAAAGATTTCATTTGGTCTTTGTAATGCCCCTACAACCTTCCAACGCCTTGTCCTTAGCATTTTTTAGTAGTAGATTGGTAGTGGGATGGAACTCTTGTTAGATGACTTCTCCACCTATGGTGCTACATTTGAGTACGCCCTAGACCATCTTGAGCAAGTTTTTAAAAGATGTACATAGACCAATCTTTGACATAATTGACAAAAGAGCCATTTGATGGTCCAAGAGGGCATTATGCTTAGGCATATAAATTCTCAAGCAAGGATTGAGGTGGACCTTGAAAAGATTAGGGTCATCCAAGGAATAACTCACTAATAAGAAATAGTTGAAGATTTCTAGTCATTCCTTATACACACTAGCTACTCTCAAAAATTCATAGAGAATTTCTCTAAGATTGTGAAACCATTAGTCAAGCTTACAAACAAAGATGCTCCATGCATATGGATTGAGAAATGTGAAAAGGAATTCCAACAACTTAAAGAGATCTTGTAGAAACTCTAATTCTATGAGTACCTGACTAGTCCCATCCATTTCACATCATGACATATACATAAAACTATGCCTTGGGATCCATGCTTACGTAGTTGGATGATCAAAAACATCCATACTACATCCACTACACAAGCTAAAGCATTGTGGGTGCATAGCTAAACTACATCACAACAAAGAAAGAGTTGATGGTAGTGGTGTATGCCTTGAAGAAGTTCAAGCACTATGGGATTGGATACAAGGTGTTTGTGCATACAAACCATAGTGCCATTTACTTCCTAATGAATAAACCAACAATGAGTCCCTGTGTCATACAGTGGCTTGTGATCTTGCAAGAGTTTGATCTCATAATGGTAGATTGCAAAGGGATGGAGGACATGGTCACTAACCACCTATCTTGGTTACAATGGAACAACAAAGAGGAGGAGATCCTACTCTCTAATCAATTTCTTAATGAACTCCTCTTTCTTGATGTGATAAATGAATAAGAGCCCCAATAAGCCTACATGGTATGGTGGCATCCTCACTTATCTTCTTACTCAAGAGATGCCATAGGAGTTAGACCATAGGAAGAAATAATAATTTCTTCATCAGCCCAAATGCTTCATGGAAATCAATGGATACCTTTACAAGTTGTGTAGTAATGGACTAGTTCATTGGTGTGTTTCTGATGTTTATCAACTACATGTTATCCAAGATGCTCATGAGGGTTCTTGTAGGGGCCACTATGCAGGAATATGCACAACCATTAAGATCCTAGTGGCAAGGTATTATTGGCCAATAAACTTTAGGGATGCTCGCCACTTTTTCCACTCTCATGAATGTTTTCAACTAGATGGTAGGATGACCACTTAAATGTAGGATCCTCAGTAGTGAATTCAACCACTAGAACCCTTCGACATCCATTCAACTACCTAAACAGGAAGCAACTAGTCAACATGCAACAACTCAAACCTTTCCATGAGCCCACGCAAGCTAGTGCATGCAACACCTTATTAAATGGACAACCTTGCTCAACTTTTTGGATACCCTCCTTTTAATTTTACTTTATTTTGGAGTGTTTTCTTATTATTTTCTAATAAATTACTTTATTTCCATCAGGACATAATGATGTTATAGCTGTTTGCTAATGGTGGTTTTCACTTAATGTTTTTGATTACTTATGTCTGGTTTATATTTTTAAATTTTGATGACTAATGATGATGACAAAGTTTCTTTTTCATGGAATAGTTAATGAGTTCACTTCATCCACCCATCCAAAAACTCTATGGTCTTCTTAGTTTTGGAAGTATGAGGTCCCTTTTCATCAATGAAACTCTAACAAACTTGTGACCTCAGTCATTTTCAAACTTGGGAAAGATTTAAAGGTTTGAAAAGGGTGTGACTTCAAGAGGATTCAACTCTCTTTGTACCTTTCTACTTACTTGAGTGCATGAGTGTTTTTCATGGATTTCTTACTATCCCATGTCAACCAATAATAGGAAGTTAACAAGTCTTTGCATGGTATGGTTCCCATCGAAAAATCCATAAAAACATAAAATTCTTTAAAAAATAATAAAAAAATAATGGAAATTTACATTACATCCCGTAAACAAAATAATGGGCTATAAGCACTCGTTATAGGACTAGAAATACAGGTTACCCATGCTCGAAGGTCCCCTCTGACTAAGGCCCTTTCTTACCTTCTACTTCTCTTATCTTTTCAAATAACGAATGGTGATTGATCTATGGGAGCATTCTTATGTCTTGATGGGATGGATTAGTATTAGAGTGTCAATGTGAAGTCACTGAAAGTGTTGGTTTTGATTTGGACTACGGATGAACTTTATTAGATCATTTAACCATAAGATCCATAAAGGACTTCATGTGATCAAAATTCAGAACTCCATTTCACTTTCACTCTCTTCCACCTATGCTTTCCATAACTCACCTCACTACTAATTTTCATGTCCTATTTAATGTCTTAGTTTGATGTGTTGAAATTCTTAGGTAGTTCTTCCAAATTAGGTCCTTAATGTTTCATAACAATTAATCAACTATGGGGCCCATGGACTCCTTACTTGAGGTTACGCAAAAGAAAAAAGGCATGAGCCTGCTATGGGAAGGATCCACTTGTAGATCTCTTGGTTGGATTATTTAGGTTCCTTATCCTTAGTCATTCACATAATCAAATCGTTCATGCACCCCATCAATTGCATCCAACTATGCTCTCCTTAAGGCATTTTCTCCAATAAAATTTCATTCTCCCATCAAATTCTCTAATTTTGTGAATTTCCAAGTCCTCTTTTAGCATTTCATCATGTTAATAGCTTTTTTGGCTCTCTATAAACTCCAATTTCATGTTAAAAATACTTGTATTTTTTGAATTATTTAATGTGAAAAATTTTGTACATTAGCTCCAATGGAGGGGATGTGTAGGCGAGATCCCATTCACAGAACCTCATCGATGCAAGGCAAAAATAGTCTATATATATGCAACCACACTTAAGAATTTTTCAAATTTGAGCCAAAAAAATAGAGAGTTTTTCAACTTTCCAGAGCCCATAACCTTCCAAGATCCATAACTTGCTAACCATTTATCTAATTCACTCCATTCTTCAACTCTGTAGCTACTAGAGGTAAGCTCTTCATCATGGGGGCCACAAACCTTAATTTTTTAATAGAAACTTTTTTGAAATTTTTCTAACTCCCACAAAGGTTTAACTAAGAAACCAACATTAAAACATTAATTTTTGAAATTTATGCCCTTCCAACAAGCTCTGATAACATTCTAAGTTAAAAATCATTAAAATGATAATAAAATAACCAATTTTCCATGGTCTAAATTCAGCCTAAGTGTAATTGCTCAATGAGACAAGGTACTAAAATGTTATAGATTACACATTGAATGCTAATCCTTGATTATCATATGACCATATATGGCACCTAGAGGGAAACATGTACAAGAAGGAGGACCATCCCAACCAAGGGACAAATGGCCACAAATAGGAAGGGGCCAAGAACAACCCCATGAGCAAGTAAAGACCCATGCAATGGGACCTCTTCAAGAGGAGCCCAAAGTGGAATTTGTCTAACAAATTTCTAAAGAAGTGATTGTAATAGAATAGTCTCACTAAGATGATGCACCTAAACTTAGACTGAATCTTGAGGTTACCTTGATGGAAGTTTACCTCAAGTAGATCATGAACAAGTAGGTCTAGAAATCAATTCTCTAAGAGTTAAACTTTAGACCTTTCTTGGAATTTTCACCACTAGAAGTTAAATATCAACTACGAAACTCTCCCATGTGATCCACAATCACTTCTAGCAAGGAGTGGTTTATGGAAGAAACATACTTATTTTGAAATAATTAGAAAGCTAGTTCAATGGTCAAGATCAAGGACATTTCAGTGTCCTACTTAGTGAAATCCATTGTAGAGGTTTGTGGATTACTAGAAATTGGGACAAACCTTACAAAGATTCCTATGTAGGTAGCTCATAGTGTCAAAAAAGGAATAGACATAGCGATGTTTTGAAGTTAATCATAAAGAGTTCAAAGTTCTAACCATGATGGAATGTGCATATTTCAAGATTATGGCCTTTCACTTCAATCCAACGGTGAGGCCAAGCAAGATCATAGTCATATCTACCTATGTATGTACCTCTCTAAGTAGTAAATTCCTTGTCAACCTTCCATAGCTTATCTATCTTGAGATAGAAAAGCATTTTAAGGAAAATGAACATGGAAGGAAGGCACTCATTTTTTTCATGCCTCATCAAAAATTATGGAAAAGGGGAGAAATAACATGCTACATAAATGACATTGTCCAATGCACTCCAACTGCTTCTTGAATGAAAATGATTAAGGACAAGGTGACTATTAAGGTCATCCAAGAAGAGCAGCAACAACCACTACTTCTACCACCTACTCATAAAACAACACTAGAGGCCCATGCTATCATTGAGTGCATGCATGATATCCAAGAGTAAGAGTAGTAAGTAAGAAGCAGTGTTGGTGATCCATCTATGTATTGCCCAATAATGAGCCACCTAAATGAAGTGGTCAGAATAATAAGCTAGATGAAAGAAGGTGGACCAATTTTCTTAGTCCGAATAATGCAACTACCCACGAGATCAAATCCTAGCACTCAAGAGGTAACAACATCTCTCTCTCAATAGCAACAATTCTTAGAAATTTCTAGGAATGCCACTACTTTTTGATGTATCTAGAGGATGGTGAGGGGGTAATTATCTTGGTGATGCAGCACCATGGGTAGGAGACAAGCAACAAATTTCATTACTGATAAAATTTTTGAAGCATTGAATGCACCTATGACATCTATACCAAACATTTCTACACTCAAGGATGTGCAAATGTCCATAGGAACCCTTAGTAGTAGATTGAGTGTAGCCCAGCACAAGGAGTTGCTGAACCAACTAGTAGGGATAGAGCAATTGATTCTAGATGTCTTCAATCTTCTATATACCATCATTGCAGCCCAATTGAATCTACTTGAAGTAAGAGGAAAATGCATCATAATAGAGGGGCAACTAGAAACAATCAGATCACAAAACCACCACTTGACTCTAAAGGTTGCTAAATTCAGATCTTGTCTCGTAGATCCCACATTTCTCAACCCTATACTGACACATGATAAAGCTTTCAAATAGCTTTAAGAAAATCTCAAAAAGGTTGAGAATGTAAAGGATACTACCATCTTTGACCAGTCCTTATCCAATGCCATAATGCATAACATCCAAAAGGACTTGGCCCAGATGCACAGGAGAACGAGGTTCTGACCATAGAGAATCATAACCTACAAAATGTTAATCTATAGAAGTAGTAGATGGCTACTTTCATTCATCAAAAATTGGAGAAACTAGCCAGAGTGAACAATGAAATGAGGTTGGTAGCTAAAAATAGAAATCTCTCCATGGAGGAAGCCCATGCCCTTTACCAAAAGTTTGCAATTGAGATAGTTTCTTGAAAGAATGAGGCTCTCAAATTTGAGAGAGTCAATAATCATTATTGAGATCAGGTTGGCCTACAAAAGGAGATTAATGAAAATCACATTCACATGACAAAGGAAAAAATTAATGAGGCCCTCATGTAGCTCAAGGAAGGAGGTGATGTCTAATAGTCTATCTTTGATGGGCTCAACGACTACAACAAAGTAGAGATCTACATGAAGGAGTTGTAGATCAAGGAGATGATTAAGTACATGGAGCTTGTCGATCTCCATTATGCAAATCTAGCAATGTTGACTGTCAAAAGATCATGGTCAAAATTGGAGAAATAAGTGGGCAGTTTGTACTTGCTATCCAAGGTAGAGTTCAAGCATCATAAAGACACTAAGCATAAGCTTGACATTGCCAATGCCAAATTTGAGGTTCTCAAAGAGAAGTTCACTAATCAACAATCAACTGTTGAGAACTTGGCCAAGTGAATGAATGATTACTAAGAGTTTTATAATGCACTTAGAGTGTTTGATATTGAACATAAACAATTCACTACCTATTTTGTGAATGTTAAAGAGCTATTTCCTATAATGCCCTATACATGGGATATTCCCATTCCAACCCACATTGGTGATGTAACGTTGACTATGAATGATCCTCGAAGTAAGGAGGAGAAGATCAAGGCATTGTTGGACAACTTTCACTTTCCATCAGAAGTTGCAACTACAATAGGACAACCACAACCATCTCAACCATTGTGTGTGCCTAAAGCAAGAGAAGGTCCTTCAAAACCTTAAGAGCATCCACCACCTAGGACCATTTGATCTTCTTTATCATCTTCACACCATCAGAGGAATTGTGTTTGTTAGTTTTCTCTTGGTGTTCAATTTTTTTGTCCTAAACACCAAAATTTTTATAATCATTGTAAAATTGTACACTTGGACACTTAGTTTCTTGCTATGTTATTTGTGTGTTTGTTTTGTGTGTCAATAATCCCATACCTTCACAAATCTTGTAAAGAAATTGATGATGAGTTTTCATTCAATTGTGGGGATATGATGAGTTGCATGGTTTGGTCGTTTTAACAAGACCTCTCCTGTCAATGCAAGATTTAAGCTATTGATGTGTACCCATCAATGGGGCACATTATTTTTGCCTATAAATGTGCACCTTCCACTACATTTATGGATTTAAGTTTCATAGTTGTAACAAAGTTCTTATAGTTTTTTCACTTAAAATTTAAAATATTTTCTAAGTGCCTATAGTAGAAGTTAAAGAGTGTATGGATCTTTATTCAAGCACTATTGTACCTAAGTACTATAGTGTGTGCAGTAATAAAGACAAGCTTTTTGACAAACCTTGCAACACTTTGAAATAGATTAATTGTTTTACTTAAGCATTTAATATTTCAAGCAATTAATGATTTAAGTAATTATTTAATTAAGTAATTAATTAAGATATATTAGATAGCAATTAATTAAAGCACATAACTACGATCACTTCAAGCATACACTTGGTTCTTGGTTATCCTAGTAACACTTAACAATTGGTAACCCAATAGCATTAAACATGTTTAGGAGGTGTACAACAAGTGGGAATAGATGCTTATGTTAGGAATAGTTAGACATTAGTTAATTCTTAGATCAATTAGTTAGTTAAACATTAAAATTACTTTATTCTTTATTCTTTAGCAAATTAATTTATAAAAGATAAAATGATCAAAGTCATATGCCTTTGTTATACTTAACCATACACTTGCACTTCACAAGGATGACTGGGAAGGCAACAATTTCCATGATTAAATTTAACTCCTAGAGTTAGTGTACTTAGACACTTAAAGTCCTTAAAATTCGATTGGATCGTTGAGTGAACACTAGTGATTTGTATGGTTGGGCATAGGATATACTCGCTACTCATCAAACTTTAGTAAGGTGGTTTGTTTTAGTTATATCACTTTGTTTTAAGTTTACTTTTCTAAAATTCTGAATTCAATGTCTATCTTCTCAATCTATTGCAACTTCAGTTTTGAAAGTATAAGCTACTTTCCTATTTGTTTTTATTTTACATAAAATGTTACTTTAAAGTTTATCAACATTTACATTTCTTGGTTTATTCATTTTATGAACAAAGAGAGTTCCTATAGCACATTTCATAGAATTTCTCTTACCCTAACCCTAATTGACATGCTACCCATCATTTCACTCGAAGAAAACAATGAGCTTCACATTTTCCAACATATATTCTAAGAAAGATTTGAACTAAGATGGCAACAGATCCATCCTTAGCTTCCCTAGTTAACAATCCCTTCAACTTCATGAAGTATCATAACATTCCTAAACTCCTACAAAGCATTAATTTATTCTTTGTCCCTATGTCTTCTACTAGTGATGCACATCAACATGTAGAATGCTTTGAAATCCTTCTAGGCATCTACAATATCACTGAAAATGACATAGCATGTTGAGTAGTTGTGACTGCTTTCAAAAGTAAAGCTACAAAATGATTTTTAATGCTTACTAATGCTTCTGTTAATTCAAGGATAGATTTTAAAAATAAGTTTCTACTTCAATTTAATAAGTTTACTAGTCCTACCTTAGCCTCAAGCAACTTCATGAGCCTAAGAAAAATACCTAGGGAAAATGTTCATGACTATAAGTTAAGATTTCTCCAACTACCTTATGTGCCAAGTAAGATGCATCCTCAACTTGATAGTATTCTTAACTTTTACTCTCTACGATTAATCCCTTCTTTGCCTATGCCATCAAATTTGATCACAACATAATAGAATTGCAAGGATCAATGGCTAAAGCTATTAAACTAGAATAAATTACCTTAATGAATAGCCTTTAAACTCAATTTGGGATGATTAGCATTAGAAATCCTATGCAATCTAGTCCCTTTCCATTACAAACCATCCCATTAAATAAGATGATGTTTCAAACCCCTACAACCTTGAAAATGTCTCAACCTGTAATTAATTATTTTTAAAGTTTAATCTCTTCTTCATTTTTACCGTCAAATACCAATTTAAATGATGATCAATCAAAAGTTTTAATCCAATCCATCATAAACCCAAATGGAGCATCTAATCTTAACGGATCTACTACTTAAATAAAGAACTGGTAGAATCAAATCATCCAAATATTAACTTCACTTCAAAAAATTTCAAGGTAGTTGAACTAAACAGAAATAATAACAAATTTCCTATAGATCATTCAATGGTGATTATTGTCATCTTCATAATACTAGGAAACATTCCAAGAAAAATTTTCCCCAATTTCTAGCATTATATGATTACAATGCTCTAAATTAACAAAATGGAAAAGCCCCAATTATGTCCTTCACATTTCTCATGAAAAAGAAAATGAAGAAGTTACCTTATGTGAACAAGTCATGGTGAGTGATCCCAACCCACATAACACTTGCTAGTGTAGACTTAGTGACATTATAAATACTACTTAATAACAAACTAGAAATAACCCTTATACTCCTTCCAACAAAATAATCCCTAGTCAAAATAACACAAATAACAAAATGGGACCATTTTAAGTAAATATTCAACAACAATAAAATCCATATTCTATACTTAGAAGAACCTCACCTCAACATGAAGTTAAAGATGAGCACAAAGCTTATGATCTAGTTCAAGATTTAAAAAGAGCTAAATTCAACATTTCAATGTATGATCTTTTTCATTTTAATGAAATGAATGATATGATTCAAAAGATGATTAATATACTTGAAACCAACAAGGAAAAGTCTCCAACAACTTAAATACAAGTTCCCTTTCTAGAAAGTCCTCATACTACCAAAATAAAACTCAGGTAATCTCATGTTAAACAAAAAAGATCAACATCCTTTTCCAACAACCTTAATTATCTTAGATAAGATTGTTTAATAGATTCTAAAATTCTAAATTTAATGTTCTATCTTTTCTAAATTCTGAATTCAATATTCTATCTTTTCTAAAATTCTGAATTCAAGCTTAATAAGAATCATAAATTCTTACAACAAACCTTAGCATTTTCTAGTAGGAGTTTCATGAAATGACTTTTTCTTAAAAGCTATGTATCTCGATTAATCATTGTTCTATGTAATGATGGAATTGTGACAATATGAGTATGATGACAAGATAGCTAAGAGATTAACTCCAAATGATTTATTATTGTAGCTCTCATTAATCATTATGAGTCTTCAATTGGGATCATTATCTTGATGGTTCTTATCTCCTTATGTTAAGAGTAAGGCAAGGATTTGATTGGTTAATTTTCTATCGTTGTTGAGTGTTATACTTCCACTTTTGCATTGTGTTTCTTTTCATTACATAAGAATAAAGTTACCTTTCTTTTCCTTATTCAATTGTGAGTTTGTTTTGGATCTTGAACTCTTGAATGAGCTTGAATTGTGTTATTCAAAGAAGCTCCTTAGCATATGATCAATAACTATCAATAATTATCAACAACTTTACATAGCATACCTCAAGTGTGCTCTCTATTAAAATATTCATGTTCATAAGATAATTATTAACAAATCCATTTTGTTTATTTCTATAAGATTTGAAAACTCATAAGAAAGAAATATGATTGACTAATAAAAATGAATATATAATAATTAAAATTTCATTTGTGACTAATGGATAATTGATCGATATCCTATGAAAGTTAGTTTGAAAGCATTATTCCAAGAATATCACCTTAACCAAAAACAATTAGAAACCTAGTGGATAAATAACTCAAAAATAATAAAAATAAAAGTAACAACCAAATTATGATTCACAATCATTAAACTAGTAATAGTTTTAGTGCTGCAAAGTTTACATTGTATACCTTGTACTCTTCAACATATGATGTGTAATTAAAGATTATTTTATCATAAATTTAGAATCTTCCAAGAAATTATTATACACAAGGAAACCTTCACCAATGTCTCTAAAGGTAACTCTAGTGATATCAAACTTGTTCATAAGTTTTCTAATGAATCTAC
>MNCI01007081.1:213367-223373 GCA_015680685.1 Gnetum montanum | reverse complement strand
TCATTGAAGAGCCATCTAAAATGAAAGTGATCTTCAAAATAAAAATGTAATATTCTTTTTCAGGCTACTTCTTTGTAGGCTTCTACTTTGCTTAAAGTTTTCTTTAGGGAGCATCTTCCTTCCAATAACAAGATGCATAAACACAATTATATATTCTTTGACTGATAAGGATGTCTCATCGTAACATCAGATTTGTAGGAATGATTTCATTAGCCTTAATGTGTTGGTTTACTAGTTGTAACAAAAAAGTGTGATTCTTGCAATAAAGAATGCAAAAGAAACATTATTCTAGAATTTGTTGAATAAATTTTTATTGTAGGTAATGTAGAAGAGCAAAAAGTATTCGAGATGCAACATGGTTATCACATTACCATCTTACATTCAAACAAATTTTTTTGGCTCACATTTGTTTGGTATTAAAAATTACTGAATAATTATATTGCATTTTACAATAACATTTCAAAGCACTTTGTCGTTGACATGTATACTTTTTGTAGAAATATTTGTGCAAATGCATTGATTTCAAATAGAGAACAAATTGGTGGAAAAGGAAAACTTGTTAAGATTGAGGAATCTTTCTTTAGTAAAAGAAAATACTATTCAAAACTAAAATAAAGTAGTAATAGGTCTTTGGTGGCATTGAGAGAGATTTTGATAATTTTTTTTAATTAGTTATTATAGATAAGAAACAAGAGATGCTCATGAACTACATTTACAAGTGAATTAAGCAAGGCAAAATCATCTACAACAACATGTGGAAAGAATAACATAAAATTACTTAATCAATTACAATATTAGCAAGCTTAAGTGAATGATTATCTTTATTTTAAATATCTTGATACACAGGTGTATACAATTTCAATTAAATTGTATCTACTTGGATACAAGTGAAAAGATCACTTTGTGATACCAACAGAGATATGCTTGATTCATATTTCCTAGATTTTATGTGGCATTAAAAATGTTTGTCACATAAAGAAAAAATGTTCCATGTTTCTATGGAACATCTAAAAAAAATATAGAGTTTGATTTTCATATTCTAACAATAAAGAAAATGAAAATGATGAAAGTGGTAATTTAGTTAGTGTTCATGCAAACAAAAGTATTAAGGAGATCTCTAATTTTGATGTTTCTTTTAAGAATGATAAAACGAAAAAGATGCATTTTGATCCCTCTATTGTATAAAATAAAACTACAATGCAAGCTCGATCCTTTGTGTTTGCTCTTACTTTAGTCAACTTTTTAGTTTAGTTTGTTTCCTATAATTTTTACTAAACATTGATTCATGGCATTTTGGTGTATGCACTACTTGATAACATAAGCTACTAGAATTATCCTATGTATTTGCATCTAAGTGTTTTGACATGATTAAATGTTTGTCCTAGCATTTCATTTTTCTAGAAGATAGTAATATTTGCATTATCAATTTGACAAGGCTTGATTCGATCATGTCTCAAGGGTATATACTTTTAATAAGAAAAATTGTTCAAATGTTTCATGTTTAGCAAATGAAAAAAGGTTCAAATGTTCAGATGTTTTGTAATCAAATGTCTCATCATCCATAGTATCTATGTCTTAGGCATGGTGAATAGTTAACCATAGATGGTTAATTAACCACAAGTGGTTACCCTAGCCACCTAAAATTTAATCCTCGTAGTTCCAATAGAGGTACTTTTAAACCATGAACAATACTCATGAATTTTTTTAGTAATCGTTATCATTATTTTGGTGTATGAGGATATTTATATTTAATACTAACTTATATTTTCAACACTTATTTAATAATATTTATTTAATCTTAGTAAAGAAAAGGATATTCATGGCTCCATGGGGATGTTGTGATTGACAATGGTATCTTAAAATATAAGACTTATACCAACTGGAATAACTCTTTAGATAATTTCAATTAAAAAAAAAACTTCATTTTAGTAGGGATCTTATTTTCTTTATTTTTTAACTTACCACAATTAATTCCCTACATGAGACAATCACATGGCTTCCATTTTATAGAAAGCAAAGACCACCTATTATAATGAAGAGGGATCAAATGTACAATAACATGTGTCTATCCTAATTTAGGTTGCCATAATTACAAACTCTTACCATTAAGCTAATAGTTCATTGTCAAATCAAACAAACACATGTCTTGCTTGTAAAATTAATATTTTTTAACAATGAACCATTAGCCTATTGGTAAGACACTTGATTTGGAAGCTCTAGGTCATGGGTTTGCTTCATGTCATAAGTTTGATTCTAGTGGACAATGTCAAGTTATATAAAGTTATATCTTAGGGTGTATTTATGTCAAAGTTATTTCAAGTTCCAATACCCCTAAATTAATATTTTTTAAATTGAAAACTCATCTTAACTCTTGCACTTTAAGCCTTCTTTTTGCATTCACATTCAAATCATAAATACTATAATTGCACATTCTTGGTAGTAGCTACTCCTTATCAGTAGTACAAAATCCTAGGTAGACCAATGAAGGAAGTGAATTTTTGTCAAGAATCAATAACTTCAATTTTCAATTAAATATTAATGGTTTTCACACTTGATTTCCATAACATAAAAGAAAAAAGGATCAAGGATAAAAAATTATGTAAAAAATGACACTTTGACAACCAACTCATAACCAAAGGTGCCAAGTTAAAAGCCCACCACCACCTCCTACCACCCCTCTATTAGTTGGGATGCATTATCCAAGCAAAAATACATTCAAATAAAGTAATCAAATTTGTCTTTAAAAAATAATACTTTTGACATTTACTTACACCAACCACTTAAACCCTACTCATGTTTCTTTAAGTTAGGAAATGAAAAGTTGAAGTGTTAGCCTAGTAGTATGTGTCTTGGCCTAGGAACCCCAAGTCGTAGGTTCAATTCTACTAAGCAGTATTGAGTTATAAACTTCTATAAAAATATTGGGGTGTATCTATATTTCACTTATTTTAAGTTCAAATACCCCATAAGTTTAGAAATAGACCATCTCATAGGCAAGTGATAGTGCCTAACTTTTTTTTCTTCTAAAGACAATGGTTGAGCATTTATGATGAAAACAGTGGTGCTCTTTCATTGGCTATAGACAAAGGTGATTATGTTGTGGAAATTTTATTCTTAAAAAATAGACTCGTTATTCATAGTTGAAGTATGGTTTACTTTGCTTGTGGCTGCACGTCCCAAGAAGCAAGTTGTAATAAAATGAGCTTGGATTACATACTTTTGCAAGTTTATTATAGCCGAGGTCATAAAAAATTCCCTGAGTTATAAAACGGATAGACTATGTAGGTTAAAAAACAACTAAAATTAGAAAGTGCATCCTTGCATGTTCAAGACCCTCTACGCCTATCCTCCATTTACAATGTGTTGGGAGGAAGACTATAGCATGGTACAGGTGCTCTTGCTATTTTAAGGACATTAAATAGCCTTCATTGTGATGATGAGGATCTCTTTATATTTAGGGTCCTAGATAGTGTACTTAATATCGTTGCTATCATGTATGATAATAAAAACCTTTAAAAAAAGAAATTAAAATCATCTGCTAAATAACAACCATCAAAATGTTTATCTTAATTAATTGATTTATTCTCCTATAGTTTTGGTTATGGCTCATCAAAAAGGAGCAAAGTCCAGTGTAATAATCCTGCTTATCAACATAATCAAGTCACTTTAGTAAACAAGGAAGATAAACCTTTGTCATTCAACCCATGCCAGTTTGAAGGCATTTTCTTTTCTTTAATACATGGAAATTAAAATATTGACAAGCCTTTTGATCCATGTATAAAGCTATTATTCTAGAGTGTAAAATTGTTGTAACTAGTTGCATTTGACATGCTTTCTCACCACAAGCCAAAGCTGTTGTTGCTTTTGGAAAAAAGCTTCAATCATCTTGTCTATAATGACATCAAAGCTGTTAGCCTAATTTTATAACAATAACCATCATTATTTTGTTGTGTAGAATAGCTTTAGAGGAGTGGTCCATTACAAGCTTTCTTATTTAGGCAAATATCAAAAGGTACTTGTAATATTCTGCATAAAATTAATGAGGACTCTGAAGAAGAAAATGATATTAGACACTTTGAAGGTTCTAAAAGTTGCTAAGTCATTCCCGAAATATGGTAGGTAAAATGTCATTCCACTAAAAAGGAAACAATAACATTTGTTACTGTAATAGTAATGTGAGATTTATTCTAGGCAAAGAAAAAATTATGATCATGAACGGCATTGGAATTCATTTTCAATTTATTTGTTTTTACAAAATGTCCTAATGATTTATATCAACATTAAAAAAAGGGATATGTAAGAAAAAAATTAAAAATACCTTGTAATAAGGATTTGGGAATGCAGCAACAAGACATTATTTTTGGTAGAGCATAGTTGTTAATAGAGCATATTATCTAGGAAATGCCAGACTTATTTGATTCCCTTCATCAGACGTGGACTTCCTATCACCATTAAAACCAAAGAAGGTAGGTACTTCTGGACTTGGTAAGTCAATGGAGATATCTATAAGCATTGATAAGACTATGGACATAGGTGGTCTTAATAATGAATCTGACTGTGTACATCAAAGTCCCACATGAATGCACCTCATTACGTGTTCATCTGAACTATTTGATGTTATACTTTCATCAACAATGTCCTCCACATTTTCTAGTTGAAATAAATTCCATACCTGAATTACAAGGAAAGCCATTAATGAAGCTTTTTGCAGATGGAATGTGAAACACCATGAAATTTTGAGGCCTCAATGGTTCAGAAAAGTGTCGAGGCTTAGGCAAGGACTTGCAACAAGTCTCACATCTCAACAAGTTTTACCTTTTTGGCTAAGGACCAGCTACGCTATGCAGCTTAACATAGTGGACTCCAGAAGAACAAAATGGAACAAGGGAGGCACAACAACAACACTTCAACTCCGCAAGTTAGCCTTGTCCAAAAATTTAATTTTTTTGTGTGTTACGATGCATTACGCTATGCAGCATAACGTAGCATAGCGCAAGTAGCACAGTCGATACAACAAGGATAACGAAATTCAACCAATGGCACTCATTACGCTACGATACACTTTCCAGGGTATCACAATGTAATCGCAGAACAATTCATTCAACGCAAGAGACAAAGTCAAGTAAACTATCTTCTTAAGGGATAGTTACGCTATACTACACTTCAGAGCGTAACACAGCGTAGCGCTACGAGCTTCAGCTACAACACACCAGGTCAACGACATTCTGTGGGCTCAAGACACATGTCATCTAAACCACATTTTTCTCCTAACCCTAATCTTATAAATACCCCAGTAGACAATGCTCAAAGGTTTGGCAAAAAGTTGGTAATGTGGGCAATTTTCTTTGATAGCTGTTACCAATTTTTAACAAATTTTGGCAAACATTGGCGACAGAACAAAGGAGAATCGATAATCAAAAGAACATCAACGGTGACCGACAAGAGCTTTTGATTAGAAACTTCGAGTTAGCAAACACTTTACTTCAAGCCTGACTCCCTCGTGCCCAAATTGGCTAGAACAAGGTAGATCAACCTTTGCCTGTTTCATCTCTAAATAACTTTCTTGTTCTTGGCATGTGCTTCATCTAAACTGAATTTTTCCTGCAATCATTTTATTCAATGTATCTATCTATAAGCTAAATCCAAGATCTCAGGATTGCACATTCTCTAAATTTTATTTATTGCATCCTATTTACATAGATTTTACAATCGTTTCGAAATCATTTACATCATTCTCGTTGCCTTCAAGATTATCGATATCATATCTTCTCATCGAAATCATCATCTTGTGATCCAATTATTACAAAAATTTGTTGATTAAGTAAGTCCCTATCTGATCAACAAGACCATTCAGGGCACTTTAGATTCATTTCCTCCAGCATAGCCCTCGCACGGATCTGGAGTTGGAACTATGTACACGAAACTTCGCTCGGTATTTCCAATGACCAACGCTTTCCGTCGTTATAGTTTTCTGGTGCTAGATGAAGGGCATGAACCTCCGATCTGCAATTCACGAGTAGTCTTGTAAGCTGTTTGTACCCATTTTCAATCGACGTAAACATAATAGCTCCGTGGTTGTTTACGAGATTGTGTGGTGTAGATCGGTTACCTCGACGATTCCTCTCGAATCATGCAGGGTAGAAAGCCCATTTTTACCTTGGCTTGCCTTTTCCCTTGTGATCTTTATCCTTGTCATCATTACTTTTGAGCTGTGTAGAGAATGGCTGCATCAACCACCACTATTAACACTGCTAACCTCGAGAATCCTTGGACGCTGTAAGTTACGCCTCCTATGGTCGAGCTGCCAACCAGTCCAATGCGACCACATCAATCCCTTAGGCTCCAAAATAAAGAGCTTGAGGGACATGCTCAGCGTAGGGAACATTACAATTTCCTCTGTGATAAACTTGTAGCAAATTTGCCCATGTATCCACAAGAACTTGAAGAAAAACACGAATACGAGTTACGAGAAGGAATTCATTCCTTTGCTTAATGATTCCATACATTTAACAGACCAGCAACAGTGGATGTTCGACCAACTATTAATGGCCAGGGCATTAACGGAACAACGAGATGAGATGTTCCATGATGAAGCATCCCACGATGGGCAAGAATATTTAAACCCCCACTCCGAGGGAGGCATTCACGCTAGCTTTGTCATGGCTCCTCCCTACACAGCATCCCACGTAAATCCGTTACTTATGGTCACTATACCATTATCATTTACTACCACCAACTGTGTGGCACATAACGTCCAACGAAATTTCTTCTCTTTGGCTACCCTCTCAAGTGGTATTCCTTTAGAGACCATCCCTCCGCAGTCACAGTTAACCAAGTCATATCATCGTATACCTGCGCCTAGGTCATCATATGTGAACACAGTGCCTACTTTGCAATTACATGCAATTCCTGCATTCATCCTAGCTCACATGACAAGACGCACCACTATAGCATGGTGGGCTCCAAACACATCATCCCTTGTAGCACAGCCTATGCAAATGTCTCATCTCACTCATCATCAGCACCAAGTCCCGTAGGCACTAAACCTTGCTATAGGGCCATTGTCCATGCCCCCAGCTACACAAACAACATATCCCATGGCACAATTGACGGTGGTTGACCCATCTGCACCACCTACTGGGCAGTGAATGTCACAAGCAGCACTGCCTATAGGGGTAGTCCCAATAACATCGCACATAGGCCAAGCTACCACCCCTATCCCACCACCCAACATGGCTCATCCTGCAATTCCACAAAAAACCTATTCATCTATAGGTCTAGATCAAGCCTTCTAGCTTATTTAGACCCTTACAGAGGAAGTTAAATGGATCAAGGATGCCGGTTCTAACATAATACAGGTCATGGATTTTTACCATGACGATCCTATTAGCCCAATGGTGTTTGTTTTGTCATTTCCTCCTGGAATGTCACTCCCCCTTTTTACAAAATACAATGGGGAAGGTGATCCCAAGGCCCATCTAGTCACCTTCAGGTCAGAGTCATTATTATTGCAACAATGGCCACATACCATCATCCATGTCTTTGCTATGTCCCTAACGGGTAAAGCTTTAGACTGGTATCAAGAACTCCCACGCTCTTCCATCTCAACCTTGGAAGAGCTATTAACTCAATTCATGACTCATTTCAAATACAACTTGAAACCAGAGGTCAGGCTAGATCAGCTCATGGGAGTCAAGCAAGATCCGCTCAAGCCAATCCAAAATTTTATACAGCAGTGGAGTGCCACCTTGAACGAAATCCATGAACCCATCGCGGAGACTCATCTATTAATGATCTTCAAGGGGGCAGTCAATAACTTCATTAAGTCCAAACTGTATTACCTAGCTTCCCGCTCCCTCAGTCAATCCTTCGCTCAGACTAAGAGCATTCAAGATGCAGTAGAGGCTAGTAAAGACCCAGCATATGTGGTCTATAAAAGTGCCCATAACAAGGGTAAAGACAAAGGAAAAGCTACGAAAACCACTATAGAAATGGTAGCTAAAAGGGCCAAGAAGAAAAATAACAACAAGAAAGTACCTATAGCACCTGCTGAGCCCACAACTAGCTCAAACAACACTAACCAGGAAACTCCACCTGCTCCTGAGGCATTTCCATAGACGAAGCCTAATTTTGAGCATAAAGACTACTCAAAATACGTGGCTATACCTGTAAAGCCTTCAAAAATTCTGAAGCAATTACTGGGAACTGGCCATATTCAACATAAGAAGGTGTCTGAGGAAAGTCTGAAATGCCATAGATGACATTGTGAGATGCTTAAGAATCCCTCCTTGGCCCTGCCAAATGAACCGCCAGTTTCCAAAAACTTTAGGTTGGATCATTTCTGTGACTATCACCAGCTATGTGATCATGATACGGTTTACTGCTGGACATTGAAAGATGACGTTCAATGCATGATCAATCAAGGTAAACTAGTCTTAGATAGTAGTAGTTTAGTCCATCCAGAAAATCAATCCATGCATGTGTACTAAGACCCGTTAAACACAAATAACACAGGGTACACTATCAACATGGTGGGTACGGAGGGCGATGGCCAAGCATAGCCAAAACAACCCTTTATGCTGCATGTACCTCCTCGCCTATCTCAAATGATGAGCCCATCAACATCAATGGGTGCGGCTCAACAACAACCCTTCATTCTCCAATTTCTGTCTCCTACCTTCATCCTACAGCCCATTATTGATAAAACCATAACCCAGTCCGCGTCCATGCCTAGGGAACCCTTTTTCATCAAGGTGCCAAAGTTGTTAATTCCTCCTACTGCACAGGGGTGAATCTCTAAGTCAACACCTCAATCACAACCTAATAGGAAAGGATAAGGATGTATGACAGCTGATACAGCCAAGGACCGAATTAGGCTGGGGTTTCCAAAGCCTATGTCCCTCGCCTTGGCGCCCTTGGCCCCACCCTCTAAAAAAGACAATGCTACGCAAGAGCAACCATCTTCTCCCAACCTAAGAAAATGTAACCCTAATCCAGAAACCATTCCTCCTCGAGAGATTCATCTCCTAGGACGAATGGAAGAGGAGAATGGTGATAAACAACCAGATCGTGGACGTGACCTCCTCGACGCTTTTACGCAAGTTAAGCAGGCTTTGAAAAAAAATACAACATTGAGCCTCTATGACTTGCTGATGATGTCACAAAAGCATCATGAGGCCATGGTTCATATGTTAACATCCATATCCGTGGACGAGAGCTTGCTAGTGGATGAAGAGACGATCCACTCCATCATGCTTCCCCTCGCCGTTGAACAACCCCAGCCTTCTCTACTAACTTTTCATGATGAATCCATTAAGGATGACCCAAAGAAGGATCAAGTGACAATAGCACCTATGTTCATCACTATCTAGGTTGGCCAATACCGAATCCGGAGAGTGCACGTAGATGATGGGGCAGTTGCCAATGTCATTCCATACCCCATAGTGGATAAACTAGGTTTGATTGACCATATCAGTCCCACGACAACATCGTGTTTAAAGTCATTCAATGGGGCACGAGTGCAATTCAAAGAAATAGTACACATCAGCTTCATAGTGGGGGACCAATTCCCTATAGACATAGTGTTTATCATCATCAAGGAGATGCCTGGTTTCAACTTAATCTTGGGGAGGTCCTAGCTGGCTCAACTAAGGGCAGTCTCATCACCCATCCATCAAGAAATCCATTTGCCCTACGTAGGAGAGGAAGTGATCATCCATGGCAATAAGATGATCACTCACGCTATTAATAACATAGAAATGGAATAGGGTTTGGAAATCTAAATCCTCGAAGATCAGTCTCCTATCCCAATATTTGAACAGGCCAAAATAGTGGCTGATGACAGCTTGATCTGGGTTGAACTACCTTTTCAGGAGGAAGATGGTGGCATAGAGGAATGGAGTAATAAACCTCCTCGTCCATACGCATCACCAAAACTAAAAATAATTAAGAAGCAGCTACGGAGCTAGTGAATAAACAAGTTGGTGTGACATGTTACATTGGTCCA
>MNCI01007081.1:184810-209793 GCA_015680685.1 Gnetum montanum | reverse complement strand
GCTTCTTGTGAAGCTTGACCATTTCAGCCTGTAGGCCTTCAGTGAGGTAACTAGCCCAATTATACCGTGTTCCCTCCTCCATAACCTCCTGCATGATCCAAGCTTGCTCTATGATAAGGATTCTTCCCTAGGAGAGCAACTTGGGGAAGGCACAAGCTCGGAAGAGGGGATAAATGGTATTAGCCACCTCCAGCTAGATTTTATCAACAAGGATGCCTTTCGGTTTCTTTTTAACCCCTAGCCACTCCTCTATCTCCTTTTGGTGCTTAGAACCCCTCTTTCACCTTTCTTCTACTAAAGGGCCATTAGAGGGAATGCCAAAATAGTCGGCAAATAGTCGAGCCTCAATATCAAAACTCACATGCACGTTACACATGCACATGTAAAGACACTCGGCTTCTTCTCTGAAGGAGTTAACTAGGGTTAACATTTCAACTGCAGTGACATCGAGGGTTGTAGCCAAAAATAGCTCCATTAGTCCAACTTCCCAAAGGTTATTGGTTAGGACAGCCAGGGCCAATCCATGGCAAAGCCAATGTTGCACCACTTTTATGTCACCATAACAAAAGAAGAGACTGCTCATTTCATGCCTGGAGGCTATCACCATGACCTCCCATGATTCCCTAACTATGAACAATAAAGCAATGGTTTAGAAAATACAGAAAAATAATACAATTTTATACATTATTTTGATTCTGTAAGATGCTACAATGGACCACCATAGCGTAATTTACCGCATTTGAATGGCAAGGGAAATGGTGGGATTTTCTCTTGCATGTCCAAAATGGTAATAGGACGATCCAAAGTCCACTCCTTATCCAGCCATTTGGAGTTTTTACATTTGGCGAAGAATTTAACATAGTGGACAGGGTAGTGTGGGATTTCAAATTCTAGTTGTCCTAGGACACCAGCACATACATTGCTAATAGAAGTAAACTCCTTTATGGCCGCTTTAGTCATAGATAACATATCTGTATCACCTTGGAGACCATGCTCATTGATAAAGAACCTACACAATAGAATGTAGACAATTGTTTATACTTGATACAAATTCAAACAATGGTTACCACATCGTAACACCGTGGAAACACTTACTTGCCTGCATAATACACAATGCCAGGTGGATTTTGGAAGTAGGTCGTAAGATGATGAGCCACGAACAAAGTGTTGTAGGCATGATAATAATCAAACCTAGGCATATCCCAAATCTAAGATAAATGCATCAAACCCTTGGTGCTCTATTCATGGTCTTGCACCGCACGGTTTCGATTGAGTCGTCCACCAAAAACGTTAAGATGCTCTACGTTGATCCAACCAGTAGTGTCTAGAGAATGGAGGCGGATATCTCAGCCAGTAGTTGCGACCAGATAATTACGCCAAAATTATGTAACAAAAACTGCAAAAACTCCTATGTGCCTCTTTAGAACCAAACTACCTCCTCCCCTACACGAGCATGAGGAGGAGGAACATTGGCCACGGGGACATGCAAATAGAACAAAACACCCACAATGTCCAAGACAATCAGGATGGGCTTTAGCATAATCCTTTACAATACAACACAATACCATTAGGAAAATCAATTTAGACATACTAATGACACAAGAATAGCACAAATCAAAAATTCTCATAAAAATCCATTATGAAACACTAGAGTTTCTGTTACCTCGATTCCCAGAAAATCACAAGTTACGCTAGAAATGCATTACCAAAACTGTCCAAACCCTTGCAGCGATGCAAGGTCTTTCCCTAACAATGATGATAAAAGTAACACCGCATATTGTCCTAGCATAACATGCAACCATTACGGGTGAGACAATGGAATCCTATTTACACTACATAAGGGTACAATACCTAGAACCCTCCAATTATGCATTACGTTTGCACAGTATTGCCCAAGATCACCCAAACCCTTGTGACGGTGCAAGGTCTGTCCCTGATAACGGCAATAGGGGTAATATCACAAACTACAATAGCTTATCCCGCGTAAGCAGGTATCAATGTCCAACATAATACACATCTTCAAAATACGTATAATTACGACGCCATAACAACAAAAATAACAGTCATGCAAGAAAGGTAAAAAGCGACCTACCGGGCGAGTGGAGTAGCCTCTCGAGGCTTCACTCAGGCCTTTGAAACCCACTTCAAACTCTCTTGCACTTTATCAATCTTCACCAATTTGGCATGTTTTCCTTTGGTCTTCAGCTCCATGGTTATGACTGAACAACCTTCGCAAAATCGTTTACTTACGCCTTACTTCTACTTTCCTTCTGCTATAGCCTAATTCAAATTCTCAATGTTTACAATCTGCTTTGAGGATGAACCATCGACTTATAAATGCAATGGTTGAAACTAACTATTTCCATGTCTAATCAATGTGGAACTTTCCTGAAAAGTAGGTATGTCAGTGCGACCTAAAGTGTGAAGATTGCAACATTAATCTCGTAGATATCGCATGGATTGCGGTCCGAAAAGACCCTAAACTAATGCATAGCTTATCGTCTCGTAATCCGGTCACATTAATTAAAGTCTACAAAAAATTCTAAATTAGCTGTTTTGACACGCTAGACATGCCACGTTACACCTTTCATCATAGTTTGCAGAAGTCTTACACTAACATCTAGGAAACCAAGCTTGTTGCTTTCTTACGAATTGTGCATATTGTAACGCTCTACTAAGACCTTAAATTGGCAACCTTTTAACACACATCTCTAGAAAACCTTCTATCATTTTAACAGATTGGCAAAAACAATATAACAACTTCTGTTCTTGGTGGTTTTGCATGTCAATTCGCAAATGGACGCAGCCTTACTCTTACCCCTAGCCCTAAAAGGCCCATACGGGGAAACTATTAGACAGCTCAACCACGCACTGATAGGAACTGACACTTCACTTTATGACACAACCATAGAAACATTAGAAATATCCCTAGACTAGCCAAAACATTTGGTCCAAACCCTAGTCCTGGAAGCTGGTGATGTGACCAAGGATCCCCTTACTGAGGTCCATGTAATTACACATAAAGGGGAAAGTAAAACTTTGAAAGTTAATTTCCTCCTTGACCAACAAACGTAGACCAACATAATTCAAGTGCTCCAAAATAACGTTGTGGTATTCGCATGGTCATATGAAGACATGCATGGTTTAGACCTGAGACTAATACAACACAACATAGTTTTAGACCCACATATCAAAGTAGTCAAACAAAAAGCATGAAAGATTAAGCCCGAAATCGCGCTGGTAGTGTGTGATGAAATCACTAAGCTGTATCAAGCTGGTTTCATTCGCACGGTCGATTATTCAGACTGGGTGTCGAACATAGTGGTTGTCTCTAAGAAAATGGGAGGAATATGCATCTGTATAGACTTTCGTGATCTGAAGAAGGCAACGATTAAAGATCAAATTCCCTTTACCGAGTATCGACCAACTTATCAATATAACAGCTGGACATGCATTACTATCCTTTATGGATAGGTTTTCGAGCTATAATCAAATTCACATCAACCTAGAACACCAACAAACTATAACTTTCATAACCCCCTCAAGAATTTTCTGTTACACCATGATGCCCTTTGGGTTAAAAAATGCTGGAGCAACTTATCAATGTGCCATGACATATATCATTAGTGATTACCTCTTAGATAGATTGAACGACTACGTAGATGACATAGCTGTCAAATCTAAGAAGTCAGAATATCATCAAAAAGACTTAGAGTTAATCCTTAAAAGATGTCTCAGGCATGACCTACGGCTCAACCCAAGAAAATGCGTATTCAGGGTCAAAACTAGATGCATGTTGGGGTTTGTGGTATTGGAGACTAGCATACAGGTTGACCCTGACAAGGTTAAAGCCATTGTTAACCTTGCACCACCTACAAACCTCAAAGAACTACGTGGGTTGCAAGGTAGGTTACAATTTATCAGGAGGTTCATCTCAAAGTTAACAAATAAATTACGTCCTATGCAGCATCTACTAAAGAAAGGAGTTAACTTCGAATGGACCAAAGACTGCTAGCATGCATTTAAAGACTTGAAGAAAGAGCTTTTACATTTGCCAACAATTTTGCCACCACAAAGAGATCAACCTTTCTACATCTACCTGGAAAGCTCAGATGTGTCTATATCTGCGTTGTTGTGCCAAAGAAGGGATGATGGGTTAGAAGTCCCTATCTATTATCTAAGTCACGCTCTATTTGTGTACGAAACAAGGTACAATGAGGTAGAGCATAACTGTTTGGCATTGGTTCTTGCACTAGAAAAATGTAGACACTATCTTTTCCGTAGCCAAGTCAACATAATCTGCAAGAACAACATTCTGTGGGCCATCATAAACAATTTATATGAGAGCAGTAGGATAGCCCACTGAAAGGCCATCACAGTGGAATTTGACTTGCACTACGTCAGCCAATCGTCCACAAAAGGCCAGGCCATAGCTGACCATCTTGTAACATCACCTGTTAACGATCAAGCCATGATAGAGCCCGAGTTTCCTAATGAATAGATACATAGTTTAAGCCCTGTATCGATAGGCCTCGAAGTGACATTATACTTCGATAAAGCTTCGACTACCAGAGGTAGCAGTGCTACCACTGTCATTATGCTCTTCCCTGAAATTGTTCGTCCACTGGTTTACTGCCTGACATTTCCTTGTACAAACAATGTGGTAGAGTAGGAGGGGCTCCTTAGGGGATTGTTAACGGCCAGGGAACTCAATGTTCAACACCTAAAAATTTGAGGCGATTCGATGCTCATCATCAATCAAATCACAGGGGTCTACACCTGCAAAGCTATGCATTTTCAGCCCTATTGCGATATGGCCAAAGATCTCCTGAGACAATTCACGACAACTGACACCCAACATGTGCTACGTAATGAGAACACTATAGCCGATGCACTAGCAACACTAGCTTTAAACGTGCCACCACATTTGTTTGCCACCTGGCCCGCTTTAATGATGGAATGTACAGATCCTATCATCCAAGCGGTGCAAATCTCTTCTCTAAGCATGAGGGGAATGCCAGAATGGTACGATAACATTAAAACCTACCTTCTGCATGGTGAACCACCACACGAGTTAACCCCTACACAAAAGTATGCAATCTGCAAGTGTGTCAAGAAATACGTCATCATCGGAGACAATACTCTATGTAGACGCTCTTTTGATGGAGTATTGCTAACCTGTGTTAATAATGACCAAGCACAAAGAATAGTTAGCGAAGTCCATGAAGGACTATGTAGAGGACATATAGCCCCACGAGCCATGGCCACTAAAATCAAGTGCTTAGGGTATTACTAGTCATACATGGAACGAGACTATCTTACTAAGGTTAAGACATGTGATACATGCCAACGTTATGCAAATTTAATACATGTGTCACCAACTGAATTACATACTACATAGATTACTTGGTCATTCCAACGATGAGGACTAGACATCATAGGCCCCATCACGCTTAAGTCTTCCATGGGACATAGCTTCATTATCACCGCCACCGGGTACTTCACAAAAAGGGTCAAGGTTATTCCTCTATGAAAGATTGCATCTCAACAGGTTTCCCATTTTATCTTGGACAATATAGTGACCAAGTATGGGCTTCCCATAACTATTGTGACCGACAATGGGCCACAATTTAGTAGTACCGAGACCAAATCTTTCTGCAGTAACCTTGGTATCAAGAAATCTTTTTCCTCACCCTATTACCCACAAGAAAATGGTCAAGCAGAGGCAACAAATAATGTGATCATCAATTTACTGAAAAAGATGCTCAGCAGCAACAAAAAATAATGGCATGAAAAAATCCTCTATGTGCTATGGGCATATCATATGACATGCAAAACAGCTACCAGTAGGACACCCTATAGCCTAGTCTATGGATCTGAAGAGGTGTTGCCCCTGGAACTACAGGTTCCCTCACTACGAATGGTCCTCTCCACGGCTATAAATGAGACTCAACACAACAAGTCCAAGATCGTGGATTTAGAGTTAGTAGTGGAGAAACGCATCCAAATGCTCGACAACATCGAATGGTATCAAGACATGTAGAAACAGAAGCATCATCACAACCTTCATCAGCGACCAATCAAGAAAGTTGACTTAGTTCTCAAAGCCGTTCATGAACTAGTGAGAAAATTCTCTACAAGCTGGGATGGCCCTTTCCTAGTCGTCAACATATATGGCAATGGAGCATTCTGGTTAGCAAACATCAATGACAATGAACTTCCAAATTCAATGAATCACATGTATCTGAAGCAGTACCACATTTAAATGATAGCTCAGATCAAACGCAAGGTAATAAAACATTTGCTACAACGTAAAATTAGCACTGTAACAAATGTCTACTATAACATAAAACTGGCAGTATTGTACATGTCTTCTACGACGTAAAGCTGGCATTTCTTGAACACGTCCACCATAACGCTAAACTGGCAAAGTTTTCAACCGTCTACCATGACGTGAAACTAGCAAGATAAGCATTCATCTACTGAGATGTTAAACCAGCACAGCCTTGTCCCTCGGTCATGATACAAAACTGACACCCACAGCATGGTCTACTAGGACCATAAACTAGCTCTTCCGCTGTCCACTACAATGTAAAACTAGCAAGCTTCAGTCTGCCCAAAATTTAAACTGGGACCACTGTCTGCTAAGACTTAAAACCAACAACAATAGTCTACCAGGACTTAAAACTGGAATCTACCAACAAGACAATCCATGAAGCAAGTGAGCTTGATCATCCTTGCATGACATCCCTACCAGATGAAATGGATAGGGTGTTGGAATAGACGCAATGCCGCTACCCTACTAACATCTTACTGATTCCTTGGATATGCTGAAGGGCATACTACTGATCCCTTGGAGATGTCGCTATGACAGCAACTCTGTAGTTGCAACTCTTGGGATCAGCTTTGCCACTCGGAGCCCCAAGGAAACTATGGTCACCCATAGCCTTGGTGGCCTCCACCCGTCGTCGCTACCAGATTCTGGCTTAGCAGATTCATCTGACTGGTTCTTTGCCCAGTCAATTGGATAAGATGAATCTGGTTGTTGACGGCAAATCCCTAAACCACAGCATTAACAAAGGGACCCTTGCCTCTTGCTACGGTCCCTTCTTCGTGGCCTACGCTCTCTTTTTCACTTCAGGTGGCACTTGTTTCAATAGCCTCCCTAGCGATTAGGATGATTGCTTTTGCTTTTTGTTCTGTGTTATGTTTTGTAGGTTACTTGCTACGATAACATTGTTCAAGAATGCACTCACTAGGAGGCGAGGCATCACAACTTTCTGAGGTGGTTGCTTAGACTAGCCTGACTACTAAGGAATGTAGACCCTTCCTTCTCCCCTCCATCAAACAACTTATCTCACTTTTTCCTTCCTTTATCCCTACAACTGCCTTTACCCTTTCCTCCTGTTCATACAGAATGTGAGCATACAGGAACTCTTTCGCACATGATAATCATCCCATCCATGAATTGGCATAATGCAACTTGCCTCATGGAAAGCATCCTATTCAAAAAAATGGGCAAAGCTAGGCAAAATGGATGAAACACAACTCATCCAGGCCATACGAGCATAACACAACTCGTTCATGTAAGCCCCGCATATACAGTATAGCAACATAACCTCTCAGGAAAACACCCGCGAGAAGATACCTAATGGCATGTTTGCGAAATTTTCCTGCACATATGCTTGAGTCTTCCCCGAACCTCCCTCCCTCACTACTGTAATATCCCCCCTATGCTCCTTACGCCCCCAACCTTTGCACTTCCAGGTTTGATAAAGCAACATTTGAGTAGTTGCCGACGGATGCTGTTGGTTTCTTTACTTCTATGGTGTTTCGTATTCTTTGTCGACATCTTTCAGGCAAGCTCTCTAAATGTCAACAAAGAGGGGCCATTGAAACACCGTGAAATTTTGAGGCCTCGATGATTCAGCAAAGTCTTGAGGCTTAGGCAAGGATTTGCAACAAGTCGCACATCTCAGCAAGATTTCCCTTTTTGGCTAAGGACTAGCCACGCTATGTAGCTCAGTGTAGCGGACTCTGGGAGAATAGAACAAAACAAGGGAGGCACAGCAACAACACTTCAACTCCGCAAGTTAGCCTTGTCCAAAACTTTAATTTTTGTGTGTGTTATGCTACATTACACTATGCAGCATAACGCAGCGTAGCGCAAGTAGCACAGTTGATACAACAAGGATAACGAAATTCAAGCAGTGGTAGTCATTACACTACAATACGCTTTCCAGCATATCACAGCATAATCGCAGAATAATTCATTCAACGCAAGAGACAAAGTCAAGTAAACTATCTTCTTAAAGGATAGTTACACTATACTACGCTTTAGAGTGTAACGCAGCATAGTGCCACAAGCTTCAGCTACAACACACCATGTCAACAACATTCTGTGGGCTTAGGACACGCGTCATCTAAACCACATTTTTCTACTGACCCTAATCTTATAAATACCCCAGCAGACAATGCTCAAAGGGTTGGCAAAAATTTGGCAACGTGGGCAATTTTCTTTGGCAGCTGTTGGCATTTGTTAACAAATTTTGACAAAGATTGGCGAGAGAACAAATGAGAATTGACAATTGAAAGAACATCAACGGTGACCGACAAGAGCTTTCGATCATAAACTTCGAGTTAGTACACACTTTGCTTCGAGCCTGACTCCCTCGTGCCCAGATTGGCTAGAACAAGGTAGATCGGCCTTTGCTTGTTTCATCTCTGAATAGCTTTCTTGTTCTTGGCATGTGCTTCATCTAAACCAAAGTTTGCCTGCAATCATTTTATTCAACATATCTGTTTATAAGCTAAATCCTAGATCTTGGGATTGCACATTCTCTAAATTCAATTTATTGCATCCTATTTACATAGATTTTACAATCGTTTCGAAATCATTTACATCGTTCTCATTGTCTTCAAGATTATCGATATCATATCTCCTCATCGAAATCATCATCTAATCATCCGATTATTAAAAAAATTTGCTGATTAAGTAAGTCCCTGTCTGATCAACAAGACTATTCAAGGCACCTTGGATTCGTTTCCTCTAGCATAGCCCTGGCATAGATCCGAGGTTGGAACTGTGTACACGGAACTTTGCGCAGTATTTCCAGCGACCGACATTTTCCGTTGTTACAGACTAATGCATAAAACTTGAACATTACCTTAGTTAAGATGTTGTGTTCACTTGATATGTCAAAGTCTCCATTATTTCTTCCACTGTTGACTTCCAAGATAACAATACCAAAGCTATACACATCTGATAATTGACCTTTCATTGCATACTTAGGAGCCAGGTATCCACTGACAAAAATAAATTTAGAAATTGATGTCAATTTAGAACAAATGAATCAGTAACTTGAAATTTAAATAGTTTTTCATTGTAGTATCAAACTCTTACTAGGTTCTAGCAACTTTGGCTTGAATTTTTGTTACATCTTCAGGAAATAGCTTTGGTAAACCAAAATCTGCAATTTTGGGGTTAAATTTGTCGTCCAATAAAATATTTGCTGGCTTGATATCCCTGTGAATGATTTTAAGCTTAGAATGTTCATGCAATTATAGAAGACCTTTAGCAACACCAACAATTATGTGGAAACGCTGTGGCCAATTGAGATAAATTTTCTTGGTTGAATCTATCACACAAAGCATCAAAAACATCACATAAATGAGTTGATAATAACAACATGCCATAAAAATTAAATGAAATGAAAATGGACCTCACCAAAAATAATTTTATCAAGGCTTTGGTTGGAGAGATATTCATAAACAAGGAACCTTTGGGGCTGTCCACACAACAACCCAAAAGGGTCACAAGATTTCTATGCTAAATCTGGACCAGAAGCTTGATTTCATTCTGGAATTCTTTGTTTCCTTGTCAGGATCTCAATAAAAGCTTCTTCACTGATATATCTCTTCCATTTGGCAAAGTCCCCTTGAAACAATGGTAATGTTAGAAACTAAAGTAATTTTCTGGGTGCAAATCATTTTAAATATCATGATAAAACATTAAATAGAAAACCTTATATACTGCACCAAAAGCTCCTTGACCAAGCTTGAGATCCTCATGGAAATAGTTGGTGGCGGTCATGAGCAATGCAGGGGTAAATTTTATTTTATCTTCATCATTTGCATGGCTATCATCTTCCTCTGAATCTGAGGTTCCTATTTTAAAGTTCATACCTATTTTAACTTTTTTGCTAAATTTCATTTTCTTTCTCATCCAAAAAAGGAACCCAATCAAAATAACCAGCAAAACAGAGCCTCCAATAGCTCCTAAGATTACTGGTACGTTATTGCTATCCTTGGATCCATCTGCATGTCAAATATTTACAATTACATATTCTTCTTCTTATATTATGTTAGCCTTAACATAACTAACATTTAAAAATATTTTACTATATTATAATTATTAGTGAATCCCCTGCAATTGTAAGTGAGAAACTAATAATACAAGTAGCTTGTACAAGTGCATTGTGTTACATGTCTAATTATTAGTGAATCCCCTGCAATTGTAAGTGAGAAACTAATAATACAAGTAGCTTGTACAAGTGCATTGTGTTACATGTCTAGTTGAAATTTTAAAAATTATGCATTGTGTTACATGTCTAGTTGAAATTTTAAAAATTATTTTCCGAATTTCAACTATAATTAGTATAAGAGGAGGTAGCTTTGAAAGGCATTATTAAAATGGTATGAATATTTTCAAATGCAAAGTCTCTAGTAGAAAAGTTTAATGGAAAAAAAATTTTGGGTTATGAAAGATTATAGTGCAAGACTTATTCATGCAAGGACTACAAAAAGTACTAACAGGGAAGACAAAGAAGCCTTCAGGCATGTTCATGTTTGATGAAGATTAGGAAGTCATGGATCTCAGAGTTCAAAGTACCATTAGGTTTAGCCTTGCATATCAGGTTTTGTTAAATCTGGTAAAAGAGATTTCAAGAGCAGCATTGTAGACAAAACCGAAGAGCTTGTTCATTGACAAATATTTTGCATTTGAAATTGGAGATGTATGACTTGAAGATGAAGGGACATTCTATAGAGATCAGCTTAATTCATATTAGTGCATCTAGCGTTGATGTGCATCGATGTACAGATTAGTGCGGAGGAGACTCAAAATTTTTCTCAAATCCCTTCTATCAGCTTACAAGCCTCTTGCTACAACATCGCCTTATAAAAAGGATACTATAGAATTTGAAACAGTGATTGCAGAATCAAAGGAATAAACGAAGCATTCTCTAGTAGAAATGGTTTCTCAAGGCTTAGTAATTGCAGAACGCATGGACAAAGAATTTGAAAATTTGGTCTAGAAAGGACATTGAATGCTTCTATTTTCCTTAAAAAATGCATTTTTATTTTCAGACCAAGCGTGTAAGAAAAATTCAAAATGCATATAAAATAAAAAAGAAACAACAAGCAATGAATCTTTGATGATAGTCAACTTCCTTATTACCGAATCAAGAACCGAACTTGTACATGGTACATGAACAAAAACATCTCATATATAATTACACATTGGATATATTAAACAAAAGGTAAGAAGAAAGGATGGGTCAATGGCCCAAACACAAAATTAATGAATGGTTTTAAATTCCCAATGGAACTTTAATAATTTTGAACACAAAAACATGATGCAGAGTCCCCATCATGAATTGCTCTATCGCAGAACTTCACTTCAACTAGAACTAACAATGGATTTCAAAGTTAGAATATGAACTAGCAGGTATAAGATATGCTTGTCAAAGTGCTCTTACCTGAAGCTTCTGGAGAATCACGACCACAGACAGAGGCAGAGGCAGGGGCAGGTGCGGCACGAGACGAAGGGGCAGGACCAGGACCAGGAGCAGACGCAGTTGCTTTAAAAAATGGGCGGGTGTCATATTCAGTAAAGCAGCTTCTGGTGACACGTATGGCTGCTCTGCTTCCATTGGAAAACCCCAAAAGCAAATTAAGATTTGTGTCCAAGCAACTCCTACAGTCTTCCGTTGAAATATCTTTCCAACACTGAACAAGCCCGTAAATGTGAAGGTTTCCATGGGATGAGGAAGAATTTGCAGCATACCGGGTGCTTACAGATGAAGCTGCCTCTATATTCAAATTTGTGAGCAGATTCTTATTGGCTTTGTCAAAACTATCTGGAAGTACTGTATCTGTATCATTATTTTCTATCAACGATGCTTGATTAAGCCTGCCCGTGAAATCCTCTGTCTCAAATTGCATAAAGCAGGTACTTTGCCAAACTGCGGCCCCCACGGTTGGACCATTGGTTTGGCTACACTTCTGAATAGTGGTGTTAGCGTTGCGAGCGCAGCTGAGGCATTGATCAGCTGTCTGGTCTCCTCTGCACTGGAATAGACCATAAATTGTGTTATTTCCCTGCCCAACAATACAGATGTTGAATGATGCAGGTTGCCATGATGTATTCACCAGATGATTCAACACAGTCTCTATGTTTTTGGTAAGCTCTTGCCTGTATTTGATTGGTTGCGGTTAGAGACTACACAATTGTTTTGGTCACAGTGATACCCGCAAGGGTGATCCTGACCCCTGCAAGGGAAGCAGCAGCAGCAGAAAACGATCACCAAAACACAGACTCCGTAGCAGCTATGGGCATTGTTGGTTCCCTCCATTGGGTTTCCTGGATGAAATGGCGGATGTCAAACTCAGATAAAGAGGAGGAGCAATGCCGAGTATCAGAGATTTTGAAGCGTGAACTTTAGAGCAAGGAAAAACTGCCGAGCCAGCAGCGTAGTATTTGGGACTTGGGTGCGCCCCTCCAGCCGGACCGGCGCAATCTGGGCCTTCAGGAAGCATGAGTAGACCATGACATTTCGCCTTCGCATGATTAGTGTGCTGGGTATTCTTTTTGTATAGGCTAAAAGAAAAGTAAAGAGGCAAAAGGAAATTTATTTGGATGTTTGTATTAGATTTTAAGATTGGAGAATAAATTTAAGAGGGGAAATCTGTGAAGAGAGAAGTCAGAGGGAACCTGAGATTTATTTGAATGTTTGTATTAGATTTTACGATTGGAAATCTGTAAAGATATAGGAAATCCTTCGCTTGAGATGAGAAAAAACGAACTGTAATTATATTGAACTTACGATTTGGTTTGATTTAGTGAGTAGAAGGGATGAATTTAAATAAAACTGAACTCGAAAGCCAACTACTAGGTAAATTTCCAATCATAGATACTTTGTATTAAGTTTTGTTTTTGGATTTTGTTGTGCGCTGATGCACGCATTCTACAGTTGGTGATTAAAAAAAGATTTCTTTTTTTAATAAAAAGGCTTCACCGGCTGGAGCTCTGAATTTGTACGCGTTTCCAGTAGCTGTCAAATTATGATATTAATTTCATTCCACAACATAGTACATCTGACCTTGACTCGATGCATGCTTTTCGACTGCCTTGACGTTTAAGCACTGAATTTCAAATCCGCGTGCCTTATTTTCAGTCAACCTTTTCATATTATAATTTTTCGGTTCGCGTGGCATGACAGGTTGGCAATACCCACTAGCCTCTTGCTCCTGCTACTACGATTATATTATTCAGGACACTGGTCTGTATTGTTCCCTAATATTCGTAACTTAAAATTTCATTTGGTTAACATTGCGAAATGTTAATTTGCTTAATATCATCGTACACGCTTTTATAAAAACTATTCGACATTTTTTAACTTGCACATTTTTGTCTGCCGAAAACACCGAATAATGATAAATAAAATGCGTAATCAAGACGCCGGTTTAAGGTAAACAAATCAAAGTGTTAATTCAAGGCTGTGATTTCGTGCCAGTGCAAACGCAGACGAAGCGCTTCGTAGATCATAAGCTAACAAAACGCAACGCATTTTAATTTAATGCATCTGAGCAGACGAGACGAGGCCATTGTCATGTGCACCAGACGCGTTTTAGTGCGGCTTACCACTGCCATGTACAGCCACGTTAAGGAGACTTCAATGTGATTGGTCCTTGTTTTCACTAGAATTTCTTTCCGTTCGTCGTATTATAGTTTCTTATAGTTTATTTTCTTAGAAAATTTGAATTAGTTGTAACTTTGATGGAAGCTCGAAGCAAGCTTTAATTGAAAGGTGGAAAAGGGGAAAGAAAGATAGAAAGAGCAATCATATGAACGGAGTTTTGGTTAAGTTGAAAAATTATGGAAAATATGCATATAATTTCTCTAAACATTGCTAAACTTCTTAGGGTGCTAAGTGAATGACATGAAAAATCTTAGTATGTAATTGGTAAGTTTCATAATATATAATGTATAGAGCAAGTTTGGAGACATCCAAATCATTTGAAGCAAAGTGAGAATGGCAAAGGAGTTTAGATAAACGAGGATGTCACTTAGAAGGAACTTACAGAAAGGGCTAAACAATATGTGAAACACATCTTGTATTATACCTAAATGTTAGCAACATGGTAGTAATTATAGAAGTAGTATTCCAAAAATTATTCCAAAAGTTTATAGGCCCTTTACAATGTAGATTTATTAATATTGATGGAGGTGTTAAACAATGAGCTATTAGCCTAGTGGTAAGACTCTTGATTTAAAAGCTCCAAGTTATGGGTTGGATTTTGATGGGCAATGTTGAGTTATCAAGTTATAATTGGAATATTTTTTTCATCATTAACATAGTTATGTGTGTTATTGTTATTCCTTATTTTGCCCCTAGAAAAGCTATAGTTTACAATACTGCCAGGTTGTCCATAGATTTTTCTTTCTAGCATTTAGAAAAAGATATTGTAGATTTTATTTTTTTAAAAAAAAAGAAGCAATTTTTTGGTGGAAATTTTAATGTTAGAGTTAGTCTTTAGTAAACAAAGATTATTCAAAGGTAGCATGAAATTAGTGGCATAGACATTACTTCTAATAATTGGTCTTAATGTTCTACAAATAGTAATATCAATAGAAGGGAACACCAATTTTTGGACTAGGCAAAGACTTTAGATCTTCTCATTTGTGATGGATTCACTAGATTTCTAAGATCTACATCCTTCACATTTATAGGACTCAATCTCACTCATATATTGACTTATTTTTATCTTCTAGTGATCATATCAAATATATTATAGAGTTTATAGTAAGAGAAGAGTTGGTGGAGTCTTTGTTAAGTTTCCAAGACATTCGATTAAGTAATCCTTACAATGAGACAGCTGAAAAATTAACATCATCATCATCCTAGTCTTGTCCCAAGAATATGGGGTTAGCTACATGAGTTCTTTGTCACCATTCATCTCTATGAAGAGCTAGATATTTATTATTTGTAGTTTCTTCAAATCATCTTTGATCATTATTCCCCATGTCTTCTTTGGTCTTCCTTTTGGTAGCTTTCTTGGAATAGTAATGCAATAACCTTTATTTATAGGCTCATTGTATGATCTTCTTTGCACATGTTTAAACCATATAAGCATCTATTCTTGTAGCTTATTTGAAATAGAAGCGACTCCAAGCCTTCCTGTAATTTCTATATTATGTATTTTATCTCTTCTAGTGACATTCAATATCCATCAAAGCATTTGCATTTTTGCCACACTGATTTGTTGTCCATGCCTCTTTTGTACTACTCAACATTCATCACCATATAAGATAACAAGCCTGATTACTGTTCTATAAAATTTTCCCTTTAATTTTATTGGTATGCTTTTATCATAGAGAACACCACTAGCTTGTCTTTATTTTGACCATCATGCCTCAATTTTGTTCTCAATATCTTTATCAATTTCACTATCTAATTAGAAGATTGACCCTATGTAGGAAAACTATTTGCAATGCGGGACTTTTTTACCTTAAATTGTCACTTCTATTTCACCATTGTTTATGCTATTATTAAAATTGTATTCCATATATTCTATCTTACTTTTGCTAATTTTTAGGCCTTTTGATTCTAGAGCATGTCTCCACTTTTCCATTTAAGCAATAATATTTTCTTGAGTTGTATCTACCAACACAATATCATCTACAAATAGTATACACCAAGGGATTTCATCTTGCATTTTATTTGTTAATTTATTCATAATAATGGAAAATAAGTCTAGGCTAAATGCAAACCCTTGATGTAGACTTATTGTGACTAGAAAATTAGATGCTATTCTACAAGTTGTTCTAGTTTTAGTGGTAGCTCCTTCATACATGTCTTGAATCACTTTAATATATTTATCAAGGATGTTATTCCTCCACAAGGCCCACCAAATAATATCGTTAGGTACTCTATCATATACTTTTTTCCAAATTAATAAAGATCATATGAAGATTTTTTCTATGTTTTTTCTGAATTTCTCCATTAATTATCATATCAAGAAAATAGCCTCTAACTAGATTTTCTTGGCATAAATCCAAACTGATTTTCTAATACTATTGATTTACTTCTAAGATCTTACTCTATGACTCTCTCTCAAATCTTCATAGTATGTCTCATTATCTTGAATCCTCTATAGTTTGCACAATTTTGTATGTCTTCTTTATTTTTGTTAATGGGAATAACAAAGTTTTTCTCCAATTGTGTTACTTGATAATTCCATGTCCATGTTGTGAAGGATATTTGAGTTATTTGTAATAGCATAGAAATAGTTAACAGTTAACATTAACTAACTTATTTGTTAAATTAACAAAAATATTACATACTTATTCTCCATGATGGTCATGAGGAAAGATGGTAATAAAATAGTTATGAAAAATAATAAGAACTAAATGAAGAATTTGAATATCTTTAACATTTTCCACCAAATGAAGCATATGTTTTATTACAAAGTTTGTAAGTTCAATTTAGTTAGAAATTTCTTGAAAATTTTAACACAATAATTTGGTAAAACCATCACTAAACTTATTGTTATTGTTGATGTAAACTAGAGAAATAAATCCTTCAACAAAGGAATGTTGAAGATAATGCACAATAATCTCAATATGCTTTGTTCTTTTATGGAACATAGGATTTTAGATCAATTTGATTACACTTTAATTATCACAAAAGATTATACTTGGAAAGGAAATGTTCTTCTTAAGTTCTTTGAATAATTGATGTAGCCACTTTAGTTCAATAACAAGGTTTACAGTAGCTCTATATTTGATCTTCATAGATGATAGGAAAATTATCCTTTGTTTAGTTGACCACTATGAAATAGTAATTTCACGATGGTTGATAAGGAAACAATTGATAGAATAATGTTAAGTAATATCATCATCATAGTCCATATTAGTGTATCCTATGAGATAAATTTTTAGAACAATTAAAATTTAATCCATAATCAATTATGCCTTTAAGGTATTTTAGTATACTCAAGGCCAAAGAAAACTGTACACTTATTGCTTTTTGGTTGAATCTTGATAATAAGTTGATTAAATATAAAATATTTAGCCTTTTATGGGGTAAATATATTAGCTTTCCAATCAACTTTTGATATACTATAGGATTAAAAATAGGCTCCAAATCTTCAACCTATAGTTTACCACATGAATCCAATAGTGTTAATCTTGGTTTAGAGTCCATTATATCATAGTCTTTCCACAAATTTACAACATGTTTTCTTTGAGCTACCCATGATGAGCAACAGGTACCTCCTACATCCCCCATATGAATCACAAGTGTTCATGCACAATTCAGTCAAATTCTGTAGATGGAACTAGTTGTGGCATCTAGATCATTATGCCTTGATCATAATTTGTTATCTTCCCATTTTGACTAGTGGTAGATTTGTCACATATGGTTTAGTCCAAAGTGATGCATATGATTGTTGATGTTGTTCTGGCCTTATGCTACTCCTAACAATAATAGAAAAATTAATTATTTAATCTAATTAACAACAAGAAGATAAAGTCTAAACTAGCCTACAGGCGATGAGTGTTCATTCCCAGCTTGCTGTACACGTCCTAAACCCAGATATTCACTACGACGATTACCAAGCGCTACCCTATTAGGTGAACCAAGCAATAATACTACTAGGATTACCAAGTGAATACATGTTTATGATCGAAACTAGTTGTGCTCATTCTGCCAATTGATTAACTTACATGAAATGTAGACATTAACTAAGTACATGAAAAGTAAACTGCATGGAAAGTAAATATGATCTAAAGTTAAAGTGCTGCAATGAATAAGAATCAATCTTGATCTTATTGCTATTCATGGAATGTGTCTAGGTACATTTCCACTTGAATAAGATGCCATACAACTTCCTCAGATCCACACTTTGAGTACTCACTTACTATTCTCTAAGACTATGGAATAAAACTACAAGAGTTTGGCTACTCTATTGACAAAAGAATGCCAAATATACTATGGGTTACACATATTTATAGGTGAAAATAGACACTACATTGACAAGTACGCCGCATTGATGCAACCAACCAATGCTTCATCAACCCATATGTGGGTTGATGAATAATGAATTTTGACACTAAGAAAATAATTGATTAGGCCTAGATCTAACATCTTAAATTTTTCTTTCAACTGATTTTTAACTTTATTAATTAGCCAAGCATTCTCTCTATTTATCACAATATCCTCAACATATAACAACATTATTATAGCCCTCTATGAGTATTTTGTTTTCATAAAAAAAACGACTAGCCTTTGCATTTGATCTTTTAAATTCTAATTTATATACAAACTCATCAAGCTTCATATACCATTCACAAGGAGCTTACTTTAACTCATAAAGGGACTTTTTTAATCTAAAGACATGAGTAGGTAACTCTAAATTCACAAAGCCTTCAAGTTGGTGCATAAAGATTTCTTTTTATAAATATTCAATCAACAAAGCATAGTTAATGTCAAGATAATATAGTTTCCAACTATTGGCAATAATTATGAATAGAATACAAAATATACTCCATTATTTCATGGTGGAAGTAATTTTTTTTTTATAATTAATATCCTTTCTCTATGTAAAATGTCAAATAATAAACTAGGATTTGTATTCATCCATCATGCTATTAGTCTTTTCTTTAATGTGAAGCATCCATTTCCTTGTTAACATATTTATTTCTATTGAACTTTGAGCCAATTTCCCAGGTACCATTTATCATCAACATGTCATATTTTGCCTCCATTACATCATACTGATCTTTATTTTACATAGTCTCCTATACACTCATGAGTTCACCTACTTTAAATATCATTTATGAATTAGTCAAGTAAAAAACAAACATTTTCTCCTTCTTAGCCTTTTCATGAACATCTTATCTTATGTTTCAATCATGTTAGTCTCAAATCTCTTAATTGGTTTTTAAACCATTGTAGTTGTTAGTGTATAGAGAAATTGGTGGAATTAGATTCCTCATTTGTACCAACTTCTTCATTATCATCTTCATTCAAGGTTACATATGGTCATAGATTTATTAAATACTACATCATAAGATTCAACTATTTTGTGCTCCTTGATATCCCACACTTGGTAGTCTTTATGGTCTGAAGAATATCTAAGTTGCAATTTCATCATGGCCTTGGAGTCCAACTTGCTATGATGTGCTCATAGAACATGGACATAACATTTCTTCCCAAAAGGGTGAAAATGAGATATTAACACATCCTAGTTTTCAAACCATTTATTAATTGAAGGGATGACATTCAAAGTTGTAATTGAAATTTTATTAATGTATGAATCAAATAATATGCCACCTTTATCCATAAAATTTTTTGCACTTGTGTATCATATATCATGCACCTAATTATTTCTATTATTGATTTATATGTGTTTATGCTTTGCAACACCATTCTACTATGATGTATATGGCATTGTATGTGAACTCTTGTTTTATATCATTAACATTACAATAAGTTTTAAATTCATTTAAAATATATTATTTACCACCATTACATCTTAAAAATTTATCTTCATACTCTTCTCAATTTTAATCATTACTTTAAAATGTTTAAACTTTTTAAAGACTTGAAACTTATACACCAAATCATAAAGCCACATCATTCAACTAAAATCATTAATAAAAATGACAAGGTATTATTCATTTCTTATTTCATATGGTATAAATGAACCACAAACATTTGAATGAACAATTGTAAGTGGTTTTACAATTTTATTTCATAGTGTTTTGGAAATGGTAGATGGTGCATCTTCTTAATCTTACATGCTTCACAATCAAATTCTTGATACTTATTAACTTTACAAATATCATGATAGAATACAAATATCATGATAGAATTGATGCATTTTTGTTAAATTTTAGCCATTAACATGTCCTAGTGTCATATGTTATTTTAACAATTGATCTTAATTGGTTGACATATACAAATGTTCAATGTAGTGATCCACTATTTTAAATATATCATTACAATGCATACCATGAGCTAGTATTTCACTATCACAATGGATAATGCAATATGGTTTACAATAACTCTTTTTATTAAACTCAACATGAAAACCTTCATTAACAAGTTGATATACTAAAATTAAAGTCATGGCAAACTTGTTACTGTAACAAACATCTCTTAAACTTGAACTAGAAATTTTCATGTCTCTACATTTAGTAATTTTTATTAAATGATCATATTACGAAATGAGGTTTCAGTTTATCTTTTATGTCAAACAATAAAGACAAATTACCAATTTAGTATCATGAGGCACTAAATTGAATACACACAAACTACCGTAAGTATCATTATTCATAATGAGAACATTAAAATCAATTTTAGAAGGCTGTGATTCCTCCTTTATAACATTGGCAAACCTAAGCTTAGAATTAGATTATTTTTTATTTTTCTTATTAAGTTTCTTGGCCTTATTATAAATAAATTTATTACCAATTATTTAGTCATGACTTTTGCTTTAGGGCTATTTGAGCTATCATAATAATGATGAGTTTCATGAATTTGATTCTTTTTAAAAATATGAAAATACCTCGAAGGTTATTATCTTTGCTGATCATTATCATTCTTTACCACCATTGCTTAAGAAAATACTTTAGTTTTGGAGGCACAACCACTTGTTTTGGCTTCTTCTTCCAACACCTTCACATAAAGCTCCATCACAATATATGGCTTTCCATCATTCTTTACTAAATAGAAGACATCATACAATGGTGAAAGCTCTCTCAACAAGAAAAACTTAGTAGTATTTTAAGATACTTGATCATTTTGTGCTTGGAGACCAACCTGTAATGTGGAGACCTTCAATACCAAGTGTCGCTATTAGTTCAACTTCTTTTAATCTTAATGATTTCAACCAATTTTAAAGGAATACAATCTTTGATTCATTAGGGACACTCATTTGGAGTGATTGGAAGGTGCTCATTTCTCAAGTCAAATACTTGGATTCAAGCCTAGGCCAACCACTTGAAGAGGTTAGGCTTTCTCTCATTTGTAGACTCTCCTGGGATCCCACTTAGTAGGATGAGTACTATAGCTCTAGGTGATGATCCCTTTTTTATAATCTTTAATTCATTCTTAGCTTTAAATGTCTTCTCAAATTTCTTCCACATCTTATATGAAAAATCTTTTTTTTTTCATCCCAATTGCATATACTCTTCAAATATTCTCAAGATAATTAGCATCTACCATCTTTTTGTTGTTGTCCACCAAGATAATTTCCACCAACATTTTCTTAAGGCCATTACCTCTAAGTAAAAATTTTCTTTGTAACTTCTATAAATTGTAATGTGAAGCATTTAAGACTTGACTCTCAAGCATTAGTGCATAGGTTCTTAACTTTGTGAAGACTAAGTAAAATTTCTTAAACTAATTCTTGGGAGTCACTCTTAATTTATATGGGTTACCCAGTAGCCTACTTTGATACTACGTTAAGTTTCTAAGATGTTTTATTGTGTAATTGTTGCAATGAGACAATGGAAAAATGTATTACTTTCCATGGCTAAGTTGTGAAGCGTATTTAAGTTATAAGAACGGTGCTTTGTAAGTGAAATTGAAAAATTCGAATGTAATAGCATGGAAACAGTTAATAATTATCATTAACCAACTTAGTTATAAGTTAATGACAACATTTCATACTTATTCATCATGTTGATGATGACACCATAACAATAATGAGAGAAGATGATGATAATAAATATGGTAATAAAATAGTTATAAAAAATAACAAAAATTAAATAAATGGTTTGAATATCTTTAATAATCTCATCATCATCATTTAGAATTTTTTCTTATAAATTAGTATGTAGTTTGATGTAAAAAAGCCATAAAACTATCATTTAGTAGGATTACTTATAGAGGTAGAAAGATAAATATAATGAACTAGAACAAAATTTTATGGTTTTGGATGAGGATTGTTTATTAATAAATATGTGATGTATGATATGATGCAGACCTATGAAACACTAAATGTGATGTTGATAAGACTAGCATGGTTGCTATATTATTATTTTATGGACCTGTTATTGCATGAAACTTTCTAGGAGTTTTAATCATTATTTGCTATTAGTAAATATTATTATTTTTTATTTTGTTAATTAAATTTTAAACATACATAACTTTGCTTCTAAGAGTATGATTTAGGTGAAAGTAGTATTGTTGGGATCATCTTGAGATGTACTTTGTAATTTTGGAATCTGTTTTCTCTTTTGGCATATATCATCTTAGAGTTATAATAGTGGTTATTTTTTATAGAATTATAGGTAGTTCAAGAAGTATAGTTGTAGCATGAAATTTTGTTTTGTTAAGTTATGATATTGTTCTCATGGAATGAAAGTGATTGTTAAGTGGGAACATATGTGATCATGTTATGTTTATTTTGGATGTATTGTGCTTGCAAGATGTGTTGGCTTATGCTAGCCTAGATTTGTACATGTCTTAGCAACAATGCTTGTAGCAATCATTGGCAAGTTGTGCTAGCATAAGAGTGTGGAACGATTAGTGATGAAGCACCCTAGAGGTACTTATGGATTGGCCCCCAATATGATGCATCAATAAGGCTCCTATCTCAGGCCTCATCCTAAGAGTGGGAGAGTGTAGGTTTGTTCATCCCTCTAACTAGTATGTGCATAGGTGTGTTCATCCCTATAGCCAGTCCTCCAGAAGGCTAGTGGTTACTAGTCATGGGTTGATGGATCCTAGCACTAATTAGGTAAATAAAATACCTACAAGTAATGGTTGTTTATGATAACTCATGGAAACATTTCACATGCTACATTAAGTGTAGATATGCTAGTGACCACATCAGGAAGATGTATATGATTATATTGGTTTATGAGTTATAGCATGAATAATATATCTTATGATTGAACTATGATTATGTGGTACATGTGTTGTTTGATGGTATGAAGTGGGTATAATTATAGGGCATGATAGTGGAGATGTATGTGGTGTGGTGCAATGGATGTATGTTTTATTATGTCTAACAATGATTATATCTATTACAATGTGATAGCCATCTATTCACTTTAGTAATGATTATGAAAGTATTATGTGTGATATTATATGTACATATGTTAGTTTGAGCATGTGCAAGATTGATAGTTGATGGAGGTTGCCTTGTATCCCATTCCTCTCCTCCAATGTAGCACTTATTAACCATCTAGTAGGGGAGTGTAAAGGATTCTCACTCATTTTTATACTAACTTTATTTAGTTATAGGTGGAAGCCACAAGGGTATAGGTGAGCACTGAGAGAGAGAGTAGAGGAGAAGAAAATATTTGGGGATTAGTTGATGTATCTTTTTGTGTATAGTAGTGTGGACCATTTATATTTGTATGACAATCACTATACTCTTATGTATATGATGATGTTTATGTTTTGTATCTTGTGAGAGTAGTATCAAGTTTTAGGTTATGTAGAGACATCTAGCTTTATAAATTGAAATGTATGCTTAGTCTCTTGTCTAGAATAGATTTCTGTGTAGCTTGACCTTCCATAATATATATACATTGAGTGATTTATTCTTAATGTATTTTAATGCATCCCTAGCTTCTTAGTTTGTCATGATTCCTTTATGTTATTACTAATGATCCTAAGCATCACTTTGTTCTAGCCAAGTATGGTAAAATGAGGTGTTGCAGTAATTTTCTTATGAATCTTAGAAGGTTTTTTTGGAGAGTTTAGGAGCTTTAAATTTTTCTTTGCCTTGTTGAGTGTCACATTGCTAATAGCTACGAGTGCAGACTCAAACTTGGGAAGGTGGCATAAGCTATGTTGACATAGTGGAAATAGGATGCTATGGAATTAGATTAGATGATGTGTAAATAAGGATTGAATGTAAATAGAAATGTCAGATGATAGTAAAAAGTGAATAAGCTTATCCAACCTATTCAACAAGGGATTGAACGAATGGAGGAAATGAAGTAGGTATTAGGTTATTACTATAAAGAGTCATATTGATGTGACATAATTTTTTAGGTGAATAAAAAGGAGTATCAGAAGTACAGTTTTATAATAAATTTTCATAATATGTCATGTTTATGTAGTAAGGCTCCTTGAAAGACTTGAAAGACCAAGTAGAAGCTTTGAATTTAGTTGTATTAGTATGCTAAGAAAGATATATGACATATATTTCTTGAGGAGGTTGAAAGGTGGGAAAGTTAATAGGGATGTTGTGTATATTCCTCTTTTGATCTTTCTTGGTGAAGGCTAAAATAGTGTGCTTGGTTCCAAGTGTATTTTGAAAAATTTGTAATTACAAATTATTATAATGGATAGAACTCTCTTGATTAAAAATAATTCATCCTTGATCAATCAAGTCTTGTATGTCATCTTATGATTGCAACAACTATTTGTGTCATGTCCTACTATTACATGGTATTAGCACAATTTATCATACTTATACCACTTAGGTAATTGGGATCTCTCTCTTAGCATTGGAAAGAATCCATGATGAGAAGTTGCATACATCTATAACTTGCTCTATGATGAGTGGCGAGGTACCCCTACACTCCACCATACGAATACGAGCGTACACACGCGATCCGGTCGAACTCCGCAGACTAAATGCCTTAACGCCACAAGAAACACTTGGGGTTAATCGTTCGTTGTCTTCCCAGGCTTGCTTGTATGTGTCACGGTGTATGGTTAAGCAAGTCT
>MNCI01007081.1:147761-177136 GCA_015680685.1 Gnetum montanum | reverse complement strand
AGCATACTTCGGGTTGCGAATAGGGGTTCATCATGATCGTCTCTTTCATGACGTCTGTGATGTGTAAGTTGTGGTTCCCTATTCTCCCTACGTCCTTGCCCTTGTCCTAACTCCTCTCGACCTTCCTGTCGAGGCATTTCATCTCATTTACCTTTACTCTCCGCGTTATGCTCATGGTGGCTGCGCCCAGATGTGGAAGGAGAGTGTGAATGATGAGATGAAGGAGAAGAAGAAGGGGATCCATCACCATGGTGATGTTTCTTACCTTCTCTTCGGCTGCTTGGTCCCAAATCGTCGTGACGATCAAGATGTCTGTCATTAGTGTGAGTAGTTGTTCCTGCCGTGAACAACTGGTGCTCACGGGAATCAGAGTCTGGAATATGTATCGTTGATCTAAGGCCCTGATGCCTAACCTCTTCACTAGAGTGAGGAGGAGGAACATCATTTTCTAAGAAACCCATCATGAGGGGTTCCTCTTCTCCTATTTTACTAATGACGTGGGGAACCTTGCCCTTCAGTAGTGAATGTTGGCTCTCCTGCCTTGCATCCCGAATACGTTGGGCTTTTGGGGGATGATAATCCCTTGTATCATGGTCATCCAAAACGTATTCAGCGAACAGCTCATGCATGCCAATCTGTACCAAGGCACGGAAAAGCATGTTGGGAGCGGAACGATCTGGGGGTAACACGATGTTACCTTGCGTGTCTCTCCACCGCAGTTGCCCATCTTGATGGAAAACAAAGGTAAAATCCGGCACATACTCATTGGGATGAGTATATGTGACTTTGGATTGTTGAGGACATGGTTGATCTCGATTATGCGTATGATGCTAACTTTCTCCTGTATTGTCCTTAGGTGAGTTGATTTCGTGAGAAGAAGCCATTTCTATTGGTGTGCTAACTTCACCGTTATTTATTGTTCTTGATTAACTGATTAACCCTAAGGTTCGTTTTAAGCTCACAACGATGTGAGTGATATCCCTTATGTTAAATTGGCGAAAAAACACTTAGTCCCCGGCAACGGCGCCAATGATGAGTGGCGAGGTACCCCTACACTCCACCATACGAATACGAGCGTACACGCGCGATCCGGTCGAACTCCGCAGACTAAATGCCTTAACGCCACAAGAAACACTTGGGGTTAATCGTTCGTTGTCTTCCCAGGCTTGCTTGTATGTGTCACGGTGTATGGTTAAGCAAGTCTGAGGTATGTGATTTTTTTGGTATTTTCGGCTTATCTTCTATGCTACCAGGAGAAAGGGTTGAGAAAACTAAACTAACTCTAACTAAGATCTAAGTCTAAATTAACTAGCGTCAGCATCCGTTCCCACTTACCGGACACACCCTGAACTATGCAACTGCAGCTTACCAAACGCTAATCGTTACTGGGATCGCCACACGTAACGCAAGTGCTCGAAGTGGTCGTACTGAGGCACCTATTTAGCCTACGTGTGATAAGCAGCCGATTCCTTAGCCAGCCGTACACACCCGTGGGTGCTCGTAACTAAGTCGTACTTATCACACGATCTAGCCTAGCAATGAGCAGCCGATTCCTCAACTAGCCGTACACATCAGACCCGGGAGTTACCAAGCGCAGAATCCTGGAATACGCTACTGGGTTACCAAGCATCCAATGCTCGTAATTGAGTCGTACTCATGCATTGCGTCAAGCAGCCGATTCCTTGACTAGCCGTACACGTCCGTAGACGCTCGTAATCAAGTCATACTTGAACGCACTAGGAAAGCAGTAAATGAAAGCAATAAATAAAACCACGTGCTGCAAGGTTTATCCAATCAAGTTCGTCTTTATTGCCGTACACAACTTGGGTTCAGGTTACAAGCTACTTGAATAAAGAGCCGTTCACTCTAGGACTCCTACTGCGGGCACATGGGGAAAAATTCTAACTCTGGAGTGATCAATCTGCCAGAGCTTCGCTACACTAGCCAGGATTTGGAAATGAAGGGAGTGCCGCCTCTTATTTATAGATATGGCGGCGGGACGCGATATCGCATACGTGATATCGTAGGAGAAGACGCGATATCGTGGCCCAGTGCAAGTCACGTCTCATCACTCTACTATAATCAAAAACCTACTTGTATTAAATATGTTCATATTAAGTAATTTTGTTGAAAAGAAGTGAGTGTTTCATGAGGAGCTTAGCATATTCTATTCTATCTCTAAAAACTCTATAATGTTGATTGGTGTTGGAAGAGGAGGCAACACTACGTTGTTGGTAGTTGGATGCTTGAGGTATTAAAGTGGAAACAAAAGAAACATATTGAGTGGTTGCCTATGCTTTCTATTTTGTTTAGCCATTTTATTAGCTTTATTTTTGATTGTAAGGAGCTTTTGGTCACCATGTTGAAGTGCTACTTTAATTCTTTTGGCAACTAAGAATGCATCATTTAGAGAATGAGGCTTATGATAAGTCATCCTTTTCTAGATGTAGTTAATGACTATAACTTCAAATATATCTTGGACATGATATTCACCCAAATGGTATTGTAGCTTATTTGAAATAGTCTTCCACCTTAAGATAAACTTATTTAAAGGTTCATTTAGAACTTTTTTTAGATAGATAAATGACATGACACTACTACTTTGTGGCATGTTGAACTTAAAACATTTCAAAAACTTTTTAAAGAGTTATTCAAGGAATGCAATAGATCCTCTAATCAAGGATCTATACCACTCAAGTGCTCTTCTAGATAGTTAGTTTGAAAATAATTTGAGGCCTATGTAAGGATAAGGGACTAACAGAATGCATTCATTCCTAAATGTTACCACATGGTTCACAAGGTCACTAGTTTCACCATTGTATTTGGTAACTACATTTAGCTAGAATAGGCATACGGAAACTTTGACTGATAGGGTTATTTAGCACTTGATCTAGAGAGATAGATGCTCCTTCTTGCATGACTATAGTATTATCTATATTGTCTTCATTGCTTTAAAGTCAAGACATAATGTTTATAAGCAAGGCCAATAGCTATGGATTCATGCTAAGAGGATTCACTAAATGCTAAATGGAAGAGGAAGATTATCTTACAAATCCTTATATAACAGCATTAGCAAGGTTAAATGATAGTAATGGGAAACTTGGTTGGGAAATAATTAGCTGATATTATGTAGAAAATAATGGGATGTTTACAAATGTAGTAATAGAGATGGAAGTAAATGATGATAATTTAAGCTAAGATTGAAAAATAAAAAGTGCAACTAACATCAAGTTAAATGTTTAAAAGAATGTGTGGGAATTGTGTTAGAGTTAGGTATATTTTTATGCTCTTAGAAAAATCTAAAATATTATGATTAGTGTTTTGATAGTATGCTTAACCTTCATATTATCAACTTAAAAACTTTACCACAATCATACTCTTTTTAAAATCTTATTTGTAAGATTTCTTAATTAAGCTTACTTTGTATAATCATGACTCTAATATTTATTGTTACAAATTCTAATTTCCAATTTATTACTTATAACTTATAATTAAGTTATGAACACTTTTGTTAGACTTGTTATTATAATCTAACTTCTTATGCTTTCTTAAGTCTTATCATGCTTAACTTCATTCTTTCTACTATAATTCATTAAGTCACATCTAATTCAACTTCAAAAAATTATTTCAACTTTGGTAAGCCTTATGAAATGCTTATTTGTAAGTCTTTGTTTTCTTTTCCATCATAACCTTCTAGATGGCCTTCTCTTCTTCTCTAAGAAACTAGACCAAGCTACATATGGCATAACTTGGATCTTTAATTCTTCCTTAAGAAAATGAATCTTGTGTTATAATAATCACACAGATTTCTTGCAACACTTACGGATTAGGTCTTGAATGAAACTAATTACTCTTTTGTCATCTCAATATTAGTAATTGGTAAAATACTAAGAGATACCTTGGTATAGAGTCTACTTATTATTTCGAGACTTATTTTCTTTTACATACTTAGATTCTTCTTTGAAATTCTACTTAATCTTCTTCTTCTCATTCATTTTCTTACTAATACTCATCTAAAATTTATTTGATAGAAAGTTGTGAATGTTCATAGGATTTTTCATGTCTTTATGAAATAAAGTGTTTACAAATCACTTAACTCAAGTTGTTATTGCTTACGAAACTCATGATTAGACTTAAGTCTTATTATAGGATCAACACTCCCCTTCAATCATTACTTTTGTAGCTTTACATTTGTTATTTTTTATTAAAGTCAATGAGTGGTTATATAAGTTGCAATTGTCTAAAAACCTTACAGTGGCTAGTCACAAAGTTCTACATAATTATATATTGTATAAGATTTCTCCCCTTCACTCATAAGTTCATAAGAAAATGTTAAATAAAAGGCATATGTAAAAGGAAAAATGAACTTATATGACTTCTTCATTATTTTATAAGCTAGGTGAGGGGAAAATTTACAAAGCATCATTAACTCTACTTCTAATTGATGAGTCATCATGGATTGACTACATCAACATGTGGTTTGCTACGTCCACCCATACATCTTGATGTAGTGTCTTTTGTCACATATATAAATGTGCATGCTAGTTGCATTTATGAAATTTGATCATTGGTTGCTAGTAAAAATCTTGCAATTTTGTCTTCCTAGAGTTAGAATAGTTTTTAAGTGCCCACATTAGGAGCTACGAAGTGTATGGATCTTTATTCAAGCATTGATGTACTTGAGCACCTTAGTGTGAATAACAATAAACACAAGCTTTCTTGATAAACCTTGCAACACTTGGACTTAGCTTGATGTTTACTTTATACATTTATTAGTCATGCAATTTACTTTAATGCATTTAAGTAATTAACTCATAGTGATTAATTAACACACATAAGTATGACCATTTGAGCATATGTTAACACTTAGTAATCCCAATAGCACTTATGCTTGGTAACCTAATAGTGTTGTAATGTGTTCAAGATATGTATGGAAAGTGAGAACGAATGCTTATGTTAGAATTATCTAAGAATTAGATAGTTATTAGATTATTTAAACATTTCATTACTTTATTTTTGGCACTTAGGAAAATTAAATGAAAAATGATAAAATGATAAAATTCAGATGAGTAAGGTACGCTTAACTATACTTTGCAATTCACAAGTGAAACTAAGAAGACAATATTCATGTCTATTAGATTCACTACCTAGACCCAATGTACTTAGAGAGCCAAAGTCTATGAAATTAGACCAGATTTCTTAGTGAATGCTAGTGATTCATATTATTGGACGTAGAGACTGCTTGCTGCTCATCATTGGGGTCGTTGCTGGGGACTTTAGTTAGCTATGTGTACCACCTAGGAGTTAGTGAAATTATATAATGATGTTATAATGAACCCTAAAGTCGATATCATTAAGAATAATAATGATAACAACAAAAGTACACTATTTTTCTTTTGATCTAATATGGCTTCTTCTCATAGGGGAGATTCTTCATCGCCATATGAAGGTGATTCTAATTAGCAAAGGCATGAAGGCCCAAAACCACCTATGCCGCAATAATTCAAATTTGTATCTACTCATCCAAATGAGTATGTTTTAGAATTCACCTTCATCCTGCACCAAGATGAACAAATGTGATGGAGAAACATGGAGGGCAACATTATGTTAATGCTCGATCGATCAATTCCTACAATGCTCCTCCACACTCTTATGAAATTGGGCATCATAGGGCTCAATGTCAAATATGTTGTGCAAGATCATGACTATCAGGATTATCATTCCATTGAGATGGAATAGAAGAAAGATCGACAATAGAAGGCCTACTATGAGGCATCAAAGGGGAAATGGTTCACAAACCCTTTGTTCCTGCTAGGCCAAAACGAAGAAAAGGATCCCTTCTAAGGGGATTCTTAAAACACTAACTTTCCTACCCATTTCTTTGATAAAGGGACCCTTGACTAGAATTTATAGTCCATTATAAACAATCCTAGTTTGAGGAAAAATGGGTTTGATGACCATGGGGACTCCAAATAAGGGAGTCAAGATAGGAACATGGACAAGAACCAAGATAAATATAAACATGGTGATTGTGGCCATGAAAAAAGAAGAGGGAGTAGCAAGCACCATTCTGGTGCTACTCTTCCTTCCTTTTCACCTTCATCATCCTCATCTTCTTCCTCCTCTAGCTCCAATGAAGTCATAGAGGACAAGACCATGATGGAGGTAACCCATAAGGTAGAGATGATCATAGGTCCCACTAGAATAATAGAGACTAGGGGCATGGGCCATCAAGGAAGGTTCACCTCCATGAACAAAGCAACAACAAAGGGCATCATAGGCATCATGGCCATCACACAGGATATGGCTATGATGAATATTTACTTGCAACTAGAAACATGGTAAACATTGTGGAGGCCATGAAAATTCTAACAAGGCACAAGAAAGAGAGTTGGATCAAATGGTTGGACATGAAAAACATCCCCAAGTTTGAAGGGGGATACCATTCTAATCCACAAAATCATCTGCAAGCCTTTCATGATACTTGTGCCTTACCATTCATGGGAAACAAATGGCAAAAATTGCAGCTGTTCCCTGGGACACTCATCAAGAAGGCTGAAATTTGGTACCAATCCTTAGAATCGGAATCAATCATATGATGGAGTACAATGCTTGAACTCTTCAATGACAAGTATCAAACATACTCTCAAGTTTCTAGTCTGAGGAAGTAGATCCAAGGGTGGAGCTAAGGAACACATGAACCCTTGGATTCATCCATGGGCAAACATTACTCTCTATTACACAAATGCCTAGGCCATGGATTTTCTCAAAGGGAGTAGCTTTGCCATATCATAGATGGGCTCCAAATAGAAATGAGTAGAATTCTTGGGGTTTATGCCCAAGGGAGACTTTTAAAATTAAGGGCCCATCAAATCCAAAGGCTAGTTGAGTAGGCAACTAAAGAAGAAGGAGAGTTGAGGAAAAGGAAAAATGCAGATGAATACAAACAAGACCCTTCCACTTGCAAAAGGAAGGTTCATTTTTGTGATAATGAGAATGAGGATCCACTTGATGAAGTGGTGTAACATAAAACCTTACTGATACAAAAATCTATTTTTGAAATATCAGCTAAGGTAGACAAAATTTGGTATTCTTTGGATGAGAAATTCTAAACTCCCCTTAGAGTTGTAGAAGAGTCCAAAGAGCAAGGTAGTATCATGATCAAAGAAGAAAAATGAAAGCTGAATGTGCCCATTAAAGGGGTAAGGAAAAATCTATTTTCATTGACAAGGTTGCAGATTCTGAGATAAATGATGATGATGGGTGTAACGTCTATCAATAGGAGCATCTTAAGCGATGTTTCCCCATTATGTCACACTTGTAAAAGGATGGGGTGTATGCCCTGAATCCTAGGTTGGCAAAAAGGAAAGCACCAAGGAGGTTACCTTATCCTCAAGGTAACTATAGGTAGTTCCAACAACAACAAGCGTATTATCCAAGTGGAGCTCCACCTCAATCTCATGATTAGTACCAATAGTGGCAACACCCATAGTTATGGGGGATGTCACCACTAAGGCAATAGTACCCTTACCAACAACAAGATCCATATGGGTATTATGTTTTAGCAACTAATTTCTCTATGTGACTCTTCTAGTCATGCCTCTTTTCAACACCACTACTACCCTCATAAGTATTACAAAGCTCAATATCCAAGAGGGAAGTCCTCATTTCCTTTCTAACCTCCTCGTTCTTCTGCACCTATACCTCTACCCTCGACTTAGTTATCACAAGCTCCATCCATGTAGGGTGAAAGTCCAACCCAATTACAAAAAAGAAATGCTACATGGGCTATTAACTTACATCTAGCCTTCTAGCCAAGTAGTTTAGAGAATAAGCCCCAAAAAAGACATATCTTCCAAACCAATAGTCTTTCTAAGCCTTCACAGACACCTGTAGCTAATGACGCTACTTCTTCTTCATCCTTTGAAACACCATTCAAGATTCCTTTAAACCAAATTCCTTCTAAAGTGCATACTATAATGTTAACCCATGTGATCATAAATTGGATAAAGTTTGTCCACCTTCCTAGGAAATGATCCGATCCTTGGAGTCTCCTCATTTACTTGAATACCATAAGGAATAAGCCTTGCATGGCTTCTTTGGACTCAAGTTTTGGTGTAAAATTGATCTTTCATGAAATGTACAAAGCCTAGAACCTACTTCCTTTCAAGAAGAGTAATATTCATCTTGAGTTAACAAATCAATCCATCACTATTCCCTTGAGATTGATGGACGACATTATGACCACTATTTATGGATGATCTTATCTAGCTAACTTCCTAGTGATTCGAGTAGACAACTGCAAGGGGAATTTCCCAATCATCATGGGAAGGACTTGGCTAAGTATAATAGATGCATAGTTAGGAATCATATACCTCTCTTTGAAAATTTCCAAGAAAAATGATTTTGAAAAGATTCAGTGGAAGCACATTCCATGCATCGTGTACAATGACATAGCGTGCTACTGTGTGTAGAAATTATAGATAATGAAAAGTACAACAATCATATCATGTAGGTAGTGTGCAGATGTTATAGAAGTCTAAAGGTGCCTATACATAGTAGCCATAGAATAGGAGGACATCTAATTATTGATAGCTAAATCTAAAAGTAGCTCAGCTCTATGCATGAAATAGACTAAGAACCTAATAAGTGCCTACATTGAAGGCATGGACAAGATGGAGCAAATCCATCACCAATTCTCTAATGAACCTAATGACACTAGTTAGAGAGAGTTGAAAATCCCTAAGAGCTTTAAATAGGAGCTCCTTGAGTTAAATAATTTACTGATTGAAATGGAATATGCTTTTCTAAAAAATGACAAGTTGATCATTATCAATGCAACCTTGCTTTTGTGTAGAAAAAGAAGCTATTGGAGGTCATCAAAAAATGGCCAACAACCTTTACTTAGTCATATCATGATCTAAATAAAATTGATCCAAGGATATTCTAGCATCGAATCTACACAAACTCTTCCATTAAACCAAAGAGGTAGCCAATTTAGCATTTGAACCCCAAATTGAAGTAGATTGTGAAAGAGGAGATTGAACAACCCTCAAAATAGGGTTCATCTATCCCATTCTAGATAGCAAGTGGGTTAGCCCACTTGTGATAGTGCCAAGGAAATTTGGCAAATGGAGAGTTTACATTGACTATAGGCTATTGAACATGACAACAAACAAGGATCACTTTTTGTTGTCATTTGTGGAGTAGGTGCTGGATACCATTTTTGGGCATTGCTACTACAACTTTCTGGATGGTTATAGTGGTTAAAACCAAATTTAGATAGCACAAAAAGATTAGGCCAAAATCACATTCACAAGTCCCTAGGGGATGTTCACACATAGAAAGATGTTGTTTGGCTTGTGCAATGTCTTTGCTACATTCCAACACCTCACACTGAGCATTTTCCAATAGTAGATTAGCAATGGGGTGGAAGTCTTCATGGATGACTTCTCCACTTATGCAGCTACATTTCAGCAAGCCTTGAGCCATCTTAAGTAACTATTAAAAAGATGTGGGGAGACAAAGCTTAGGCTCAATTGGTAGAAAAGCCACATAATGGTCTAGGAGGGCATTATCTTGGGGCATAGAATTTCAATGAAAGGGATTGAGGTGAATCCAAAAAAAATAAGAGTCATCTAAGGAATCACTTGATAACCAAAAATGGTTAAAGATGTGAGGTCATTCTTTGGCCACACTAGTTGCTACTGATGCTTCATAGAGAATTTCTCTAAGATCACTAAATTTTTGGTGGAGTTAACAAAGAAGGATGCTTCATTTGTCTAGACCAAGAAATGTAAATGTGCATTCTATCAACTCAAGAAGAAGCTTGTGGAAAAACCAATTCTACACACACTTGAGTGGGCTAGGCCATTTCACATCATGATAGACACATCTAATTATGACTTGGAAGCCATGCTTATGTAGTTGGACAATCAAAAACATCCTTACCACATCCTCTAAATGAGTAGAAGCATTATAGGTGCACAGCTAAACTACATCATAACGGAGAAAGAATTGATGACAATGGTATTTTCCTTGGAGAAATTCAAGAACTAGGTGCTTGGGTAGAAAGTGTTTGTGCACACAGACCATAGTGCAATCTAGTTCATAATGAATAAGCCAACGATGAACCCCCATGTCATATGATGATTGGTGATCTTGTAGGAATTTGATCTCACTGTGGTAGAGCAAAAGGGAATCAAGAACGTGGTTCCTGACCACTTGTTTTAGTTATGATGGGACAACAAAGAGGAGGAGAGCCCCACTTTCAGATCAATTTCTTGATGAACTCCTCTTTGTTAGGGCTATAAACAAGTAAATGTCCACTGAACCCAACTAGTATGATGGCATTCTCACCTATCTTCTCACTCAGGAGATGCCATAGAAGTGGGGTAATAGGAAGAAACAATAGTTTCTTCACTAGTCCAAACATTTCATGGACATCAATAGACACCTTTACAAGGTGTGCATTGATGGCCTAGTTTGATGGTATGTACCTAATGCTAATCAACTGCATGTTCTTCAAGATGCTCACGAGGGTTCTTATGGGAACCACTATGTTGGGAGATGCACAACCATTAAGATTTTCATGGTAGGGTATTACTAGCCAAGACTTTTTAGTGATGCTCATCACTTAATCCGCTTTTGTGAATGCTACTAATGTGATGGTGAAATGATCGCTTGTATGGAGGGGCCTTACTAGTAGATCCAACCATTGGAGCCCTTTGATATTTTTGGCATTGACTTCATGGGTTCCATCACTATCATGTTAAATGGAAAGGAATACATCATAGTTTCTATTAACTATTAAATGAAATGGGTAAAAGATGCAGCCATCACCGATTACACATCTTCTATAACTGCTTCATTTGTACAACAAAATGTTGTAAACAAGTTTGGGGTACCATGTGCACTTCTTTTTGATAACAAAACTCATTTTACAAGTACTACCTTTTAGAATCTCATGCAATGCTTAGGGGTTGAACATAAATTACCAACATTGTACCATCCCCAAGCTAATGGTCAAGCAGAGGTTACGAATAGGAAAATCACAAAAATACTAACAAGAACCATTAGTAAATATAGGACGAACTAGAGCATGAAACTCAATGATGTCATTTAGGCCTATAGCTCCACTTGGAAACTTCCTATTAGATACTAATGAGTCGTGAGGTACCCATGTGCCCAACCATATGAATCATAAAGCGTTCATGTGCAATTTGGTTTAATTTCATGGACTTTATAGTTTCCAGTACACTAATCTTCTAGGAAGTGAACTTTACTCTAAGGTCATTCGTTATCTTCCTAATTACACTTGTGAAGCATAATGGTATGGTTAAGAGTTGAGGCATATAATTTTTATCATTCTATGTTTTATGGTTTTGGTGCTTGAAAATAGAGGTAGAATAATTCAATGATTAATTCAATTTAACTAACTAACTAATCCTAACATAAGCATCTAGTCCCACTTTCTATACATATCTTGAACCCATGTATCCATTGTTGGGTTACCAAGCACTACGCTACTGGGTGCACCAAGCAATAACGTAGCTGGGATTACCAAGTGAATACATGTTATGCTTGACACAATCATGCTTCTATGTTTGATCTATCTAGCTTATCTCACTTAATTAGCTTAATTACTGGAGAATGTTAAATAATTAACTAAAAGCATTAAATGCATAAATAAATATCTAAACTATCCAAAATGCTCAAGGTTTATCAGGAAGCTCATCTTTATTTCCATACACACTATCATGCTTAGTTACAAAAATGCTTGAATAAAGATTTGTACACTCAATGTCTCCTATTGTGGGTACTCAAGAAAATATTCTAACTCTCAAATGTGAAAACTGTAAGAGCTCTACTACTACTAGGACAAGACATGCTCTAAATGTAGCTCATGAGCTCATATTTATAGGCAAAATCAGACCCTATGTCAATGGGGCCTAGTCAACTCATTAAACAATGTGTCAATGGGGCCTAGTCGATGGGGCCAAGTTGATGGGGCCACATTGACATAGCTAACTACGACTCATCAACTACTCTCCTTATGAGCTTGTGTACGAACAATTACTAGCACTTCTAATCTAAATGGAGCTTCGTACACTATCAACAACTTGTGACTGGGACCTTGACCTTCACCTAAGTCTAGCGTAGAAAGAAAGATTAATGAAACTTAACTTTCTAGATTTAGAACTAATTGGTGGCCTTGCCATCTAATGAAGTGCACAAGGCATTCAATAAACAATGACATAACCTTAGAATTAGGAAAGTAAAATTTCAACTGAGAGATAAGGTCCTATAGACAAGTCCCACACATGTACCATAAAGAACTAAGTTCCAAACATTATGGGAGGGGCCTTATATTATCTACAAAACTTTTCCTTCTGGGACCATGTTAATATAAAAACCTGAAATCCCAAATAAAAAGTTTCTTCTCAACATGTAACAACTTAAACCTTTCCATGAGCCTAATAGAGCCAATGACCAGAACACCTCAACAGATGATCATGCATGCTCAATTTTTTGTATCTCCCTCTTTCAACTTAGTTGCGGGGAAGATGGCCATCCATGCTAATCTAATAATGTGGCTCCTCAGTTTCTCATCTTTTTTTAACATCATTTTTAGTATATTTTTCTCTTTCTTAAATATTTTACACTTTCTTCTCTATTTTGCTTTATTTGGTTGGGAATTTTTCTTATGTTCTCTTTTATTGTTGCTAGGACTAAGTGCAATTGTAGTTGTCAATTGATGTTGGTTTGTACTATAATATTATTTGATTGCTAATGTTTTTATTCTATCTTTTAATTTTGATGTTGATAACTAAGACATGATTTCTTTTTCATGATAACAAGTAGTTAGCCCACATCGTCCACCCATCCACGAAACTCTATGGTGTTCCCTTGTTTTGGAAATATGCGATCCCTTCTTAAATGAAGATTTTAATGAATTTTTGATTTTGGTAGTTTCCAAACTTAGGAAGGAATAAATGGATAGACAAAGGTGTGAATTCAAGGAGATTTAACACTCTTTATATTTGCCTATCCTCTTGGGTGCATGTGTGTTTCCATGGATTTTTCACTATTTCACTATCGATTAATAATAGGAAGCAAAGTCTTTGTATGGTGTGGTTCTCATCCAAAAATTTAAAAAACAAAATGAATGGGAATATGAAGCACATACCTTAGAAAAAAATAATGGACTACAAGAATTGGTTATGGGACTAGAAAGACATGTTACCCATGCCTGAAGGTCCCCTATAACTATGGTCCATCTCATTTCCTATATCTCTTTTCTTCTTTTTTAGGAATGATGATTGATCTGTCAAGATATTCTTGCATCTTGGGAGGATGGACTGGTCTTAGAGTGTCAATGCAAACTCACTAAAATTGGTTGGTTTTAATTTAGACTAAGGATGGATGTTATCGGGTCATATTAACCACCATAATCCACAAGGGACTTCATGTGACCATGATACAGGACTCCATTCCACACTCTACCTCATACACCTATGCTTTCCATATCCCACCTCACTGCCTCTTCTCATGTCTTGTTCGATGTCTTTGTTTGATGTGTCAAAGTTCTTAGATAGTGTCTTTGGGGATTAGGTCCTTAACTACTTGCAACCATTAGTCACCCATGGGGCCCATAGACGCCTTGGTTTGAGGACATGCAAGAGCATCAAGGGCATAAGCCTTTTATGGGGAGGATCCACTTGCATACTCCTTGGTTAGGCTAGTTAAGTTTCTTATCTGTTAGGCATGTTTGCTTTCAAAACCTTCTACATTCCATGTTGGTTATGTGTAGTTGTCCACTCCTTCATGGAATTTCTTCAATGATTCTCCTATTAAATCTCCTTTTTTGTGAATTAGCTAGCCCTCTTCAAGCATTTTATCATGTTCTTGGCTCTTCTGGCTCCCTAAGAACTTCAAATTTATTTTAAAACTCATTTTTGTTTTTCTTCTTTTTGATTATAAAAAATTCTATCTTTTAGCTACATTGATAAGATCTCATTGACACAGCACAAAAATTCTATAAATAGTGCAACACTTAGTGAATTTTTTGTCATTCTCTCTCAAACAGGGAGGGATTTTTTGTAGTTTTCAAAGCTTAGAACCTTCTAGAGCCCATAACTTTCAAACTACTTATCTAATTAACCCTATTCTTCAATCCTATAGCTACTGAAGATGAGCTCTATGTCATGGAAGCCATAAATCTTAGGTTTTTGACAAATTTTTTTTCAAATTTTTTCTAACTTCCATATGGTTTAACTAATAAAATAATATTAAAATGGCTAATTTATGAGAGTTAAACCTTTTCAGAAAACTTTGGCAGATACTAAAATGAAATAATAATAAAATAATATTCAAATAATAAAACTTTCCATGATCACAACTTAGCCAAGTGTAACTATCCCAAAGAGATAAGGTACTTAGGTGTTTGAAAGGTACACATCAAACGTTAATCCTTGATCATGTTGTAATTTCTATTGGCACTAAGACCTAAGTGTTGGTAGGAAGAAGGACCATCCCAATTGAGGGAAAAGAAACCTAGAATTGGAAGGGACCAATAGCAAGAATAACCCATGGAGTAGGTAGTTGAGACTCATGCAACGGGACCTCTTCAGGAGGATCCTGAAGTGGAATCTATCCATCAAATTCTAGAAGTTGAAACAGAGCAATTCCACCAAGATGAGGCACCATGACTAAGGTCAAACCTTTAGGTAACTTTGATAGACATATGCCTTAGGAAAATCTAGTATAAGAAAATTCAACATTTGGTTCTCCAAGAGGTGAACTTTCAAGCCTTCTTGGACTTTACCCCAGAAGACATTAAAACTCAGTTACAGAGCTCTCCCATATTTCCCATCATCACTTCCAATGGGGAGTTGTACATGGAAGAGACATATCTCTTCTAGAATAATAAACAACTTGATACCACTATGAAGATCAAGAACATCAACCTAATACCATTCTAACTAAGGATAATCATTGCCTACACAATGTTGAGCTCAAGAAAGAAAAAAAATGGTTGAATGCATGAGAAAATAGCAAGAGAAAGTTACTAAGATGACCATGGATCTAAGAAGGTTAGTAGTAGACAATCATAATCTCTCAATGGATCAAGTATGTACTCTTCACTAGAACTTTGCAATTGAAATCATGCCTAGAAGAATGAGGCCCTTAAATTCGAAATGGGTAAGAACCATTATAGGGATTAGTTCAACTTGTAGAAAGAAATTAATGAAAAAGAAATCCGACTGGCAAAGGCAAAGGTAAATGAGACCCTCTAGCAACTTCAATAAGGAGGTCACATGTGCTTACCCATCTTTGATGGATTGAATGTTTACAACAAAGTAGATGATAGAGTACATGGAGCTCACTATCCTTCAATATAGAAACTTGGCAATGTTGACTACCAGAAGGCCAAGGTCAAAATTAGAGAAATAGATGACTAGCTCATACCTATAGTACAAGGTTGAGTTCAAGCATCATAAGGAGACGAAGTAGAAAATTGAAACAGAAAATGTTGTAGTCAATGTTCTTAGAGGGTACTTTATTCATAAATGGTCAACAACTAAGAATCTAGGCTACAGGATGAATGAGTACTAGGAACTACAGAATGCTATCAAGGTGTTCAATGTTGAACACAAAAGAATCATAACTTGGTTTGTCAACATGAAGGAGTTATTCCTTGCAATTCATTGTCTATGAGATATTCCCATACCAGCCCACATTGGTGATGCTACATGGACTATGTACAATCCCTAAAGTAAGGAGGAGAAGATGAAAACATAGGTGGATGCTTTTTTTGTTCCACCAAAAATCATAGCTATAGCCAGATATCCTCAACCACAATAGGCACATGTACCAGAGGCAAGAGAAGGTCCTTCAACACCTCAAGAACCTCCACCACCTAGAACTGTTTGATTTTCTCTTTATCTTTAAGACACTAGAGAAGTTTTTCTATTAGTTTTTGTAATGGTGTTCAATTTTGTTATCATGAACACCAATTTTTGTAAAAATTGTATATCCATAAACTTGGACACTTAGCATCAATTGATTCAATTTGTATGTTAGTTAGTTAGTTAATAATTAAATACCTTCCCAAAATTTTGTAAAAGACTTGTTTCTCATTTTTTTCACTTAAGGAAAAGTTTAAATTTTATTTCATTCAGTTGTCAGGGTATGATGAGTCATCATGGGTTGACTACATCAACATGATCTTGTTAACATGTGGTCTGTTGTGTCCATGCATACACATGAACAAAATGTCTTGTGTCATCTATATAAATGCATGTACAAGCTACATTTATGGCATCCGATCATTATTGGCTAGTCAAACTCTTACAATTTTATCTTTTTAGAGTTAAAATATTTTCTAAGTGCCTATAGTAGGAGTTGAGAAGTGTATAGATCTTTATTCAAGCATTGATGTACCTAAGCACCTCAGTGTGAGTGACAATAAAGATGAAATTTCTTAATAAACCTTGCATCACTTGGACTTAGCTTAATGTTTACTTCATGCATTTATTATTCATGTAATTTACTTTAATGTATTTAAGTAATTAATTCATAGTGATTAATTAATGCACATAAGTACAACCATTTTGAGCATACGTTAATGCTTGGCAATCCCAATAGCACTTACGCTTGGTAACTATTCGCACATTATGACCATTTTATGGAGCAAGAATATAAAATCAATAGATAATATATATATATATATATATATATATATATATATAAGAATAAACATATATGCATTTGAAGACCATTAGTAACATTTCCTATCTAAGTTTTGGAAAAATGATTTATTTAGTTCTATTTTTTAATTTGGTTGTTATATTCATATGAAGTTTTAATCGAGAGTATGAGATGAATTATCTCTTAGTTCTTAGTATCTCTAAATTGTTAAGTTTTAGTGGATACATAGGCAATCAATATTCCTTTTTGCTTGAAGTTATATTTGGCATTCAAGATAAGCCTATTACAAAGTCCTTATATTTAAAGATTCTAGTGGAAAAAATCAATTTGGAATAAGCATTTAGAGAAAAACCCATGGCTAGGATATCAAAAATCTAATAAGTTTAGAGTTTAGGAAAGCATTACAAGATTATTGAGAGAGATCCTCTTTGATTAATTGTTGAATTTCTACTTTAGAAAGTGAAAAAGATAATTGAAACTAGAAAATACTAAAGGTTTTTTATTAATTCATAAAATCATATCCAAAGTTATAGGAACAACAATAAATTAGAAGTTAACATTATCAAATCAAAATCTTTACTCTAACAAGAGTAGAAACAATTAATGCAGCTCATCATTTCAACCATTGTATCATCAAGAGGATTTATGCTACATGAGAAATGACATCTGCTCAAGCAAAAAACAATGATTTTTTACCAATCGTATCACATCATGGCTACAAAACCATCAAAACCAACGAGTATTTCACTTGTGTACAAAAAATTCAATAGTGACAAGTCCAATTTTTGAATGAAAACCGACAACCCTAGCATCTGATAGCATTGGTAGCATAGCTAGGGTAAAGCCAGAAAACATAAAATGGAAATTCAATGCTTAATGATGGATCAATCTAGCCCAGAGATGGCCAATTGCAAATCCTAAAAAATGATTTGAAATAACCAAACAAGAAAAATAGGTAGTTATAATCCCAACACCAATGGCAATGGTAGAGGTGGTGCCATTGTGGAAGACCATGATGGTTGGAGATGTAGCTTCTTCCAATAGTGATGGAGTTGGGAGTGCTATATTTGCAGGACATAGATGAGCTAACAGGTGGAGCTTGAGATATTTCTAAGAAACTTTGCAATTTCCAAAACATGTAGCAATGTATTGGGGATGCTAAATGAGGCTACAATCTCAAGATGTGCCTGCTCATCATGATGATACCACTCCTACACCAAATACATGCTAATGAGCAATGCAGTGGTGAAAGTAGTGAGGGAATGACAAAAAACACTAGTGCTTGAACTACACTAGGAATATTGTGTTTCATATTGCAAGCTTGAATGAAGCATTATTAAAAACATCATGTATATTATGGTGGCCATAAGTTATAATATAAGTTTGAAAAGGTAATACATATACATGTGGCAATGGTTACAATTTAGAAAGGAAAATCTATAGAGCTTTATTTAATATCTAAGCTAATTGCCACATCTATTCTCTTTCCACCCATAGAATAGTTTATATGATATTGAGTTTGTATAGTTTCCTAAGTTTTATTAGGAATGAGGTTTTTATTTCATCAAACCTTAAGTTTGATGAAAGTTTTTCTCAAAAAAGATTTTTATTTTTGTAGAAATGGTAAATAAAGTCTTGTTTTGGTGATGATTTAGTTGGTGAGTAATTTTAAACATCATGGATTTCAAAGGAGTTTTAGGAGGGGGAATGAAATTTTGACACATTTTGGCCATTTTATGAAGCAGGAATATGAAATCAATAGATATAAATATATATATAAGAATAAAAAGATATGCATTTGAAGACCATAAGTAACATTGCCTATAAAAGTTTTGGGAAAATGATCTATTTAGTGCTTTTTTAAAATTTGGTTGTTATATTTACATGGAGTTGTAATTGGGAGTATGAGATGAATTATTTCTCAGTTCTCAATATCTCTAAACTACTAAGTTTAAGTGGATACACAAGCAATCAATATTCCTTTTTCCTTGAAGTTAACTTTGGCATTTAAGATAAGCCTATTACAAAGTCCTTATGTTTAAAGATTCTGGTGGAAATAATCAATTTGGAATAAGCATTTAGACAAAAACCCATGGCTAGGATATTAACAATTTGATAAGTTCAAAGTTAAGAAATGCACTACAACATTATCATGAGAAATCCTCTGTGATTAATTGTTGAATTTCTAATTTGGAAAGTGAAAAAGATAATTGAAACTAAAAAATAGTGAAGGTTTGCTATTGATTCATAAAATAATATCCAAAGTTGCTAGAATAATAATAGATCGAGAGTTAATGTTATCAAATCAAAATCCTTGCTCAATAAGATTAGAAATGATTAATGCAGATCATCATTTCAACCATTGTATCATCAAGAAAATTCTTGTTGCCTGAGAAATGGCATTTTCTTAAACAAAAAATAATGAATTTTTACTAGTAACACTGCATCATGGATTTTTCCTACATAACCATCAAAGCCAACAAATTTTTCACTCACCTACACACAGAAAATTTAATAGTGAAAAGTGTAATTTTCAAATGAAAATAGACAATCCTAATGTGTGACAACATTGGCAGCATAGCCAAGGTAAAATCAAAAAACATAGAAAGATGATTCAATGCTAAATGGTGGTTCAATCTTGCCTAGAGAAGGCCAATTGCAAACCCTTAAAAATGATTTGAAACAACTAAACCAGTGAAATAGGTAGTTCTAATCCCATCACCGATGGCTATGGTAGAGGTAGTGTCAATGTGAGATACCATGATAGTTGGAGACATGGCTTCTTCTAGAAGCAATGGAGTTGGGAGCATTGGTAGTTGTAGGATAGAGATGAGCTAACAGGTGGAGCTCAAGACATTTCCAAACAACTTTGCAATTGCTAGAACATGCAGAAACATAGTAGGGATGACGGATGAGGCTATGATCTCGACACATGCCTGCTCATCATGATGACACCACTCATGCATCAAATACATGCCAACAAGCAATGTGGCAAAGAAAGAAATGAGGTAGTGGTAACAAACACTCGTCCTTGAACTACACCAAAAAAATTGTGTTTCATATTGTAATCTTGGATGAAGCATTATTAAAAACATTACATATATTATAGCAGCCATAAGTTATAATATAAATTTGAAAACATAATACATGTACATGCGGTAATGATTATGACTTAGAAAGGTGGATCTATGGAGCTTTATTTAATATCTAAGCTAATTTTCACATAAAGGTTATATAAAAACCTAACTAAATTTCCTAAATGTTTGCATATGAAAGGATACTTGTCAATTGTGGCATGTATTTCTCAAATTTTTTGTAACTTCCTATGGTGACTTTTATGATATTTGTTACCAAGGAAACACTTAGCAACCATAGTTCAAATTTCTCATAATTCCCATGGAAGCTTTAACTCCCAAGGTAGTTATAAATTTATATTTCTAAGATATTTGTAAGACCCTTAACTCCTCATGATTATTGTAACTACCTTAAGGTTACTATAAAAGGACCTTTAAAGGTAGAAATGAAAAATTTTTCTTCAAGGAGGATTTTGGAAAAAGACAACTAAAGATTACCTGTAAGATGGCTTACTAAAGACATTAATTTAGCTACTTTGTTTTAATCTTGCGAGTTCATTCCTTTAATTTTAATTTTGGGATTTTTCCTAGGTCACTTCTATAGCTTTGTCTTTGTGCAATATCAGACTCCTATTAAGATTTGCTATAGAAGAGCAATTTAATACTAATGTCTTAATGAAATTGCTTCTATTAAGCATAGAGAATCTAGAGAAATCTTTGGTATTTTGAGACAGCTGAAGTAGCTTCATTATTTTTAAAATGTACTACCTTGGTATTTCAATCAAGAAATTGTCAATTTTTTTGAAAGCTCTATTGAATATAATCTTTGGCAATTATTAACTAGCCAAAATAGAGCCTTGTACTTTGTCATTTACACAACAATTTTTGGTAGTATAATAAGATTATCTTTATGAAATTTCTTATTGAGCTCAAAAAGTTTGAACAATTCATAGTTATTGAATTAGGAATAACTTTATTACAAAGTGTTTTGTCATATTAATTTATCTTGCCTAAATATTTGAGATTTCACACAATTTTGCTTTCTTTTCTTTCTCTTTTTAAGTTCATTGAATCTTGCTCTATTTTTAGTTTTCTTATGGAACTTTCTCTCTCTCAAAAATTAGGAGTAGATTGGCAGAATTAAGTTCAAATGTTTTTGTAAAATTTTTTTGTTATAAGTCACGTACTATAGGGACTATATAAAGTGATTGGACAAAATAATGATGAGCGACGAGGTACCCCTATGCTCAACCATACGAATACGAGCATTTCACACATGATCTGGTCGAATTCCAAGGACTAAGTGCTTATGCACCCTTATGGAACAAGGATGGGTTGGTTGATCGTTGTCTTCCCAAGCTTACCTGTATGTCATGATTGTATGGTTAAGTAAGCTTGAGGCATATGATTTTTATATCTTTTATGTTTTTATGTCCTGCGCTAGTAGGAAAGGAGAGAGGTAAGTAAGTGAATAATTTAACTTAACTACTCATTAACTAAGTTCTAACTAATATTAACACCAGCATCCATTCCCACTTTCCATACACATCCTAAACCAGTGCAATATTGCTAGGATTACCAAACACTAATCATTAATGGGTTACCAAGTATTACATGCATGCTTGAAGTGGTCGTGCTTGTGTAATTTAATGATTTGCTTAATTGATCAAAATGGATTGTTCTGCTACTAACATAAATGTAAAGTATATAAAATAAAGTAAAATAAAATAAATGCATAAGAAAATAAAATAAAAGAAATGCGTAAGAAAACAAATCTCAAGTGTTGCAAGGATGCATCAAAGATCTCATCTTTATTGCCAACACAGTGGTGTGCTCAGGTACATTAATTCTTGAATAAATATTTGTCCACACTTAGACCTCCTACTGCAGGCACTTGAAAAATACTCCAAATTTCAAATAGACTACAAGAGCTTCGCTACTTGACTACCAAAAGACTTTCTCCCAATTGTGCACTTGAACACTATATTTATAGACTTGGGAGCAACTACTCTAATAATTAGAATAACTACTAAAGTAACCGCTAGAGTAACCACTCTAATAATTAGAATAACTACTAGAGTAACCACTCTAATAATTAGAATAACTGCTAAAGTAACTACTAGAGTAACCACTCTAATAATTAGAATAATTGCTAGAGTAACTGCTAGAGTAACCACTCTAATAATAAGAGTAACTGCTAGAGTAATCGCTAGAGTACCTACTCTAATACTTAGAATAACTGTTAGAGTAACTACTCTCATCATACCCCCACGACTGAATGTAAACTTGTCCTCGAGTTCCTTACAAAATATTGGGAAGGTATGGTATTATTGACTAATTGACAATTGACGGTGGAATGGGATGATAGACTCAAGGTGCCCAGTGAACAGATCAATAAGCATATTACAACATTAGTGTTCATGACCATTGTGGTGAACACTCATACATAAATGACATCCAAGCCTTTATTTGGTAGTTTGAAAAGAAAAAGAGAGAGAGAAAGAAGATGGAGCATGTTGCCACCAATGCTAAGATTGTGCCTTCCATTGTTCATCGATAGCCATGTCACCAAACTTGCTCCTTTCGTAAATGCTCTAGTTTTTGTCCATCCTGAGTGCTTCCTCCAAGCCTAGTCCATTGCTTGTATGATTGCCATTTGAACACACAACATAGTCACAAATGAGCAAGGATAGATAATCCACAATGCAATTGATACCTTGCCTCAATATGAAGCGCATTGGTTGAGTTGTGGTTATGGCAGAAACTGGTTCAGAGTTTTATCACTAGTAACTACCCAAGGTGTAAGGGTTAGGTAATTAGTAAAAATGAAAAAAATTGAAAAATTGATGCCAGGGCCCCCACGACTAAGAGCGAACCTTTGGTAGCTATAAGATGGAAAAACATGAGGAACAAGAAAGATGAAAAATATCAATGGAAACGCTAATAAAATAGATGTCATTGATGGGGATGAAACAAGAAATGATTGATTGTAGAAAATGTTTAAGAAAAAGAAGTTAATAATTGCACAAAAAAGAAATGCTAGTGGATCCTCCCCAAAGCAGCCTCATGCCTTTTATGCCATGACAAACCCACAAACCAAAGAGTTCGTAGGCTCTAGGAATGTCATTTGGAAGCAAGAGTTAAAAACTTACTCATAAGAATTCACCAAAGAAAAACAATGCATCAACCTAAAATGGACTAATGATAAAATTGAAAATGATGTGGAAAATGGGAAGAAAGATGGAGAGGAGAGAATGGAATAGAATCCCAAGAACAAGGTTGTGTAATCCCCTTGTGTATTTTATGGTTAAGATAATTGAGTAGAACTCATCCAAAATCCAAACTGAAACCAACCACATTTAGTGACCTTGCATCAATACACTTGGTCAATCCATCCTCTTGAGGCAACAAGAATGCTTTTGCAAAGAGTGAGCAACATCTCAAGGAGAGTGAGATGGAGAAGTAGGAAGCGAGAAAGTGCCTTAGTTAGAGGGAACCTTTGGGCATGGGTAACATGTTTTTCTAGTGCCATAACTAGCGCTTGTAGCCCATATTGCTTTATTATGTCTAAGGGTTGTGCTTTGACATTCTCACCTTTTTCTCTTTTTTCTCTCTTTTTTTTGATGTTTATGCATGAGAACCACACCATGTAAAGACTTATTTTTATTCACTCAGCTTCTTAATATTTGAACAATGTCAAAATGGTGGAAAACCCAAGAAAAAGCATCCAAGCATCCAAGAGAATGGCTAGCACCAATGCATCAAATCCCCTTGAAGTCACACCCTTTTCATCCTTTGAGTCTTTCCTTGGTTTGAAAAATACCCAGCCACCAATTCATTAACAAGTTTACTTAGAAAAAGGGGACTATATAGTTCCAAGCCAAAGGAGACCATAGAGTTGTATGGATGAGTGGACAACGTGGAGTCATTGCCTATTTTACCAAAAGAACCATACCTTAATATCAGCATTATAATTCAAAGGTAAAAACCAAACATTAGCAATCAATATGATATAATCTGATCCACCATCATGAGCACTTATTAGATGATGAATAAAAGTAAATCAAGCAAACAAAGAAATAGTAAAAACATGAATGATGGTGTAAAACAAAAATAAGAAAATTTGAAAGAATGTGTAAAATAAAAACTGTGTAAAATAAAAATTCAAAAAGAATTGAGGGCCTAGAACGGTTAGCATAGGCAGCCATCTCCCCCATGACTATGTTGGGAGGAGGAGATTCGAAATAGTGAGCAAAGTTGTCCATCAAGAGAGGTAGCATGTGTACTGGTTATCCTAAGCTTCTGGAAAGGTTTGGTTTCTTGCATGTTGATCAAAAGTTTCTTATACGAGTTCTCAAGTTTGTATATTGTCATGGCCCTTGAAGGAAAAGTTGCATAAATAATATAAAGTCCTTCCCATAGTATTTGAAATTTAGTATGTTGCAGCACATGTGTGGGATTCCAGTAGAGAACCTTATCTCCTGGCTGATATTTAACTTTCCTAATTCTTAGGTCATGATGTTGTTTATTGAAGGCCTAGTGCAATTCGTTAGATGATAGGGGAACTAACTAATTTTCATCTAGAAATTTAAGGGTTACTAATCGTTGTTTCTATGCTAGATCAAGGTTAAGATTGAGGTCACATGCCATGGATAGTGTACGGAGCTCAGTTTGAATGGGAAGCATTGGTAATTTATGGTACACTAACTCATAGGGAGAGTAGCTTGTAGGGAGTTTCCATGTGGAGTAGTATGCCCAAAGATCATCATTTAGTTTAGTTCTCCAATCTCACCTAAACTTGCTAATGGTTCTTGTCAATATCTTTGTAATCTCCCTATTAGTGACTTCTACTTGACCATTCAGTCGGGGGTGGTATGGTGTAGTCAATTTATACTCAACTCCTAAGTGTTGCATTAATCTCTAAAAAGTTGCACCTGTGAATTGTGTACCATTATCTAAAATAAGTGCACAAAAAACACCAAACCTATTTATGATTTTTTGTTGAACAAATCATGCAGCTGTAGATGATGTACAATCTTTAACAGCAGTTGCTTTAGTCCATTTTGTTAGGTAATCAATGGAAACAATAATATAAGCTTTTCCATTGGACATTGGTGTAATCGGCCCCATAAAATCAATTCCCCAAATGTTAAAGGGTTCTAATGGTTGAATCCATTGTTGTAGATCCTCCATTCTAGTAGTCATTCCCCCATCATGTTGACAGTGCTCACAAGATTGGACAAAACAATGGGCATCCTGAAATAATGTAGGCCAATAATATCCTGCAAGCAGGATCTTGTTGATTATTCATCTCCCAATGTAATGACTCCAACAAGGACCCTCATGAGCATCTTGGAGAACTCACAGTTGATCTATATTGGGAATACACCATGCAACCAAGCCATCGGGACACACTTTGTAAAGTTGGCCATTGATCTCCATAAAGTACTTGGCTCGATGAAGAAACTGTTGTTTCTTCTTAAGGTTTAACTCTTGTGGTGTTTGTTGGGTAAGAAGATAGGTAAGAATGCTACTATACTAGTTTGTCTCTATGGGCGATTGATTATTCACTACACCAACAAAGAGAAATTCATTAGGGAAATGATTAGAAATTGGATACTCATCCTCTTTGTTATCCCATCACAATCGAGATAAATGATTAGCAACTACATTGTCGGTGCCCTTGTGATCAATCATCGTTAAATCCAACTCTTGTAAGATTACAAGCCATTGTATGATACGAGGGCTTATGATTGGCTTATTCATGAGGAACCAAATTTCACTATGATCTGTATGTATATAAACTTTATATCCCAATACATAGTGTCTAAACTTTTCTAGTGTAAACACTACAACCATTAATTCTTTCTTTGTGGTAGTGTAGTTAAGTTGTGCACTAGCGATACTTCTACTTGCATAGTGGATGTAATAAGGATGTTTTTGGTCATCTAACTATGTAAGTATAGCTCCTAAAGCATATTTGGATGTGTCAATTATGATATGAAATGGTTTGGACCAGTCAGGAGCTTGTAGAATGGGTGTTTCTAATAGCTTCTATTTTAGAGTTTGGAAAGCTAATTTGCATTCCCTAGTCCACTCGAAAGGTATGTCCTTTTTCATTAATTCTACCAATGGTTTGGAAACCTTTGAAAATTTTTCAATAAATCTCCTATAGTAGCTAGTATGTCCAAGGAATGACCAAATATCTTTGACAATTTCTAGTTGATAGGTAATTCCTTGGATAATTTTGATTTTCTTGGGGTCTACCTCTATCCTTGTGTGTGAGATTTTGTGTCCTAGTACTACATCTTCTTGGACCATTAAATGGATTTTCTGCCAATTGAGCCTCAAATTGGTTTCTACACATCTTTTTAACACTTTCTCCAACCGGTCTAAGGCTTGATCAAAGTTTTCTCCATAAATGGAGAAGTCATCCATAAAGACCTCCATGCCATTCCCTATCTACTATTGGAATATGCTTAGAACTAGTCATTCCAATGTTGTAGGGACATTACACAAGACAAATGACATCTATTTGTATGCGAACATTCCCCAAGGACTGGTAAACATAGTCTTGGCTTAGTCTTTTGGGGCTATTTGTATTTGGTTATATCGACTATATCCATCCAGAAAACTATAATAGCAATGCCCTACGATGGTGTCTAAGACTTGGTTGAAAAATGGTAATGGAAAGTGATCTTTGAATGTTGCCATATTTAGTAGCTTGAAATATATGCACATCCTCCATTTGCCTTCCTTTTTAGGCACAATTAGCGAAGGGGCTAACCCATTTGCTATTAGCAATGGGGTATATGAATCCAGCCTTAAGAAGTTGTTCAATTTCTTTCTTTAGCTACTTACTTCAGCTTAGGATTTAATCACCTCTATAGTTGTTTTCAAGGCTTCATGAAGGGGTTAATGTAAATTCTATGTTGGTATATCCTAGGATCTATTCCAGTTAATTTGGGATATGACTAAGCAAAGGCTTTTGACCATTTATTTATTACCTTCAGCACTTTTTCTTTTTGTTGAGGAGCAAGCTTAGCATTGATAATTACTGATTTTTTGTTTTTAAGTAACGTGTATTCCATATTGGTGGGCAATGGTTTCAGCTTAAGGGTCTCCTACTTAAATTTCTCAAGGATTTCCAACTTCCCCTAGTTGATATTTTCAAGGTTAAGACTTGGAAGTTGGTGGTGGACTTAATGCATCTATGCTATCAATGTAAGCACAAGGCAAACCCTTAGTTGGTTCCATGCATATGAGTGAACTTCTTTCTTGATTAGCTATCAGCCACTAGGTATCTTCCAATCGTGTGGTTGTTGCATACAAACATCTTTGTATGTTAACCACTTGTGCACACTGATTGCATGGAGGCAATGCTAAACTTTGCACAAACCATGACCTCTGCAAGAAAGTACACCCTATGTCACTATATGTGATGCATGAAACTTTCTTTTTCTTGATCTTTCTGAATGTATTTTCCTTTGATATTTCTAGGAAAAGAGCTTGGATTCCTAGGCATGCACTAATGGTTCTTAGCCATGCTCTTCCCATTATGACTGGGAAGTCCCTCTTACCGTTGTTTACTTGAATCACTAGGAAGTCAGCTGGGTACAACCACCAATAAACATTGGTAGCAATGTCTTCCACCAGTCCTAATGGGACAATGATGGACTGGTCAGCGAACTCTAGATGGATGTTGTGGAGGTAGGTTTTAGGCCTTGTACATTTCTTGAGAAATCAAGTTGACACCGGAACTTGAATCCAAAAGAGCCTTGCACAACGCATTTCCAATGATTTGTAGGTATATCAGAGCATTCCTAGGATCAGAGAATTTCCATGGAAGGTGGACAGCTTTGATCCAATTCCTAGTGAGGTTGAGGAGTGACGTGACTAGTAGAGTCACATGGGGAGATTGGCTGCTGCACGTAATATCCATATGGGTCAGGTTGTCGATAAGGATACTGTTGCCTTGGTGGTGGCATTCCCCATAATTGTGGATGCTGACACTATTGATATTGCTCAATCGGTTGTGGTGGATTTCCACTGGGATAATATGTTAAGGGTTGGTGGAACTGCCTTGGGTTACCTTGAGGATGAGGTAACCTTTAGGGTGTTTGCCTTTTGTTTAATCATGGGTTGAGTGCATACAGCCTAGACCCCTACAGATATGAGATTATAAGGCAACATCCCTTAGGATGGTCATATTGATATATCTCGCATATGCTATCATTGTCTATTTATGAATCCACAACCTCTTCAATGATGAAAACTTTACCCTTAACCTCACTACATACATGTTCAACCTCTTTCTTTTTTCTTTTCTCACTACCTTGCTCTCTAGACTCCTCTACTATTTTAAGAATATTTTGAAATCTATTGTCTAGGGAATCCCACATTTGATCTACCTTTGCTGAAACTTCTAATGTTATCTTTTGGATTGAAAAAGTTTTCTTATTCACCATCTCTTCGAGTGATGACTCTTCTTCATCCTTACAAAATTTTACTCCCTACTTCTGAAGGGAAGGATCTCAGTTATACTCTTCCACACTTTCTCTCTTTTGTAGCTCACCTTCTTCCTTAACAAATTGCTCCAATAGTCTTTGAATTTGATGGAACCTAAGCTCGGATAGTCTCCCTTGGGCATAAGTCTCAAGGGTTCTTCTCATTTCATGCCTAAGCCCATCCACGAGATGGTGCAGTTGATCCATTTGTGAATAACCATGGCTAGGACAACAATGTAACAGTGCATAGTATCGGCCCATGGCAACACCCAAGGGTTCATGTCCTCCTTGTTTCCAGCCTTGGATTTTCTTTTGCAAGTTAGACACTTGGGAGTACATTTGGTACTTATCATTAAATAGTTCTAACATAGTACTCCACCTATGAATGGATTCTGGTTCTAAAGACCGGTACCAACTTTCTTCTTCTTTAACTAATATCCATGGGAACAACTTACATTTTTGCCATTCATTCTCTATGTTTTGTAAGGCACACGCATCATGGAATTATTGTAAATGATTCTAAGGATCATTGTTGTATCCCCCTTGAAATTGTAGAATGTTGTTCATATCTAATCTCTTGATTTTACTATATTTTTTATGTCTTTTTGGAATTCTAATAGCCTCAATTATGTCCAACATACTTCGAGTAGTGAGGAGGAGCTCATCATGATCATCTTGTCCATGGTGTCTATGATGCCTACATTGTTTTCTACTCTCCCCTCTTCTATGTCGTGACTCTCTAGAGTGCCCTTGTTCCCTTTCCTAGTTGTTTCATCTATGATTTCCACTTTGCCTACCTTTATCCCCATGGTCTTTTTCTTTATGACCATGTCTAGATATTGAAGGAGAGGGTGAAGGAGATGATGAAGGTGAAGAAGAAGGAGAACCATCATCATGACAGTGTTTGCTACCTTCTCTTCTATGATCTCAGCCCCGATTGCGATTGCGATCAGAATGTCCATCTTTATCATGAGTCTGTGTCCCTTTTTTGGACCCTTTCTACCCATACATATCAAAACCTAGGTTATGAATAGTGGAATGAAGGTTCTGATACACAATCCCTTGGCCAAAGTCAAGGGGG
>MNCI01007081.1:134444-147741 GCA_015680685.1 Gnetum montanum | reverse complement strand
GTAGGTTCACCACCTTCATTTTCACTTAAAACATGTAGGACATCCTGAGACCACTTACCCTCCAAAGACATATGATGTCTCTCTTGTTGCAAGTCCCTTTGATGTTGTGCCTATGTATGATGGTATTCTCTTGAGTCATGGTCTTGCACAACATATTCTACGTGTAAGTGCCGCATGCCAATTCATGTGAGAACACGAAGAAGCATGCTTGGGACTGAACAATCGGGAGGTAACACTATGTTACCTTCTAAGTCTTACCAACGCAGTTGTTCATCTTGATGGAGGATAAAGGTGAAGTCTAGTATATACTCATCAAGATTAATATATACCACTTGAACTTGTTGAGGGACTGGCAGATCAACATCATGTGTATGACACCACCGATTTTTTCTTGTTTTAGACCTAGGGGGTGAGGAGCTTTCGTACGAAAAAGGAGACATACTTGTCTATTTAGTGTGCAATGTATTCTTGTTTATTATTTTCTAAACCAAACCTAAGGATTCGTTTCAATGATGTGAATGATTTTTTAAGTTCTAATTAGCACATAAACAACTAAGTCCCTAGCAACGGCGCCAATGATGAGCGTCAAGGTACCCTTACACTCAACCATAAGAATACAAGCGTTTCATGCATGATCTAGTTGAACTCCAAGGACTAAGTTCTTATGCACCCTTGTGGAACAAGGATGAGTTGGTTGATTGTTATCTTCCCAAGATTACCTGTATGTCATGATTGTATGGTTAAGTAAGCTTGAAGCATATGATTTTTATAGCTTTTATGTTTTAATGTCATGTGATAGTAGGGAAGGAGAGAGGTAACTAAGTGAATAATTTAACTTAACTACTCATTAACTAAGTTCTAACTAATCCTAACACCAGCATTCATTCCCACTTGCCATACACATCCTGAACTAGTGCAACACTACTAGGATTACCAAATGCTAATCGTTACTGGATTACCAAGCATTACATGCATGCTTGAAGTGGTCATGCTTCTGTAACTTCATGATTTGCTTAATTGATCAAAATGAATTGCTATGCTAATAACACAAATGTAAAATACATAAAATAAAATAAAATAAAATAAATGCATAAGAAAATAAAATAAAAGAAATGCATAAGAAGACAAATCTCAAGTGCTATAAGGATGCATCAAATAGCTCATCTTTATTGCCAACACAATGGTGTGCTCAGGTACATCAAGGCTTGAATAAAAATCTATCCACACTTAGATCTCCTACTATGGGCACTTAGAAAATACTCCAACTTTCAAATAGACTACAAGAGTTTTGCTACTTGACTTCCAAAAGACTTCCTCCCAATTGTGCATTTGGGCACTATATTAATAGACTTGGGAGCAACTACTCTAATAATTAGAGTAACTACTCTAATAATTAGAATAAATACTAAAGTAACCACTAGAGTAAACTCTAATAATTAGAATAACTGCTAGAGTAACCACTCTAATAATTAGAATAATTGCTAAAGTAACTATTAGAGTAACCACTCTAATAATTAGAATAACTACTAGAGTAATTGCTAGAGTAACCACTAGAGTAACTGCTCTAATAATTAGAATAACTACTAGAGTAACCACTCTCATCAAATAGGAATCTCCAACAACTCACAATATTTTCCAATTATAGTTTCATACACAACCTAATCATTTCAACATTCACAACAACAAACACATACTCACGATTAGTTCATTTCATAACTACTGAGTTTATTTGGAGGTATTTGGGCTTTGGCATTACAAGAGACCAACAAGCACCTAAACCCTATTTGAAGAAAACCTTCAATCCTATGACCCCCATTCATGAGATTGTGAGGCTTCTAATGTTGGCGAACCCAGACGGTCACCAATAGTAACCCAGTAGCATTGCAACGTGTTCAAGATGTGTATGGAAATTGGGAATGGATGCCTATGTTAGGATTAGCAATGCATTAGTTGGTTACTAGATTAATTAAAAATTTAATTACTTTATTTTTAACACTTAGGAAAATTAATTGAAAAATGTAAAATGATAAAAATCATATGCCTTAGTTATACTTAACCATATCTTTGCAATTCACAAGTGAAAGTAAGAAGACAACTATGACATCCATTAGATTCACTACCTAGACCTAGTGTAGTTAGAGAGTTAAAGTCTACAAAATTCAACCAAATCACTTAGTGAATGTTAGTGATTTGTATGGTTGGGTGCAGGGACTACTTGTTGCTCATCACCAATGATCTAGGCTTGGGATTTAATACATAAGCCTCAAGAATAATATGTTTTGTAGTAGGAGTGAAATTCTGAATGGATGTGACATCAAGTATAATAATCTAGTTGTTGTCTTCAACTGTCGTTAGAGATTTAAGAGATTTTGAGTTAGGAAGAGCTTTTGAAATCTCTAATTAATGTTGAAATTTTTCATTCTTATCTTTCAACTTCTTGACCTCTTCTTTGAGTGATGCTATAGTTTCTCCTTTAGTATAATTCTACTTACAAAGATCATCTACTGCATACTCATTCTTCCTTAATTGGTTTCAAAGTTCTTGTGTACCATGCATTCTTTATTTAGCTTCATTCAAATTAATCTAGAGTGTTCTTCCATCAACTATAATAATTTCATTGGTTGCATAGAGGCCTTTGTTATCCTGCTAAAGTGTAGAATTTTTAGACTTAACATCTTTGATGAGTGGCAGGTACCCCTTACATCCAACCATATGAATTATGAGTCTTCATGGGTGATCCAATTGAATTTCATGGATGGGACTAGTTTAGCATCTAAATCATTAAGTATTGATCATAGTTCGCTCTCTTCCCACTTGGAATAGTGGTAGCTTTGTCAAGTATAATTTAGTCCAAAGTGAGGCATATGATGGTTGATGATGTTGTGGCCTTATGATAATCTTAATGATAATGAAGAAATTAATTATTTAATCTAATTAACAACAAGAAGATAAAGTCTAAACAAGCCTATGGGCAATGAGTATTCATTCCTAGCTTACACTACACATCTTGAATCCACATATCCACTACTGGGATTACCAAGTGTTATTCTACTAGGCGAACCAAGAAATAACAGTGTTGGGATTACCAAGTGAATATGTGTTTACACTCAAAATGGTTATGCTCATTCTACTAATTGATTAATATACATAAAAATGTAAATATTAATTAAGTACATTAAGAATAAATTGCATGGAAAGTAAATTTAATCTAAGTCAAAGAGTTATAATGAATAAGAATTAATCTCGATCTTATTTTTGTTCATGGAATGTGTCTAGGTACATTGTCACTTGAATAAGACATTGTACAACTAACTCAAATCCACATTGCAGGTACTCACTAACTATTCTCTAATACTACAAAATAGAACTACAAGGGTTTGGCTACTCTATTAAGAAAATATTGTCAATACAGTACAAAACCCACATGTATATATAGGCAAAAAGATACTACATTGATGTGTATGCATGGATGTAACAACCACGTGTTGTTGTGATCAAACAATGACTCATCATAGCCCTATGATTATATGAAAACTCATCCTCCAGTGAACAAAAGGAGGAACATGTTTTTAAAAATATTTTGGCCAATGTATAAGATCCAAGATGGCCAAGAAAGTTTTGAATTTGAAGGATATTGAGATAGAAAAGTAGGAAAATTTAGTTTAAAGGGATGAGAAGTAGTCCCAAAATTATGCATAAATTCAGAGAAACCATCACTGATGTTCTAGATGATGTGAAGATTAGTTGAAAGCCATGATCAACAAAAGTTAAATGTAGAGATGGCCCTTGCGTAACCACTTCTAAAGATGTCCATGGATACCTTAGAAGTTAAATGTAGATCATGTCTTTGTTCCAAACAACACCCAACTATCTTGGTTGGGATTTTGAACTATATTATACAAAACTAAAAGGCTCATAATCGCATGCAGTAGTGAGGTGAATAATGGGATGAGAAGGAATTGCAGAGAATGGGATTTAAGATGCTTTACCATGTCCACAATAGGTTCTTGTGTAAAATGTGATTAAAATGATTTGCATGCCTATTTGTCTAAGTTTAGACCAAGTTCATACCATTAGTATTGACCTTGCATTGATGTGTACCTTCTGCCTACCATCATAAGTCCCCAACCACCACAAAGAATGATCATCACTCCAAAAAAAGAAAAAAGGAAAAAAAAGAAAGGAAGGATGTTAGTTAGAAGGGTGCCCTCAAGCGTGGGTAACATGTCTTTCCAACTCCATAACCAGTGCTTGTTGCCCATAATTATGTCTAAGGGATGTTTTCTGAATTTCCATTATTGTTTTTTATATTATATATATATATATATATATATGAATTTTTTCTCTTCTTATTTTTTTGGGAACCACATCATGCAAAGACATAACTTCCTATTTATTGGTTGATGGAGGAGTGATGATATATTCTTAGAGGATTCATAAACTACATGAAGGAAGTTATGAAGAGAACCTAAGAAATCCCCTTGAGGTCACACCCTCTGCCATTCCCACTTGGTCTTTCCCTCTTTCTTCAAGGTACCATGATCATTAATTGATTTTAGTTTCATGAAAGAAGAACCAAATTGTTTCCATGATAAAGACCTTTTATTCAAAGAATCAAAGAGATGGATGAGGTGGTCTCACTACTTTACACAATTACTTACCCAATCATCTTAATAGAATAGCACAAAAACCCAACATATAGCATTGACTTCTACATCATGATTAACAACATTATTAAGAAAAACATGAAGAAAATGACTCAAGAAAAGAGAAAATTATAAAGACAAGAAAAGAAAAATATTAAAAAATGAAAAACATATTAAGAATTAGAAAATGGTGAAAGAAATAGAAAAATGATAAAAAATTTTAAAACAAAAAAGTGAAAAGCACTTATTAGATCTTGCATCGAGATGGGACATCTCCCCCATGACTAATTTTATGGGTGAGCATTCAAAAAATGGACCACACACCTTGGCTATACACCACAATTTTTCCATTTATCATCTTTGTTGATTTAATTATTCAGATGGTAGCACATCTAACATTGATGATAATATTATTTTGGTTGGAAGACATATCTTCAACTTGACTTGAAGGTATTTCCTTTTTAGAGGGTCTAGATGTATTTCTTGCTTCTTCTTGATCTTCTATCTTAATTCTTAGGTCTCCTTGTTTAATATCTTTTGTTGGTGTATAGTTAGAATGTAAGATGTTTACGTTTAAGTTCTTTGTTTGATGCATTTCCTCAATTCTAGAACTAATAAGTGGATTGTTTGGTTTCATGCATATATTAAATAGTTTTGTACTCTTATTTCCAAGCCATTGGGAGTCTTCTAGTTTAGTGGCTACTAAGTAGATTTTTTTCACTCAGAGACTTGTTTCTTAACTTTGTTGTAGATTGGTATAGGGGTTGTATTGATATTTTGATCTTCTAGCCCACAACTACATCCTTTATTATTATTAGTGATGCATGGATTCTTCTATCTCTCCATAGTGATAAGTTCATCTTTTATGCCTTGCATTGGAGTGATGAGGGTGATTGGCTTTTGCATATGATTGGAAGACATTGTTCTAGTGAGGAAGGGTGTTGCACTAGATTGACCTTATGCTAGTTTTGATGTGCCAGTAGGTCTATGAGTTTTGCGCTTGCACATGGGAATTGTCCTAAAGAAAGGATATTTCCAAGGTTGTGGTTGAGATCTACTAGCATTATCATTGTTGTGTATGTTTATAACACAAGTGACATTCTTTGGTTGATGTCGTGGTGCTAAACCTTCCTATATTGTTGGTGGTGACATATGGTGGATGGAAGTATGAGAATATTAAGGATATGATAGAAGGTAAGAGGCATGAGGTCGTGATCCCATAGAAGATGTTGCAGGTTGAGGATATTCGGGAGAGTGGTAGTAGTGATTTGAGGTAGAGAAAGTAGAACCAATTGGGGAAATAGGTTATTGCACATAATATCCATTACAGTAATGATAGTGCTGCTTTGATGATGGCCTTCCCCATGACTATGGGTTTTTCCACTACAATTGATAATAGCTTTGATGCTGATAAGAAGTCCCACTAGGATAGTATGGTTGGTTGTAGAACTATTGATAATTACCTTATGCGAAAGGTGATTTCCTAGGTAATTACTTTTGTATGAACTTGGAATTTAAAGCAAAAGCCCAATACTCATGTAGATGTAACATGACTAGGCAATAGCTCTTTGGATGGTCATATAGGCAAATGTCACATCCATCATCCTCTTTTGTGGTTGAGTCTATAGCTCTTCTTTTACAATCATTTTTCCTTTTTTTTATAAGTGGTCCTACCTATTTCATAGTTCTTTTTCCTCTTCTTGTTTTGATCACTTAATTCATTTTGCATTACTCTCTCCTTTATGGTTTTCATGTAAGTTGCAACTTTTTCATTCATCAACTCCCACATCTTGTCCAACCTTACTTCAAATTCATCAATAGAATTTTGTATTAGCAAGGTTTTTCGTGAAATCACCTCATCGAGAGCTACCTCTTTTTCCTCATCATAGATATGGATCCTCTTATTTTGAAGAGTTAATGCCTAGTTATATTCTTCTACATTCACTTGTTTACATAGCTCTCCTTCTTCTTTTACGACCCGCTCAATTAGCCTTTATATTTGATGGGCTTTCAATTCATATAACCAACCTTAGGCATAAATCCCAAGGGTCTCCCTTTGATTATGAAGCCCATCTATGATGTAGAAAAGTTGCTCGTTTTGAGAGAAATCATGGCCTAGACATCTATGTAGTAGAGAATAGTATCTATCCAAGGATTTATGATTTTCTTGCTTCCACCCTTGGATTTGTTTTTTCAAGTTGGACACTCTCACATAGGTTTGGTATTTTTCATTGAAGCGCTCTAACATTGTGGACCACCAATGGATTGAATATGGTTCCAACGACCTATAACAACTTTCAACTTCATCTACTAGCATGATAGGAAAGAGCTTAAGCTTTTGCTACTTGCGTTCAATGTTTTGCAAGGTGTAGGCATCATGGAAGGCTTGTAAATGATGTTGTGGATTAGAATTGTAGCCTCCCTTAAATTTAGGAAAGTTGTCCATATTAAGTTGGTTGATGCAACTATCCCTTTAATGCCTTTTGGGTATTTAAATTGCATCCCTAATTTGTGTGAAGCCCCTAGTAGCCAACAAGGGTTCATTTGTACTAGACATGTCATCGTGATAATCTATATTTTTATTTTTCTAATTGTGTTGATCTTGTTTATGCTCATTTTGATGTCTCTGATTTTGCCCTTGGGTTTGATTTTTATCTTTATCGTGACCCCATAGTAAAGCTCTGACTCTATACCTATGTTCATCTTCATTAGAACTAGACATTTAAGAGGAAGAGGAAGATGAGAAACTAGGAGAATCATCATGGATCCTATATCACCCCCATGGTCCGTTAATACATCTAATCTAGGTTTAGAGGAGGTCCTTGTTCTAAGACTTTCTCCATCTCCTTTAAGATTTTCTATACTAGTTGAACGTAGTCCTTGCATGTGGTAAGGGTAGAAATAAGCATATTAAATCCTTAAGGTTGTTCACTCCTATTATCTCTAGTATAGAACCTACCATTTCTCCTATGAGTGTTTTCATCATACAATGCTTTATAGGTCTTATGTAAAGAAGATATGGTTTTATCATGTGTGACCTTAAATTTTAAAATTTTCTAAAAGATAAATTGTTAATACCTTTAGAGTGATTGTGTATAATTTAAAGAATCTAGATAACTAGCACCATTCCTGGCAATGGCTCCAATGATGAGTGAAAACTACCTCCTACACCCAATCATACAAATTACAAGCATTCATGCACAACCCTATCAAATTCCATGGATGGGACTACTTTGGTATCTAGATCGTTAAGTATTGATCGTAGTTCGTTGTCTTCCCACATGGGCTAGTGGTAGCTTTTTCACATATGGTTTAGTCCAAAGTGAGGTATATAATGGTTAATGTTGTTTTTGCCTTATGATAATCTTAAATATTTTAGAGAAATTAATTATTTAATCTAATTGAAAACAGGAACATAAAGTTTAAACTAGCCTATGGGTGATAAGTATTCATTCCCAGCTTGTCGTACATGTCCTAANATTAATCAACTAATGGAATAAGCATGACTAGTTTTGAGTATAAACACATATTCTCTTGGTAATCCCAATAGTGTTATTACTTGGTTCANAGTTGATTAATATACATGAAAATGTAAATATTAACTAAGTACATTAAGAGTAAATTGAATGGAAAGTAAATTTAATATAAGTCAAAGTGCTATAATGAATAAGAATCAATATCAATCTTATTGCCCTTCATGGAATGTGTCTAGGTACATTGCCACTAGAATAAGGCACCATACATGTGACTCAGATCCATAGTACAGGCACTCATTGACTATTCTCTAAGACTACATTGCTACTCTATTAAAAAAGCATTGCCAATACTTGACAAAAGCACACATATTTAGAGGCCAAAAAAAGACATTGCTTCTATGCATATGCGTGGATGTAACAAACCATGCATTGAAAAAATTGTGTTAATGTGGTCAAATGATGACTCATCAATCTTCAAGTTGCAATCTCATCATAATTTTATCTTTCATCTTATTTTATATTGTTAAGGCTATTATTGATGTTGGTGTTTATGTTAATGCTATTGTTGATGTTGATGTAGGTCTATTTTTTCTTAATTGATTGAGTTCTAGAAGTTTAAGCTTGATGTATTTTTTATATTTAATCACATTGTTTAACTTCTCGTAAGTGAACTTCAAGTTTTTATACTTTGTTATTTGCAATTTACAATTTTCACTCCATTTCTTCTTTTCATCTCCTAGTAGTAACAATTTTTTAATTTCGTTTGTGAGTTGCTCCTCTTGACTATTTGCATGCTATTTATATGCTACATAATGTAGTATTGATTCTACATATATGTATACTCCTACTTTAAATAGTACATAATCATTTAATATATCTAGCTTATGATTTGCAATGTAATTGTAGACATTTTATCCCAAATTTTTAGTGCATTCCCCTAGACTTCATGATTATTCTACTATTTGTAAGCATAGGGGATTCTAATAAAATCCAAATAATTTTGTGTCTCCAATTGGTTACAACATTCCATAACTAATAAATCCAAGAATGCTCTCAACATATGAGTATTTTTTGACACGTGAAGAATATGATAATTAGTTTTTAGTTCTTTGTAGGTTAGGAGTTTGTTTCCACTGAATTCATCTTTATCAATCTTCAATTATAATTTGGTGGAGGCATAAGAAAGAAATATTTATCCAATACATCTTCTTCTTGATTTTTTAAAGTAATGGATTTTTGTATATGTTCATTGTTATCATTTTCTTCTTACTCTTATTTAATTTTCTAGTCAAAGTTCTAAGTGCTTTTTTAACTATTGTTTCTTTCTACCATGTTGCCACTATTCTATTTCTCATAACTCTCTTTAATATCTAGGTTATGAAAACTATGGATGTAATAATTCATTGGCTATGCTCTTGTAGAATCTTCTTCATAACCATAGTGATAACCTTAGTCTCCTAACAAAATCAGAATTTTCATACATGTTGGAGAAACAAGGAGATTTTCTAGAGTTGAAGCATTTTGAGAAATAACTATTAGGAGGCTTCTAAAACTAAAACGACTGATGCTTCCATCACATAACTTTAAAAGGACATGATGGTAATTATGAATGGTCAAATGAGCCCAACCTACTTTCATTTTGGAGGCAATAATATAATGTAGAGCCTTTAGAATACTCCATTAAATAAATTTATGATGAATCACATAATCCATATATGCATTATAAATTTTGATAATAGTGCAGATAGACTAATAAGTTGATCAATATTAAGTCATGGATTAGGCTTACTAATTTCAAAATCTTGTTGGGCCATGAAGGATGAAAGTGAAGAACTCTTATTAATGGAATCAATGTTTAGGAATGGCATGTAGACATTCTTATCATTTATTATCATGCAAATAAGTTTTAATGTTATATGAGCATGAAATGACTTACTTCTATAGAAGATTCTATTACACTCTTGTGGTAGATGTTCGTGCTCTCCAAATTTTTAACTTCCATCATCAATTAACTTGTAGTTAACTTAATAGCATAACCCCATAGCCCAATAGCTTCATTGACTTTGTAGACCTACATCTTAATCATAAATTAGAATTACTTGTAGAATTGAAAAGAATAAATATATTCAACTTTTACTTCTCTTGAATTGAATTAATGGGCAACATTGAAAAATTTTCATCTTCTCTCAAAATTACCCCAACATTGATTTTCTATTCTAGATTCATCTTTACAATTACTTCTTATAAATTGCTCTTTAATTTACAAAGCACTCTCTAAAAAACCTTCTCAATCACAATTGTAACAAGCCCTAATTATTCAAGATCTTAGAGAAACCCTCATTCAATTCTTTCCAAATCCTAGTGTGCCTATTCTAACAAATTGTAATTGATTAAATAGTCAAATTTCTAATAATGCACGATAGTGCATTAATTATTGACATAAATTTATGGTTATTTTGAGCATTAATGAATTTAGACAACAACAATCATGATTTAAATTTTATTATGTTCATTTTATTCAGTACAAGCATATTATTTTTCATAGGATCCTTGAATTTCTCATTTGTGGTATAATATTTTCATAACTTATTAGGAGTTTGGGAGATCGGGCTTAGAAGGTTTATTTTTTAGCACTTCTTCCATTTTGGTTTGGGATAATTATAATTATTTCTTGATAATATGAATCAATCTTAAGATTTGTTGTTGATGAGTGGCGAGGTACCCCTACACTCAACCATACGAAACGAGCGTAGCATGCGCGATCCGGTCAAACTCCGCAGACTAAATGCCTAAACGCCCCATAGAACACTTGGGGTTAATCATTTTTTGTCTTCCCAGACTTGTTGTTGTCACGATTTATGGTTAAGTAAGTCTGAGGTATATGATTTTTATGGTCTTTTATGATTTTTTTCTCCTATGCTAAAGGGTGAAGGGTTGAGAGAACTAACTAACTCTAACTAATGTCCTAAGTCTAAATTAACTAGCATCAGCATCCATTCCCACTTACCGTACACACCCTGAACTATGCAACTGTGCCTACCAAATGCTAATTATTACTGGGATCACCACACGTAACGCACATGCTCAAAGTGGTTGTACTAAGGCACCTAACTAGCCTAAACATGATGAGCAGCCAATTCCTTGACTAGCCGTACACATCCGTAGATGCTCATAATCAATTCGTACTCATCCTGCGTTCTAGGAGACAAGGGTGAGAGAATCTAATTACGATGAGTAGCCGATTCCTTGATTAGCCGTACACATTCGTCAATGCTCGTAATCAAGTTGTACTCATGCTACACTAATGCATGTAATAAATAACATGTAAGAAATAATAGGCAATAAATCCTATTCCATGCACTACAAGGTTTATCCACAAAGCTCATCTTTATTGCCGTACACAACTTGTGTTCAGGTACAAAGCTGCTCAAATAAATATCCGTTCACTTGGGGACTCCTACTGTGGGCACATGGAAAATATTCTATCTCTGGAGTGATCAAACTACCAGAGTTTCCCTAATTCTAGCCTAGGATGAGAAATGAGGGGAGTGTTGCCTCTTATTTATATATTTGGTGGTAGACCGTGATATCACGTACACGATATAGTAGGGGACGACGTGATATCGCGTACGCAATATCGCAACGGCCATGATATCGCGTACGCGATATTGTGGTGCATGCAATATCGTGTCTCATCATACCCCCATGACTGAATGAAAACTCGTCCTCGAGTTCCTTACAATAATATCAGGTAGGTATGGAATTATTGAGGATAATGGAACTAATGGGATGACATGTGAACGGATCATTATTAGAAGACTTGACAAAATTGGTGTTCATGACAACAAGGGTGAACACCTTATTACAATGACATCAGGCCTTTGTTGGCAGCTGAGAAAGAGAGAGAGAGAAAGAAGTGTTACTGCTGCCAACTCCAAGATTGCACCTTCGTTGTCCATCCATAAGCACACCCTCGATATTGCTCCTTTCATAGCTACTTCAACACTGCTCCATTCCAAGTGTTTGCTCCAGATCCAATCCGTTGTTGTATGTCCACCATCTGCACACACAACACAATCATATATTAGCAAGGGTAATTGAATCATCATGTAATTGATACCTGGATTTGGTGCAAACTCATTAGCTAGGATGTGGTATGGTTGATATGGATCTGGGAATATGTTACTGATGACTACTGAAGATGTAGGGGTTAGGAAGAAAATCAAAAATTTCGGGGCTAGGAGAAAATCGAAAAAATCATGCCCCATACCCCCATGACTAATTGCAAACCTCTGGTAGTGTTAGAATGGAGAAAGAAAAGGAGTAAGAAAGATAGATAAAAAGGGACAACTATGGCATCGATGAAATGGATGTCAAGATGGAAATGAACAAAATAAAATTAATTGCAAAATGTTAAGGGAAAGAATTTAACTAATGCTCCAAATAGGAATGTCAGTGGGTCCTCCCCAAAGCAGGCTCATGCCCTTAATGCCCTGACAAACCCACATTCAAAGAGTCCGTAGGCTCCGGGAATGTCATTTGGAACAAGAGTTAAAGTCTTAACCACAAGAATTTACCAAAAAGAAAACAATGCATCAACCAAAATATATACACTAATGATACAACTGGCAATGAGGTGAACAATGGAGAGAAGGATGGAGAGAAGAGAATGGAATGGAATCCCAAGAACAAGATGGTGTACAACCCCTTGTGTGTTTTATGATTAATGTGACTTGGCAAATCTCATTCCAACTCCAGCCTCAAACCAACCACATCTAATGACTTCGCATCAATCCGTTCGACTAAACCATAAACTGGAGTAATGAGAATGCTTCCCCCAAGAGCCACTATCATTCTGACGAAACAAACGAGAGAATGGGAAGCAAGAAGGGCCTTAGTTAGAGGGAACATTTTTGGTTCCATAATTAGTGCTTGTAGTCCACGTTTATTCATCTAAGGGGTGTGCTTTGAATTTTCACTTGCTTTGTTTTTTTTTTTTGTGTTTTGTGTTTTTATGCGTGAGAACCACACCATGCAAAGACTTGATTATTTTTATTGTCTCAACTTCCGATAGTTGGGTAACATCGAAACGGCTGAAAACTCAAGAAGAAACATTCAAGCACCCAAGAGAATGACCAACACAAAAGCATCAAGTTCCCTTGAAGTCACACCCTT
>MNCI01007081.1:100947-130258 GCA_015680685.1 Gnetum montanum | reverse complement strand
CGTTCAGGTACAAAGCTACTCGAATAAAGATCCGTTCACTTGGGGACTCCTACTACGGGCACATGGAAAATATTCTATCTCTGGAGTGATCAAATTGCCAGAGTTTCCCTACTTCTAGCCTAGGATGAGAAATTAGGGGAGTGCCACCTCTTATTTATAGATTTGGCGACGGACCGCGATATCACGTATGCGATATCGCAGGGGATGACGCGATATCGCGACGGCTGCGATATCGCAGTGCATGCGATATCGCGTCTCATCAGTTGTTCTAGGCATATTTTTTGCCAATGTTATGAGCCTTACTTTCGAAAAATTTTTCCTTCTCACATTCTTGAACCAATTATCTTTGAATAGCATCAGTATTGTCTTCAATTTTTAACATCACATAAGTTAGATATTCTATGCAATGTTCATGTAGAGGATGGATGCTACAACTCCTTGTATATTTTGTCTTAGTAATTGATTGTTGAATAATATTCTTTATCATTTATCTTAGCATCTTGAGTTGTTCATATATGATCTTCATCTTTCCCATGATCAGTATCTATATTATTATTATTATTATTATTTTCTGAATAAAAAATTATATCACTTATTTCTCATAACTCTTATAGTTGCCCTATCTTGGTAATAATTTTCAGCTCTCTTCTTGTAGATTCTTTAAAATACTCTAAAATGGCATGTCTTTGTAACTTTATTTAGTTGCTATATGAACTACCATTTAGGTTCTCTCCTTTGTTATTTATCATTCTTCAATTAACTATTAACTTCCTTTTTGTTAGAACACAACCACTTCTTTCATTCATCCAACCTTGAGCTATGATACCATGTTAGAGGTAGGTATGTTTTTACGCTCTTAGGAAACTTAAAAATAGTACGATTAGTGTTCTGATAGTATACTTAACCTTTATATTATCAACTTAAAAACTCTATCACATTCATGTTCTTTTGAAGATCTTATTTGTAAGGTTTTTGAAGTAATCTTACTTTGTATAACCATTACTTATAACCTTTATTATTACAAATTCCAATCTCCAAATTATTACTCATAATTTATAATTAAGTTACGAGAAATTATGTTAAACCTGTTATTATAGTCTAACTCCTTGTGCTTCATTAGGTCTTCTCCTACTTAACTTTCATTCTTTTGACTAGATTAAGTTACATTTGACTTAACCTTACAAACTTCTCTATACTTCACTAAGCCACTCCTTTCTTAGCTTCATTTGCTTACAAAATACTTCTTCATAAGTTTTTCTTTTCTTTTCCATCATAGCCTTTTAAATGGCCTTCTCTTCTTTTTTAAGAAACTAGACTAGGCTATATATGGTATAACTTGGATCTTTAGTTCTTTCTTAAGTAACTAGATCTTGTGTTATAAAGACCATACTTGTCTATTGCAACTCTTACTCATTAGCTCTTTAAATAGAACTAATTAATCCCTAGTCATCTTAGTATTTATAATTAGTAAAATACTAAGAGATACCTTGGTATGAACAATTTTAAAACCTTTCTTGATTAAAGTCTACTTATTATTCCAAGAATCCATTTATTTTACATAGACTTTTCTTTAGCGTTCTACTTCATTTTCTTTCTCCTCATTCATTTTTCATGAATATTAGCTTGAACTTCTTTTAATAAAATTTTGTCACTATTCCTAGGATTTTTTACATCTTTATGAGATAAGATTTTTACAAATGACTTAACTCAATTTTTCATTACTTACGAAACTCATAATTAGACTTAAGTGTTATTATAGGATTAACAAATTACTTATGTTATTTGATGAGAAAAGGTTGTAAAGAAGGGGACTATGTCCTATGATTAGGTTGGTGATGGTTGGGTACTTATTATAGATGTTTGATTTGTAGGAAAGAGATTGTGAGTAGCTAAAACATTAACCTTATTTATCTTGTAAGACTTTGGGAAATTGAACATGGGAATTAGAATAATGTTGGGATTATGCCCTTCCCCTCATCTTGAAATGTCATCATCTCTTAGATGTACATCTTCTGAGTTACAATCTAGTGTAGGTTAGTCCTCTTGGTGACTAACATATTTGGATTAAATGGTTCATTTGGGATATTTTTCATTATTATTTCTTTAATTTGCAGGTGAAATCTTCTCTTGAATCTTTTCTTGTTCCATGATAAATTGAACAATTTTCTTAGCTTTTCTATGATCTACTTCAATTAGCTTGTCTAAATTGGGAAGAAAAGAAGGTGTATCCTTAGCTCATTTATAATTTTCCATGAGCTTAAACATCTCAAGTGAGAGTAAAAAAACCAAGTTCTCACTTAGCACATGCCATCTTGTAGTCTATTTTACTTAGTCCTTCTAAAAATTCTTGCATGTGATAAATATTCATAAGTTCATTAACCTTCTAAAAGTTATTTTTTGATGATGATGTCATTGCTTGATAATTTAATTGCATAAACATGATCATGACTAATTGCCTAGATTGTAATCAACATCTTTAGTTTCTTGTAAATTAGCTCAAAACTCAAATGAAATGATTAGGACATCAAAACATAAAGATATTGATATCAATTTTCAATTTTAGGGTAGACATCAATTTTTCAAGGAAAGAAACACAAGGAAGATTGATGCTATGTCCTAAATTTTTTAATAAGAAAAAGATTGCAAAATAAATCAAGAACTAGAACAACAAAAATGTTAATGGAAATTAACATAAATTAAGTGTTAGTCAAGCAAATTCTATGGAAATAGAGCTTAGTTTCTATCAATTAGCCTTCCTTTAATATAAAGAATGTTATGATGAGAATTGACATGACTAAGTCACAACAACTCATAAAAAATATTGTGTTTCCTTTCCAAATATCACCAACATAATAAAAGATAGTGCAACAATGTCTGTAGTCACAAATAGTGTGATGATGTATCTCCAAATTGAATGAGGACTTTTTGGTTATATATATGTAATGACCTAGTAGCTAGAATAGCACTAAAGCCAAGAAAGCAATTTGTAAATTAAGTGTAGTATTGAAAGTATGAGATTAGCATTGACCTTAAAAGCTAAATTGAAAGTTAATGTGACATTAATATTAACTTAGGGTTTTATAAGTAAAAGATAAAATAAATAAATAACAATTCAAGCATGGAAAAAGAAACATGGTTTTGCAAATAAAATAATAGGAAAAATGTGCAAAAAATATAATCATATCAATTAAATCTATACGGAAATTACTAGATCTATGGTATACGCAGAAGAATGATTAAAGCAAAGAATAAAAAATGGACCATTTATTTTGAGAGAGAAATTTTCAAAAAATGATAAACAAAAACAAGTCTTTGTTATCTAGGGTAGAGGGAATTTTAGGATGGAATAGCAAAATAAAAAAACTAAAAAAAATGATTGGAGCTTATGGATCAATAATATGTTCAAAGAAGAAACACGTGACTTAGGGATTGTCGATGAGGTGTTATGTTACTGCAGTTTCTATACTTGAATAGAATTCCTTCCAAGATCAATATTGATGTGTGTGCAAGCCTAACATAACAGGGATTTACATTGAACCAGACTATTTGGGTTTAATCCAAGGATTTCTTTATGTTTCAAGAAGGTGTAAAATAAAGGGGATATAATTACATCAAATGAGGATTAGAGTTTGCAAGGGGATACAAGAGCTTTAAAATGTTGAAAATGCAATGTAGTTACCTAATGTGAATATGCTCTAGGTTTGAACAGAAAAGTTCACATGCTTGAAATAATGTTTGGGTCTTCTATTTATAGACCAAAAAATGTCTCCTAGATCATGAAGAAATAATACATTGGGGCCCATAGAGAAAACTTTGGAAATTTCTAAATGCTTAGTTGTTAATTTGATGTCAAAAATGATGTCAAACATTCAAAATGGCATAAAAAAGAAGGTGACATGAAAATGACATAGAACATCAAAAGTGGCATTATTAATGTAATAAGCTATTGAAGGAATGCTTGTTAAGGAGATGTATGTTGCACATAGGCTTCCAAATAGCTAAAATGAAGATGAATATGAGTACAACAACATGATAGCAATAATTAGCAAAGTAACAATGGGATCACATCACATTCAGTTGAAATTGAAAGGTCAAACAATTAGTAAAATGAAGATAAAATATGTCAATTGTGTTTACTACTAGTTGTAAAAGATTAGCAATATATATTATGAGAATGTTGTGGTCAAAAGAAAGTGACATACCTCAGTTAATTATTATATAACCTCTTCATGCTACTAGCTTTATTTTAGGAAATTATTTATAAGACTATTAAATTACATGACTATTGAACACTTTGTTGTAATTAAGATTCATTGCTACTAATGTACTTTACCCAAGTTAATTTACTTAACACATCCTCCTAATGTATTTTGTAAATATAAGAATAACTGCAATAAATATAAAAATAGCTACAATAATAATTCAATATAAAAATAGCTACAATAATAATTCAATATCATGTAAATGAATTGAGTTTGTTTGTACATAAATTGAAAATCCTTTAGAAGCTAGACATCCATTTTAAGAAGAAAACGAAAACCCATTTAAAGAGCACCTTACAAATTTAGTTGCACAAGAAGGGGTTATTTGAAACTACACCACCTCACATAACAACATTTATTAATTATAACTTTAACGTAATGGCCAAATTTCAATTTTTTTTCTTATGAGTAAACTATTCCATCTATGAGGTGTTTCGGTCGTGGAACTATGTTCCTTTTTATTTGTAACGAACCATCAAGAAGAGATAATCCATAAATTTGAAAAAAAAAAAAAATCGTTGAGAACTACTTGGTTAAATCATGTGTGCTGTGAATAGTGATTGAGATGTAATGCAATGCATTGAATTTATCATTTTAACTATCTTGGAATATTTGGACACATAAAAAAACGGGATAACTTTGTTTCCCGCTTACATCGATGTTGTAGAAAATGACACCTGCTGTAGAGTTAGGCCATCCACTTTAATGGGTATAGGATAACAGAAACGAATCGATGTCCTTAATTTTGGGTTATTGAAATGTACGAGGAAGAGCTCCAAACCAAAGTGGTAAAATAGAGTTATTGTTAAATGAAAGTTGAAATTAATTTTAAATGACATGAAATTACATTAATTAAATAATTAACATGAAAAATAGCTACTGTAAAGTTATTTATTCACACTGATTAAATTGTACAAGTTATGTTCTGTAAATCATAGATTTGATTGCAAAAGGTATGTTAAGACACGTCGCATTATGTTAATTAATTGACACCGAGAACGACATTTATTTATGAGAAATGAAGGGTTTAGAAAACCTCAGGAACAACATGCAGAGCGAAAAGTTGATAAGAATAATAACAAGATTCTTAAGACTTGAAACAGATCTTCCTTTTCTGAAGAGTTTCAAGTATTTAGTATATAGTATGAATGGTAAAATTCAGTGCACGGGAACAAGAAAGCACCGCCCAACGACCGAAGATGACGATATCGATTCACTCAACGTCACGGGGTATTTTTGTTTTTTTTTTCTGCATGTTAACGCCGTTAAGTATGTATTTGCTACCTGCCTGGTAAATAGAGCCTCTAACAAACGCTAAATAGCATACCAAAATTTTAGGATGGACAGAAATCCAGAGCTCCAGCAACGGAATTGAAGAAGGTGAGATAATGCAGCAAGTCTGGTAAACGTTGCCTCAGTTGCCTGTACGTTGAGAGTGCACACAATTTAATAATTTCTATCAGTAGTCATTTCAACAAAAACCATGATCGCGTGGCTGTCCATGAAATTCGTATCCCGAATTTTGGATGTTGATAAATGCGTCGGTAACACGAATCCCATTTCATTTCACGTGGTCACCATAAACACTGGGCTAAGTCGTCGTCATGCATGCTCATTCATGAGCTTCCACGGGCTGCACCGCACCTTCATCTCATTCTCCGATTACAAAAGCCAAACCACGGCAGAGAAAGCAGCACAAAAAGCTGAACAAAATCAACTCACATCTACTTTATTCATCATAATCGATCATGGAGTCAATGTCAGCGTTGGTACTTGTTATGTTGTTTATGTTGGCGCTGCTCGTGTGTGGCGGAAGTGAAACACAAGCGGAAGTTCGGTTGCGAATCGGTGTGGCGCAGGGATTGCTTGGGGGCCACGGCCATGGCCACCACTTTGAGTTTGGAGCAGAGACTCAGGAGCGGCGCTGGGAGATGGAGTGTTTGCGGTGGAAACAATGGTAGGCACGCCAGGGCGACTGCAGGTGCTCAGCGTGGACATCACCCTTCCATTCACTTGGCTGCACTGCGCTCCCTGCACTTACCTATAAACTCTGTAGACCTCTGCTATGGCCCACTAAGGCCTAAAATCGGCAAAATCTAACCCTGATTGATGAACATTGATCATGTTTTACAATATGTTTTCTACCTTGATTCCTTTGGCCTTGTTTCACTATTTTTTGGCTTGATTTGACCTTGTTATGCATTATTAACCTTCATTGTTTGGCATTATGATCTCATTTGGCTTCATTTTTTTGGTCATTGTAGTATCACTTGGTCCCATTCCATCAAATGTTCCTATTATTTGACATCATTTAACCTTAATTAATGTTCCTCCCCATCATTCGCTGTTCAACCCGCGTTCCTCCGTCTCTCTACGTTGTGGGCATCCCACCTGCGTCAAAGTTCTCGGGACCGATCACGGTAAGATTTCAAACGGCTTTTGTTTTTGCTTTGGTTTTGTGTGGTTTTCTTAAAATAAATATCAGAGTGATGATGAAATGCCTGTTTCTCAAGTCTTTCTGTGTTCAGAGGTACGCACAGCCAGTTAAAAATCGTTAGATTTTAGTTTATTTATTGATGTTTGCCGTGGTAAGATTAACATTAATCCTATAAATGGTGATTCTTGCTACATTTTTAATATTTTATATCTAGTAATGAGGTGTTATCTTAGTGGTAAGATATTGTTTCGAAGCCCTGTGTCATGGATTTGGATTTGATTCCGGTAAGTAATGCTAAGTTATATAAAGTTCTTTCATTTATTTCATATTCCAAAACCCACTCTCATTTTATATCTTATTTTATTTTTAAAAGATTAATAATTATCGCTAACCTGGCTTGAATGCTAAGCACCTGATTTTGGTCCCATTTCATGTCATGTTTACGTGTATAGCCCATGAAAATTCTTATAAATAAATGATTATAATGGCTAATTTTGTACCTATCAAGGGAAGGTGCTGTTTTTCCGCGTCCTAAGGCAGCCACCTTACAAATCGATTACGCTTTCACTGATGTATAAGGCTTATTTTCCAAGTTTTCACTTATCTACTCATCCGAAGGTGCTAGATTAGGCAGGATCAGAGTTGAACGCAAGTGACTTTAGTTTTCCAACTTTAAATTTGCTTTCTCTCTAAGAGAGTTCAATGAAAAATTTGCAGCGGCTTTGCAAGATTAAGGTATAGTCAAAATTTCCATTCTAATCTCTTTTTCCCGTCACTGTAAACCCTTTGCATTCTAGAAAATAACATTCCTAATTCTTGGCCACTACACTTGAAATAAGAATTTCATTGTACATGCAAATAAGAATTTCATTGTACATGCAAAGACTATAGCGTATAATCTTTCGGGCACGCGTACAGGAGCGTGTAAAATCCCCATTGGGTACGTAAATTATAATTTTTGGTTCGATTTTTCAACTCTCAACAAGAACATTCATTGTCGATTAAAATCTTACCTATTTTTACTGCAAATCGCGTCAAATCTTACTTGTTTCCTGCAAATTGCATCCGCATCCAGTATCTTTTATTTGCAGACGCTCCTCCTATTTCACCATTGATAGGGATTTGGATGCTTCCGCACTCTCCAAACGCTTTGTTTCTCTTTCAGCTTTAAAATTTTTTGCTGCATTTTCAGTTTTTCATTTGCAGGCAATGACAGAAGAAGACGATGAACATTTTTTTTGATGCCGGAGTCTCGTCTGCCCAGTTTGATTTAGGTGACTAGGTAGGAGACTTGCCTTATCGGATTTATCTGTTGATGCTTAGAGAATGAGTTGTTAGCATTATCATATTATAAACTTGTTACCTTTACAGAATGGTCTGCACATCTATCATTCTATACTTTATTATTCTATATTTTTCAGTTTCTATATTTTTTATCATTCTATATTTTTCAGAAAATCGATCGTTTCCTTCTACTGCAATCTGGACGGGCTTGCCGAGCCTGCGTAAGCACGCATTGCGAGCGGTTCTCTTGGATCCTTAATTCTAGTTTTTGTTCTTAAAAAATTTTGGATGATATTTCTTCCGTTTTTAAAATGTGAGCGCTACATGTTTTACCTTTGTAATCTTAGTGCATAATTTTTCCGGTGAACGTTCGCAATTGGTTCTCACTTGTTATTTTCCGCTTCTTTTGCTGTAAAGATTTCTCTCCATCTCTATCCTGATTCGTGAGCACGAAATCTGCTTTTCTTCCCCTTCCGTCTTGCTCTTCCAGTTTGCGTGAGAACACGTTCCTCATCTTTAGTAGTGGATTTTAGTGGATTTTCGTATCAATTGAGTTGCCTATTTTGCTTAGATTTACCTGATCTTTACTTTTCGTTTTAGTTTATTCACATGATTTTAGAGAAAAGATTTTTATTTAGTGTATTGGTTTCGTATTTTTATTCATGGGCCATGACCATCTCATGTTGCGTCTCTGGTTTCAGGTAACGGCCATGATTTCGGCCAGTCATAAATGCACAACTTGTGGCCGTCATTCCAGCCAGTCATTAATGCACAACCTGTGAAGAAAGGGAATCAGTTGATTACAAAACTGCTTTAAGGCCTCTCTCCCTCTGCAAGTGCAAACAGAATAGTTTGAAGCATACATTTGTTCAAAGTTCAAACAAAATTTAGCACCATATCCTTCCCAAATCTTTTTAGGAAGCCCTAGTCAACATCTGCAGTCAAACATGCAAGAGGCATGAACTCAACCCACAACAAGAAATTCGAAAACTCTAAAGATCCGCCTTTGAATCTCCTGCTATCCCAACTTTATAAAGCAAGCCCATAAGTCCAAAACATGTCATGAACTTGCCGAGAGCATTAGTAATAGCGCAGGATCAGATAGAGCTCTGTGAAAATGGTGGTGGGGAAGGGATTGCTGGTGTAAAAATCTGACAAACTTTATTGGCTTATATGCTTGGTATTAGTTTTTTATGAAAATGTAGCAATATTTGTTCTAATGGCAGATTTCATTTTTTATGTTGATAAAGATAAGAAATTTATGTAATTTATGAAAATATGGTATAGAAATTGATAGCTCTCTTGATTTTTATAATGGTCAGTTACTTCCATTGATTCTAAAAAGATGAAGGCTATAAATACCCCATTGCATATGGTTGCATATGCATTAAATATTAAGAATATATATGCATTAAATCCAACAAGGCCTTGTGACGATTTTGATTTTGATGTAAGAATAGGCTTCAATTTACTAAAGGACATATAAAAGCATTTAAATGTGAAGATGCTATACTTGATATGGATAGAATAGCTCAAGAAGATCTAGCTGGATGGTGGAGTTTGCATGGTCAAGATAGTAGTAGATACTCTTAGATTTCAAACTTTAGCAGTGAAGTTTCTTTATCAAATGAGTTTTTTTATTAAACATATAACAAATATTAATATGTATTAATTTTCTTAATTAATTTATGAAATGTGATGTTTTAAAACTTGAAATAGTGATGTTTTATATATCATGTATTTTTTAAACACCATAATTAATAGGCTATTAGGTCTTAAGTTTCAAATGAGTTTGTTTATTGATGAAGTTTTGAATAATTTATAAAATGAATTTTTTAACAATGCAAAAATTTATTCTTATTTTTATCATTTATGTAGGTTGCATCTTTTTTTAAAAGAAATTGGTCAACATATTTTTTCATTTATCGGATCAAAAGAAATAGTCTAACTCCAAAAGGAGTTGAAAAATTAGTATCTCTTCATAGCATGATTAGATTGGAAGAAAGAAAGGAAATAAAATATAGGCGATCACCTATTCTTTGTTGGGATGTTAATCTAGAAGATGATGATGTTCCAATAGTTGATGATAGATAAAGTTATTCTACTGACTTAGCTAATGTTTATGGAGCAATGAATCTTAATATTGATGATTCAATCCTTGATGAAGATGATTGCCATGCAAATGATATTAATGACATAGAACAAAATGAAGTAGGTTTTACAAATGTACTCTTTAAAGTAGAGCTACAAATTTACTTTTTAGAGTAGAGCAAGGAGAAAATATAGGTTAAAATTAGAATTTGAACAATGTGACAATTTCTAAGCTTTGACAATTTGATAATGCTAAAATATTTTATAATACACATGAGACTCAATACTTAATGTTTCATTGCAATCTTTTATACAATTTTTAAGCATTAACAATATTTTGAATTTACATTGTACTTGTTCTATATTCTACAACGTTTTTTATATGATATATGAGATTTAATTTTTTTAAAAAACTAATATATTTAAATTTTCTCTATCACGTCCCCGGGTACGAACCCGTCCCCACTTTTTTTTGAGGCACACGTACCCAACACGTTCAGAATCACGAATCCTCGATTCCTCGCGTCCACGAATCGGATTCTTTTGATGCATAGGGTTAAAGTAACTTATTAATTCACGTAGCATAGTAACCAAACATTGCATTTACTAGTGCAGGGTGCCAATCGCACACGCTAAGGAACACCTGCGTTGCGGGGGAGCTGGCGCACGAGGCGCTGAGGATCGGCGGCGTAGAACGCCACGTGACCCTGGACCTCCGGAAAGGAACCGCCGCGGTGGCTGGGCTGCCTGCCTGCCTGCCCAGTTTCACATGCACCTGCATGTGCCGCCTCTATACGTACGTGATAATGTCGTCGCTGTTTGCGTTACCGTAATTATTACGCTTGTGCAACCTCGTGAAACCGAGCCCAACCTCATGCATTTTATCTCATTTCGGTGGCTTAAATAATACACTTCCGTTGCTTCTTCCTTTAAAGCTATTTTTAAGAGTCCTACGCAATCAATTTTAATTGGGTCTGCGCAATCAACTTTAAAATCATCGAATAAAATCTCGTCGCAGGGTATAATGATCAAATTATTTCGATGGTCTAGCAAAAACTAAGGCAGTAGCGGTAATTGCTTGTTGAAAGAATCATGTTGAGTTCGTTATACAGTTTATTATTAAAGTTTTTTTTAGGTTGCGTTGGTAATGCACTCATTGTTACAATATTTCTAGGTATCTTTTAAGTCGAGTTCGTAATACAGTTATTCTTGAAGTGTTTTTAGGTTGAGTTGGTAATGCACTCATTGTTGTATATCTAATATAAAGTCATGGGTTTCCATCCTCAATTATGCATAAAATTAATGGATCCTAAATATCTAAGTCAATACTAATTTACTGAATCAACCATATCAACCTTAAAGCAATAAGGTTTTAAATTATTCAGACCTATGCTCACATGTACCAATGTAGTAAGGAGATTATTAACTTATACTAAATCAAGAGTGAGGTGTTTACCTAGTGGTAAGATTCTTAATATGGAAATTCTAAGTTATGCATTTTATTCTAGTGAACAATGTTAAGTAAAAAAGTTCCAATTTAACCATATATCTTAAGGTGCACTTATAATTCAACTTCTTTCATTTTTTTTAAATTTGTGTTGCATAAGTAGTTGATTTTTTATTCTTCCTTATCTTTTACTTTTGATTCTTTATAGGTTCTTCTATCTATTTGTTTTCTTTTTCACTATAACAATACAATGTTTTGTTTTATCAAATTTTCATTTAAAATATTAATTTCTTCCTCTTAATCTCTTATCCTTTATAAGGCTTCATCGTAATTTCCTTCAATTTCATAATACGTTTGCATCTAAACATAGTACATCATGGCTTCAATATCCTTTTTCATAGAATGCTGGAATAAATCACCTTGTAAAAGAATTGTGTCGAATGAGTAACATTATGAAAAAAATGTGCTCAATACATTTCATTTTAAGGTTTTTATATTTTAATTATGTATCATTGTTTACTTATAGTTGCGACTCTAATCATTGTTCGTTTGGTTTTGATGATAGCCTCTAAGAGCTATTTCTATTGTTTTGTATAATTTTTACATCGATGATGGTAACCTTTTTTATAGCCTAAGTGATTTGTATATATTTTAACTTGTTAATACAAATTGTTTGGGATTTTCTCAATATTTAGTAGTTATAGTTACATAAATATTTATAATTAGAATTGCTAGATTTTTAAATAGATAGAAAAGAACATGAGATAATTCTAATTTTTAGAAATATCTTACATTATTTCTTTTTTATTTTTTTCAAACAATAAAGAATTTCATGAGGAATCTTGAGATATAAGTTTTTAGCTAACTCCCAATGAATGATAAGGTACAATCATTTTTCTAATGCTTACAAATTTGAAGTTTTTAAAAGAAAACATGCAAATGTGGAGAGAAACATATTTTCATGAAAACATGGAAGGAAAATTAGAAGGATAACCAATCATATAATATAATTTCAAATAAAACTAAAACTAATGTTTTATTACATCCAAAGACTCAAAGGATCTATTGGACAAACAATACATTTATATCATGGCAATTAAATGTCAACTCAACAAAGTAACCAACTAATAATGGATTTAACAATAAAAGATGGTATAAATTTTTTACTACAATATTATGTTTTTGTCTCAAATGTAGCCTTCCACAACTATGCCATACTTCTTTTGTCAACAACATCTTTATTTAAAGCTCCAAATTCATTAGAAATTGCTGCTTTGTCATGCTCATGTTTTTTGAAATGCGAGAATTGATTTTTTTTGCTAGTTATGGGTCTTGATTTTCCAAATGCATTAGAGATCATCCCTTCATCTTGTTCATTATTTCTCCAAGCTTCTCTACCTTGCAAATCACACATTCTAAGCACTTCTTAACAAGACCAAGTAGCCACATTATCTAACTCTATAGAAGGTTGAAAATAGCCTTGTTCATTTGTATACATTTTATAACAAAAATATAAGGTATCTCTAACTTGGTATTATTTCTCCATTTATATGTTACCAATCTTGTACAAGCTTTCTCTTGAGAATCCACTTCCCAATCTTCATCATTATGCTGATTTTGAGGCACCTTCTTATTTTTACTAAACCTTCCATCTTGTGTGTCATTACACTTTTGCTCATATAAATGGGTTAGTAATTGAACCTCATCCTTTACATTTGAGACTTCACTTTTTAGAATGGAGCATGAAGTATAAAGTTTAGAAATTTCATCCTCTTTCCTAAGTATATTCTTTCCTAACTTTTTAAATAAATAATAAATAGAGATAATTTCCTCATGCAACTCATTATACCTATCTTCAATATTAACTTTAGACTCTTCAATGTCTTGTGTAGACTTTTCATGTGTAAGGGTCATGTAGATTAGGTAAGAATCTGTAGTAGGATCATCTACTTCTTTCTCATTTTGTTTGTCATCCTAACTGGTGTAAAGATTTTTCTTTGCATCAGCTTTTGATTAATCCTTTGAAACCTACCAACACTTGGATATTTGAAGGCCACGTGGCCTTCACCACCACTAACCCAACATTCTATGAAAGATGCATCAAGATTTGAACTTTTAAAATTCTTACCTTTTTCCTTGCCTTTGATGATGGATTGATTAAAGCTTTTACCTTCTCATGCAAGTAATCTTTGAACACTTCTAGATAAGAGGGCCAATTCATCTTCACTACTTGCTTCATGTTTAGGTGACACCTTCTCCTTTGATGAAGATTTAAGAGAAATAGACCTATTTTTGATTGCACCTTCACTCATAAGATTCATCTCATAAGCAATAAGTGCACTTTGAAGCTCTCTGAATTTAAGAACTGAAAAATCTTTGATTTTCTCCATGGTTGTTACTTTTGGTATAAACTTAGGCTACAAAGTTCTAATCATTTTAATAATAACATTGCTTTTAGACAAATCTTTTTTCCTTCCTCAAATAGCTACAACTAAATTATTTGTTCTAGAAAAATAATTCTTGATTTTCTTTCCTTCTTTCATTTTGGGTTTATCATACTCACTTTGTAACACTAGAAGCTTAGATTTTTTTACAATAGATGTACCTTTATTTATTGCTTTTAGATTTTTCCAAATTTCTTTCACAATTTTGCATCTAGCTACTCTATTAATTTCAGATTTACTCAAAGCATAATAAAGATAATTTTTTTTTTTTGCTTTTGAATCAAACATGAACTTATCTTTTTCATTTTGTGTCAATTTGCTTCTTGGCTAGGTAGCCCTTTGTGGTGTTGTCGATGGATGACATGTATCCCTCAACAATTGATTCCCAGACTTCAAAATCCATGGATTCAAAGAATACTTGCATTCTAGCCTTTTAATACGCAAAGTTGATCCCATCAAACATTAGTGGCTTGGTGTACAATGTTCCTTCCATCATTCACTCTTGAGATGTTAAGCTCTAAAATAGAGAGCACCATACTTTGGTACAACTTGAGGTTTGAGAACTTAGAATAAGGGTTGAATAAGTTTCCCAATTTGAACAAGCAAGACAACCAAGACTACACACAAATTTTATAGGGTTCTTCAACTCAGGTACATATACACTTAAAGGGTAGAATCATGCACACCTCTGAACTTTATTCTTTTGAAAAATATGGTTTAGAGGGAACCATAACCTTTACAAAGTATGAGATCCACTTGGAGTATTTTCTTTCATGAAACACACTCAACCCCACAGGGTCCCAATAAGGTCAAAATGTGGTTTCAAGAATCTCACAAGCTTTACAATGACATCTGCTCCTCACGATGTGTTTTCTCATTAGAAATACACTCAATTCTATAAGGTCCCTAGAAGCTCACAAGATGCCTTCTCGCAAGAAGCACATAAACCCCACAAAGCAACAAAGAAAAAAGAATCAAGGAGAGAATATAAATTTATAGATTCTTTGCACTTAGGCACAAATACAGCAATTCACATACAACTCACAAATGATAGAAATTTGAGGAACAAAATAATTCACTTGATGTATACAATGATTGTATAATTCAATGAACAATGCTTTTTCTTTTCATAAGAATCTCATTCTATTTTATAGTCTTTAACTTTCTAATTTACCTTTTGATGAGTGGCAAGGTACTCCTATGCCCAACCATACGTATCACAAGCATTCACATGCAATCTAGTCAAATTTTGTAGACTATGGTTACTAAGTACACTAGAGCTAAACAGTGTGTATGTGTTGTTTGTTTGTTGTCTTCCCAGTCCCACTTGTGCAATGCAATTGTATGGTTAAGTGTGACTAAGGTGTAAGATTTTTATTATTTGTGTTTTTATGAAATTACTCACCTAGAACAAGAATAAAAGTAAGAGTGAATAAAAGAGTGATTAATTGCTAAGAAAAATATAGTCTAATCTAGCCTAACATAAGTAATCATTCCCACTTCCAAGACACATCCTGAGCTTTGTGCAAACATTGCTAGGTTGTCAAACGCTAACCATTCCCGAGCTACCAAGTGTCACACATATGTTTGAAGGGGTCATGCTTGTGTAATTTAATGATTTGCTTAATTGATCAAAATTAATTGCTGCATAAATAAAATTAATGTAAATTACATGAAATATAAATATATAAGAAAGAAAATTTCAAGTGCTGCAAGGAATGGATCAAAGAGCTTGTCTTTATTGCCAACACAATGGTGTGCTCAGGTACATCAATGTTTGAATAAAGAACTGTTCACACTTAGACCTCCTGTTGTGGGCACTTGGAAAATATTCTAACTCTCAAATGGACAAACTGTAAGAGCTTCACTACTATTTGCTAAAAACTTACTCCGAATTTTGCACTTGGGCACTATATTTATAGACTCGAGAGTAACCCTATGATATCAAATGTACGATATCACATCTTAGGACACGATATCACATACCCGATATCATGTACTCGATATCGTAGCCACCCTGATATCAGAGAGATGAAAAACATGATTTATCATACCCCCACGACTGAATGAAAACTCGTCCTCAAGTACAGAAGAAGAGGAACAAGTCCTTTACAAAACATCACAGGGGATGTGGACTTATTTGACTGACATGCAGAGTGACACAGAGAAAATAGACAAATACAAGAGTGCCCAAGCATACAATATGACAATGGTGTATAACATTGGGTGTTCATGACAATAGGAAAGAACACCAATATATCCAACGAACATCCAACCCCTCTTAGCAACAGAAGAATGAGGGATAGGTAGAAGAGATCTAGCAATTAGGAACAATCTCCCGCAAGTGATATGGTTGCATCCTCCTTGGTGATGATAGTCTCGCTTCCTATCCCTGCTTTCAATTGCAATCACAACAAAACCAAAGATTAGTATATATAGTGTAATAGATAATGGTTGAGCACCTTGTCTCATTGGCAATTTTATCTAGCCAGGTTGTGATTGTGATAGATTGGTTGCTTGATGTTGTTAGTGGAAAGATTGTTAAATGGTTTAAATAAGAGAAGCAATCCATATAATTCAGAAAAATCTTAACATAAGGAGTACTAGAAAGAGGGTATTCACAACAATAAAAAGGAGTTCATTACAAACAATTATGAAGGTGTGTATAATTGGATGACATGGATGGGGTAAATAAAAAGAATTTGATTGTAAGAATGTCTAAGGGTAAAGCACTTTACTTAACTAAACCAAAAGATATGCAAGTGGGTCCTCCCTAAAGCAGGCACAGGCGTTTTATTTCCTTGCATAACTTCAAAACAAGGAGTCCATGGGAACCATGGATGATTAATGGTTACAGAACATTAAGTACAAAACCCCAAAAGTAACTAACTGAGAACCCTGACACATCAAACCAAAACATTGAATCAAAACTTGAAACCAACAGTGAGGTGAGGTATGAAAAGAATAGATGGATGATAGACAGAGTGGAATGGAGTTTCTAATTATGGTTACATACAGTTCCTTGTGGAGTTTGTGATTAATTAACTTGGTAGGATCCTTCCTTGGTCNGTCCAAGGGGTGTGCTTTGAATCCTCATCATCATCTTCTTCTTTTTTTGTGATGAGGACCACACCATGCAAGGACTTATTTGACTTCTAATTATGAAATGACGTAGAATGGTGAGAAGCTTACGAGAACACCCCTGCACATAGGAAAACAAAAAAAAAACACAAAGAATATTGCATCCCTTTGAAGCCACACCCTGTCCAACCTTTGATTCCTTCCCAATTCTAAAAACTACACAAGTCACCAATTTATTAAAGCTGTATTAATGAAGAAGAGACTGCATACTTCCAAAACAAGGAAAACCATAGAGTATGTGGATGGGTGGATTATGTGGACTCACTACCTATTACATGAAAAGAAACCATGTCCTAGTCATTAGTAATGACATTCAAATTCAGAAACCAAACATCAATAATCAAATTACAAATGAACCATACCATCATTGAGTACTTCATTACCATTGTACCTGCCACCTTATTAGAAGAAAATGTAGAGAAACACATCAAACACAAGTGAACATAACCATAAAATAAAGTAAAAGAGTAGACAATAAGTATTGAGTATATTAACAATGATGTAAAGAAAAAACTAAGCGTAAACCAATATCCTTAAAAAAATATGTAAAACAAAAAATGTAAAATAAAGAAGATGAAAACAAAAAGTTGCAAAACCAAAAATGTGTAAAACAGAAAAGTTAAAAACTAAGGAGCTTCCAAAGGTGTTAGTACGGGTGGACATCTCCCCCATGACTAAGTTGAAGGGGAGAGATCTGAAAGATTGAGCATGGTTATCCATCTGGCGAGGTGTTTGTTGAGTTGGTTGGCTTGGGCTCGTGGAAAGGTTTTATTTTTTGAATGTTGACTATTTTTTTCTTATTTGGGCTGTTAGGTTTGTAGATGATCATGGTCCTAAATGAAAAAGTCTCATCAATTATATAGGGTCCTTTCCACAATGTTTGGAATTTGGTCTGTTGGAATACATGTGTAGGATTCCAATAAAGAACCTTAGCTCATGGTTGAAACTTTACTGTTTTTATTCTAAGGTCAATTCGTTTCTTATTGAATGCCTTATGCATCTCATTGGATGATAGGGCCATTAACCAATTTTCATCTAGCAAGTTGAGACTCATTAATCATTCTTTCTGTGCTAAACTTAGATCTAGGTCAAGGTCATAAGCTATAGAGAGTGTACGGAGCTTAGATTGGATGGGCAATGTTGGTAGTTTTCCATACACACACTCATAGGGAGAATAACCTATGGGAAGCTTCCATGTGGAGAAATAAGCCCAAAGGGCATCATTATAATTTAGTGCTCTAGTCCCTCGGTATTTACTAATGGTACGTGTTAAAATTTTTATAATCTCCCAATTAGTAACTTCAGCTTGACCATTGGCTTGGGGGTGAAATGGTGTTAGGAGTTTATGTTCAACCCCTAAGAGTTGCATTAGCTTTTGGAAAGTGACACATGTAAAATGATTTCCATTATTAGAAATTAATGCATGAGGTACACCAAACCTGTTTACGATGATTTTTTGTACAAACTGAGCAGCAGTGGTGGATGTACAATCGATGATGGTTGCTGCTTCTATCCACCTGGTACAATAGTCAATTGTGACTATTATATATGCCTTTCCATTTGATAAAGGTGCAATGGGATCCATAAATTCAATGCTCCAAATGTTGAATGGTTCGAGAGGTTGTATCCATTGTTGTGGCCCCTCCATTTGAGCTGTCATTCCATCATCCCTTTGGCAAAAATCACAAGCATGGATAAATTGATGTACATCCCTGAAGATTGTTGGCGAATAATACCTTGCCATGACGATTTTTATAGTGGTGCTTCTCCCAGCATAATGGCCCCCACAAGGACCTTCATGAGCATCTTGAAGAACATGAAGTTGATTCGTATCAGGGACACACCAACATACCAGGCCATCAAGACAAACCTTGTAAAGGTTTGTATTAATCTCCATGAAATATTTGACCTAGTGAAGAAATTGTTATTTATTTCTAGTGTCTATCCCTTACAAAAGTTCTTACTTTAGTAGATAAGTGAGGATGGTGTCGTACCATTTTGATTCATTAGGCATTTGTGCATTGATAGCATCTACAAGGAGAGAATTGTCAGGAAATTGATTAGATAAAGAGCTCTCTTTCTTCTTGTCATCCCATCTTAGTCACGATAAGTGATTTGCAACCACTTTTTTTACACCTTTATGATCTACCATTGTGAGATTAAATTCCTGCAAAATCACGAGCCATCGTATGATATGGGGACTCATCGTTGGATTATTCATTAAAAATATGATGGTGCTATGATTTGTCTACACAAACACTTTGTAGCCAAGCACATAGTGCTTGAACTTCTCCAAAGCAAACATCATTTCCATCAACTCCTTTTCTTTGGTGGTGTAGTTTAGTTGTGCACTGGTGATGCACAAACTTGTGTAGTGAATGTAATATTGACTTTTTTAATCATCCATCTACATAAGCACTACCCCCAAAGCATAATTCGATGCATCAGTGATCACATGAAATGGTCTAGATCAATCCAGTGCTTGAAGAATGGGAGTTTCAAGCTTTTGCTTCAATTTTTGAAATGCTAATTCACATGCAGGGGTTTAGATGAATGATGCATCCTCCTTTGTCAATTCTACCAATGGCTTGGTGATTTTGGAAAAATTCTCGATGAATCACCAATAGTAGCCAATATCACCAAGGAATGACTAAACTTCTTTGATTGTTTTAGGTTGGCAAGTTATTCCTTGGATGACCCTTATTTTTTTAGGGTCCACCTCGATTCTTGCTTTTGATATGTGATGCCCCAATACTATGCCTTCTTGGACCATAAGATGGCTCTTTTGCCAATTGAGCTGGAGGTTTGTTTTGACACATATCTTCAACACTTACTCAACATGGTCCAGTGATTGCTCGAACATAACTCCATAGGTAGAAAAATCATCCATAAAAACTTTTACCCTACTACCAATATATTGTTGGAAAATGTTGAGAACTAATCGTTGAGATGTGGTTGGGGCATTGCATAGACCAAATGGCATCTGTCGATAACCAAAAATCCCCCAAGAACTTGTGATATTTGTCTTTGCCTGATTCTCTAGTGCAATTCAAATTTGGTTATAGCCACTATAACCATCTAGAAAGCTATAAAATTTGTGCCCCGAAATGGTGTCCAGCACTTGGTCGAAGAAAGGAAATGGAAAATGATCCTTCAAAGCTGCCATATTGAGTAGTCAAAAATCAATGCACACCCTCCATTTGCCTCCTTTCTTTGGTACGATCATGAGTGGATTGACCCACTCACTATCTACGATAGGGTAAATGAATCCCACTTTGAGGAGTTGTTTAATATCCTTTTTAAAAAATCTATTTTAACTTGGGATTCAAACTTCATTATGGTTGTCATGTAGGCTTGACGGCGGGATCAGTATATATTCGGTGTTGGCATATTCTTGGATTTATCCCAGTGAGTTTATAATATGACTAGGTAAAGGCTACTGACCATTTTTCTACAAATTTTATCAACCTTTTTATTTTTTCGACAACATCCATGACATTAATGATAACTGGCCTTCCATTTTTCAAAAATACATCATCCCAATTGGTAGCATCTTCAATTCAAGGGGCTCTTGTTTAAAGTTAGAAATTTCTAGCTCATCCTAATTGACATCATCATTTGCTCCTTTAGAGAGCTAGTGATGAACTTGCTCGAGTTCATCCATACTTGCAATGTACTCATACATTAGGCCCTCAGTTGGTTCCATGCATAATGTATTGCTACTAGTATCAGCTGTTAGCCACTAGGTGCCTTCTTGTTTTGTGGCTACTACATACAAACATTTTTGGATATTAGTTTGTAGTGCACACTACTTGCATGCAGAAATAGATGTTTGCTTTACCGACCATAACTTCTGCACACAATGGCACCCTGAATCACTGTACGCAATACATGGAACTCTCTTCTTCTTGATATTTCCAAATTTATTTTCTTTTGATATCTCCAAGGAAAGATCTCTAATCCCAATTTTGACATCCATAGTACTTGGCCACATCCTTCCCATAATGATTGGAAATTCCCCCTTGCAGTTCTCCACTTTTATTACTAGGAAATCAGTGGGATATGACCACCCACAAATAGTGGTGATGATGTCTTCAACTAGTGACAATGGAACAAGGATGGACTGGTCTACTAGTTTTAGTCGAATGTTGCTCTTCTTCAAAGGAGGAAGGTCTCACATTGTGTACATCTCATGTGAAATCAAATTAACACCAGAACCAGAGTCAAGAAGAGCTTTGCAAGGCTCATTCCCAAGAATTTTCAAGTAAACTAGGGTACTCCTAAGATTAGCTAATTTTCTAGGCATGTTACTAGCTCAAATTCAATCAGATACAACATGTGTCAGCATTATAGTATGGTTTTGAGAGGGATTTTGGCTTGAAGGGGACTTGGATAGAGAAGATATAGAAAAAGGTGGAGGAGCATGGTTACCAATCACTGATGTGTTCAAGCGCTTTGGTGGATTGTAAGGTTGGAAGAATAGTCTTTTCTTTGTTCATGGTTTTGACCCACAGGATGGGTTAATGGATTGCAAATTAATTGCCCTCATAGCATTCCCTTACTGTGGTTGTGCAAGCAATTCACCCTACATGGAAGGAGCAGGCAGTAGTTGTGTAAGAGGTGGAGGGGTAGGTGTAGGAATAGGAGGTACATGAGGGTAGTAGGTGGTATCCCTCCTTGGATAGGGTGATTGGTATGTTTCAAGAGGGTAGTGGTGAGATTGGTAAGCAGCAATATGACCAGAGGAGTCCCTTGGAGATGAAGGTTCCTGAAAATAGTAATCATAGGGATATGGTTGTTGGTAAGGGTATTATTATCTTGGAGGTGGCAATGCCCATGATTGTGGCTGTTGCCATTGCTGATACATTTCATAAGGTTGCAAAGGAGTTCCACTTGGGTAGTACTGCTGTGGTTGGTGGAACTATCATGGATTACCTTGTGGATAAGGCAATCGTTTGGGCATTATCCTTTGTGCAAGTTGTGGATGTAAGACATACATCCCAGATTCTTGCAAGTTTGATACAACTGGGCAACATCCCTTAGGATGTTCATACTGGCAACCATCACACCCACCATCATCATCTAAATCACTATTCATAGCTATCTTACCTTTACCCTTAGATTTGGCACATTCAGCTTCCTTACGTCTTTGATGCTCTCACTTACCACCTTGCTCCTTGGACTCTTCAGCAATTTTTAAAATAGCTTGAAACCTATTTTCCATAGAGTCCCATAACTGATCAACCTTAGCTATAATTTCTAATTGTGATTTTTGGAATGACAAGGATTTTTGATTCACCACCTCATCTCTAGCAAATTCATCCCCACTACCACAAAATCTAACCTCCTTTTTCTGAATAAAAGGGTCTCTATTGTATTCTTCTACACTTTCACATTTTCTCAGCTCTCCCTCCTCCTTAGCTACCTACTCAATTAGTCTTTGGATCTGACGAGCACTTAACTTTGTCAATCTCCCTTGGGCATAGATGCTAATGATTTTCTTGGTTTTATACCACAACCCATCTATGATATGGCAAAGCTGATCAAGCTAAGAGTATCCATGGCTAGGACACCTGTGCAACAAAGAGTAGTATCAGCTAATTGTAGCATCCAAGGGCTCATGATTCCCTTGTTTCAACCCTTGAATTTGTTCCCTTAGATTGGATACTTGGAAGTATGTTTGATATTTATCATCGAATAGTTCCAACATTGTACTCCACCATCTAATTGATTCTAGTTCCAAGGATCGATACCAACCTTCTACTTCCTTTATAATTTTCCTTGGAAATAATTTCAGCTTTTGCTAGTCATTTTCAATATTTTGCAAGGCACATGCATCCTAGAAGACTTGGATATGATTTAGTGGATCAGCATCATATCCTCCCTCAAACCGAGGAATTTTGTTCACATCTAACCTTTTTATTCTACTATCCTTCACATGCCTAGTTGGAATCCTCACAGCCTCTGCAATGTTTAACATGCCCCAAGTACCAAGTAGAGGTTCATCAAGGCCATGATGGTGGTGCCTACGATGTTCCCTACTAGCCCTTCTTTCTTGATGCTAGGCCTCTTTGGATTGTCCACATCTCCGATCATGACTATCCCAATTGTCCCTTCTATAGTTTTAGTCCCATCGGTCACCTCCATCACGGTTATTTCGTTTGCAGCCATGATCTGAACTGAATGAAGAAGAAGATGATGATGAAGGAGAAGAAGAAGGGAAACTTGATCTATGTTGACACCTATCATCCTTCCTTTGATGCTTGCAACCATGATCACAATAATGATCTCCTTTGTTCCCCTTTTCTTGACTTGCTTCTCAGGATCCATTTTTGTCATTGGATCCATTTTGACCAGAACTTGGATTATAGATTGTAGGTTATACATTCTAGTTGAGGGCTCCTTGAATGAAGTCAAAGAGAGAAGAATCACTAAATAAATGGTCACCTTCATCAATTGGGCGAAGTGAAGGTGGAAAGATGTTTGACCCCTTGCCCTTCATAAGCTTATGTTGGTGCTCCAGTTGCTGATCCCTTAATCTTTACGCTTTAGTGGGATGATAGTCTCTTGATTTGGGATCTTGCATCTCATATTCTACATGGATATGTTGAAGCTCATGTCATGCTAGCATTAGCTGGAGCATTGTTGGAATAGATTGGTCAGGTGGCAACATAATGTTGCCTTCCATATTGCGCCATCGCATCAGTTCATCTTGATGTAAGATGAAGGTAAAGTCTAGTACATGTTCATCAGGATGAACATATACCACCTAGTACTGTTGTGGTACTTGAGCTACCCTAGGTAGAGATGGACTATTGTGAGAAGAAGACATTTTGTGTTAATAAACAGTGTGCATTTGAGTCTTAATTTAATGATAATAATAATAGTTTTTATTTTCATAAGATTTGACTCTTAGGGTTTGAACAACAAGGTTACTAAATTTCACTTAGGCTTAGATAGCACACAAAGAACTATAGTCCATGGCAATGGCACCAATGATGAGTGGCAAGGCACCCCTATGCCCAACCATACAAATCACAAGCGTTCATGTGCAATCTGGTCAAATTCCATAAACTATAGTTACTAAGTACGCTAGAGTTAAACAGTGTGTAGGTGTTGTTCATTTGTTGTCTTCCCAGTCCCACTAGTGGAATGCAATTATATGGTTTAAATGTGACTGAGGTGTAAGATTTTTATTATTTGTGTTTTTATGAAATTACTCACCTAGGACAAGAATAAAAGTCACAATGAGTAAAAGAGTGATTAATTGCTAAGAAAACTATAGTCTAATCTAGCCTAACACAAGTAACTGTTTCCACTTCCCAGACACATCTTAAACTTTGTGCAAACACTGCTGGGTTGTCAAATGCTAGCCATTTCTAAGCTACCAAGTGTCACATGTATGTTTGAAGGGGTCATGCTTCTGTAATTTAATGATTTGCTTAATTGATCAAAATTAATTGCTACATAAATAACATTAATGTAAATTTCATGACATATAAATGCATAAGAAAGAAAATCTCAAGTGCTACAAGGAATGGATCAAAGAGCTCGTCTTTATTGCCAACACAATGGTGTGCTCAAGTACATCAATGCTTGAATAAATATCCATTCACACTTAGACCTCTTCCTACAGGCACTTGCAGAATATTCTAACTCTCAAATGGACAAACTGAAAGAGCTTCACTACTATTTGCTAAAAACTTACTCTCAATTGTGCACTTGGGCACTGTACTTATAGACTCGGGAGTAACCCTGTGATATCAAATGTGTGATATTACATCTTAGGTTGCAATATTGCGTACCCAATATCGTGTACTTGATATCGTGGCCACCCTAATATCAGAGTGATGAAAAACATGATTTATCACCTTCAAGATTTGTGCAATAGCCAGGAAACAACTTGTTCAAAAGTCCCATTCAAGCTTGGGACATCTATTTGAAAATAGTCTTCATGTAGGTGGGACATCCCATGTAAAAGTAGGATTTCTTAGCTGGGACATCCTATTAGCAATTAGGATGCCCATTATTTTATTAGGACATCTAGCCCACAACTGCACTTTGAGTTGTGGGACATATCTCTATTATTTGAGACATTTTGATAGATCCCATAACATCTTCTTTTAACTTGTAGAGGTCATTTTCTAGTTGAGACTTTTTGTCATCTTAGATTAGCATCCTAGCTCTCATTTTGGCATCTCAACTCTCATTTTGACATCCCAGCTCTTGTCTTGACAACTTAGCTTTCATCTTGGCAACTCAACTCTCATTTTGCTCTTTGTCCCAATCTTACCATATCACTATGAAACTATCAATTGTCTTGATTTCATCATGCTCTTGATTTTGCTTTTGTTCATGCTCTTGTTCTTTTCTAGTCCTTCAGACCACACAAACACATTTTCCACATTCTCTATTTGTCAAGGTTTTGACATACCAAAAGGTCAAGACTTGGTACTATATGAGATAATCCATTAGCTTCCTAGTCTTCTTGAGTTCTTTCAACTTCATCCAATCTTTGTCAATGGAAGTGCTAGGGTGAAATTTTTGAACCATGATAGTTTTAAGCTTTATCAATAGGAGAGCTTATGTTTAATATCCAAATTTAGCACAAAATGAATATATTGTACTGCAAGTGATTGAGGACTATAATATCAATTTTTAGTAACTAGTTCTTGTTGATGTTAACTTCGCCCATGCTAGGCATAGGGCCATGTTGAAATATGTTTGAATACCATGAAAATTTTAAAAAAATCATATTCATCAATAGGTATAATGAAAAGGGATATATGTTTGCATAAGTTATGAGACTTGGAAATCCTTATAATAATAATTTGTGTTGTGATGTTTTAAAGGAAACATCAAAGATGTGGTTTTATAGTTTCAAGAAAAACTGGGATACCTCGTTAAGGAAACTACAAACAAAGATCTTATTCTAAGAGAAATTCTCCCCAAAAAATTATTCCTAAAGAGCATGAACAAAATGGACGCATTATTGATGTGAGTCTTCAAGAGAGTAAACCAAAAATAGTAGAGATAAGCATGGAATGGAGCACTATAGTGGATGGTCTTCAACCAAACACGAAAAAGGTCAAAAGGATGTTCAATTATGGTTTATCTATTTAGACTTTCCTTTCTATTTTATTCAATTTTTCAATTTAATCGTGGAAGAATACATATACATCCCAAATCTATTTGATATACATATGGTAAATGATTGTTAAGCTAATTTTTCAGAAATCAAAACATTTCTTGCTATGATAAGTTTCTTTCCCTCTTTTCTTTTAGGCATTAGAGGGTAGGGGAGCCTTTCTCTTCAAAGATGGTGATGGGTGATCACCAGGATGATCTTTTTCTCTGGCCAATGGGAGATTAGATCTGAGGGCATTCTCTCACCACGTGTTGTAGTAGCTAGGAACTTTGTGCACTGTAGCAAGCTTTTATCTTCCTTCTACCTACAAGTGATAGTAGGTACATGACTCTCCAATAGTAGACAGCACATTGGATGGCCTCACTCACTCTCCTCTGCGGCAACACACAGAACTACAAGCAACAATAGTGATCATGCTGAGCTGCATAGCAACACATGCACCAAGTGAGGTGCAAGTGGCTATGTGTGATTGTAGCAATCAGCGATTTCATTTCCTTTTTTTTGGTAGACAATTTTTGTTTCACTAGGGGCAGTGTGAGTGCATGATAGAGTCAAGTGACATTGGGCCTCCTCTTCTCCCACCTGCAGTGGTTTGTTGCTTTTACTAAAGATAGTAGTTAGATGGTGGATAGCAGGGATCTCCCTCTCTCTTTGTCCACAGTAATAGCAATTGCTGTAGCAGAGACCAAGAGAAGTAGCATGTTCCCCATAATAGGCTTGATCTCTCTCTCTCACTCTTTGGTGGTGTTCATGGTTTCCCTGCCCGATAGTGGGTACCACCGGCAATGACCGATTGACAACATCAGCAAGGACTAAGGAAAGTTTATTCTTTTTTGTTACCTATTGTATTCTTAAATTTCAAGATAGTTACTGAATTTAAATTCTAATTTCTTTCTGGTTTAATTTATTTTGTTCTTAAAATGTCACATAGCCCTCTCCAGTTGAGACTATTCTCAAGTTTCTATACCCAGATGGGAGGCACCCTAGGCAATAGTCTCCTAAAACGAGTTTTCTTCCCTAGGTTTTGGTGCCACCAAAATTTATGCATCAATAGTTCCATAGCTTTTTCATCTTTCCAAGAGAATACTTATCATTCCCCTAAAATAAGGTATTTCCTTATTATCATCCAACTATTCATATTCAGACATGTCCTCATGCACTTTATCATGCACATGATCTTCCATATTTTTATTCTTAGCTATTCTATTGAAAAGATTAGGACCAATAGAAGCCTCATTAGAAATGTAGCTTTCTTTGGTCTTCTTTTTATATACCATGATAGCACACAAATCATGAATAACAAACCACATTTATGAATTATGAATCATAGCTCTAATACTGAGTTTTATGATGCCACCCTTAAAAAGTACCACATAGCACCACCCAAGAGTCTTTAAGTAGTAACAAGGAAGGATGCACTTAATGTGGACTATGTCTTAATGCTTACAGTACCTACAGGCATAACATAAGTGTACACAACCTATTGGTCTAAGGTTTGTAATATAGTGGTTATACCTTAAGTAAACGTACAAGTGATAGGACCAATGTGACACACACAAACAACCATAGAAAGTGAACTAGTATATAGACATGATGCTATTTACTTAGAGAATTAATATATGTTCCTACTTAATGCATCTAGCCCTAACCCTCACTTTGAAGAGAAGGATAGTGGCCCAAGCCAAGGAGGTAAAGCCTTTCCAACAAGCCAACATATCCTTGTGATTAGGTTCTTAAAGGAATCAAGGTCATGTAGTTCTATAGTAATGGTTATGATAGTATAGAACCCATGAGGTTCTACACCCTTTTTTGGCCCTCGTTCCAGAGGAAAACATCCTTTGATCTAAAAAGACATGCTTTCGTACATCAAAGCCCTTTATATAAGAATGCAATAGTCTTGATTTTAAAAAATTCCAACTACCTATGATCAATTTTACAATGGCTATTATGGACCATTACACTTAGGAAAGTAATAACTATTAGAAATATGGCTAGAAACTAACAAGCTATTATTGCTACTTTCAATTTAAATTATTTTTTTCTAAATGCCATACTAGATAAGGAATATAATGGCTTAATTTGTTTTTCTAGTGTGAATTTGTTTAGAGTTAATGGCCACTTAATAAAAGGTACATCACACCGTGTCTAATATCAACATACCACAAATGGTCTTTATCTAATAGTTGAAACAGGTAGCTCAAAATTCCTATTGAAGAAGGAATGAATTGACTATGTAGTAGCATAGCATTGTTGATTAATACTAAATTTTCCTATAATGTTCTACATTCTACAATCTACCATATTAAACATAAATAGGATATCCCATTTTAAAATTTAGTTAATTTATTATCTAATTTTCATAACGATATTTTGAAAACTATAACGTTAATAAAATTTGAACTTCAGTTTTAATTTTAAGGGTAACGATCAGTTTTAATTTTAAGGGTAAGGATTTCGAATAAAAAATTATTATCTTGTTTAAAGATTAAGTCAAAAATGCATGTGCACACTTCCACCGCCAATGGCATAGATACATTTTAAAATGATAGCGGTTCTGAAGTTTTCTTGTCTTATAACTTGAGCTTTAAAGACATTCATGGAAGCCTTCGCAAGCACATAATATCGGTTGCAAGTCCACTAACAGTTATGCCTTTTTTTCGGTCTTCATTAACGGTTCCATTCTTGCAGGAAAGAACGTAACCAAATCATGGATCATTATATGGACAATGCACCGTGCATAAACAATGTATACTCCATGCTTTTGGGTAAAAAGTTTTCCAGCTAAGCCCGGCGCGTGAAAACAACAGAAAATATTTAATTTCTTCCAATTCCATGTAACCATGGAAGGAAATAATCACCGCATAACTATGCATCAAAAGAATCCGATTCGTGGAAGCGAGGAATCGAGGATTCGTGATTCTGAACGTGTTTGGGTACGGGTACGTGAGAGAGAAAATTTAAATATATTAGTTTTAAAAAAAATTAAATCTCATATATCATAAAAATACATTGTAAAATATAGAACAATGTAAATCCAAAATATTGTTACTACTTAAA
>MNCI01007081.1:83966-100825 GCA_015680685.1 Gnetum montanum | reverse complement strand
GCACTAGTCATGATGAAGGGGAAAGTAAAACAGAGCACCATGAGCTTGCATATGGACATTGGCCAATGTGTTGGTGGGCTTCGTTGCTTTATAAGCAAACAGAGTTTTTAAAATAGTTGAACAAGCATCCATCCGTCATCATGTTCATGACCCATGAGGATGACCCTGTTTTGTTTTTTCTTTTTTTCCAGCAGAGATATGAGAAAAAGAGCAAAAACCAGCAATGAACAATAAACACACGAGAATGTGCGAGTCATGGCGGAACCTTTGATGCTCCCAAAGCCAGGCGAATCCATGCACATGCAATGTTTTCTTCACACGCCTCGTCCAAAACTTGATTATACTTGCCCCTTCGGCCTTCGGTTACCATAGTGTTTGTTTATTTATTCGTACTCATTTTCTGTGGTCCGTTTCATGTCGATGCCATTAACAATGAAATACAATTTTTGGTATGATTCAGAACAGGAGAAGATACGTAAGATTTCAATGCAAAATGCAGATATCACTAAAAAGGCAAGAACAATACGAGGCAAGGCAAGGCGACCATTTCAATGTATAAGTACAAATCCAGACAAAATTTCATTAGAAATTATGAAATACGTACCCATCGCGAATTTAATACGCTTCGGTACGCGCTTCCGAATCCGACGCGAACCGTTCGTGAAAAGTTGTCCGGAATCGCGAATCTCCGGCGGATAGCCGCACAATAAAATCCGTACATTTCCGTGTGAAAATCAGAACAGACGGAAATGCGTACATTTCCGTAACAAAATCAACATTCAAGAAATTGCGATGTCCAAATAGATTGGCGGAGGCTGAAACGTGAAGACCTCTCCCCCGAATGCCCCCTGTAATCGTCGATTGTCATTGAGAACGTGGAAGTGTAAATACTCGGAATTGGCCGGCAATTTTTTTTAACGTGGAAGTCGGTTCTTGCACAAATTTAAAATTCCCATTGTCATTTCTTGGAATCTTCAGCCAACTGACAAATATTTGCATGGTCGACTTGAAAATGTTTACCAGAATTCCACTATTATCCTCGTTCACGTTTCAAGTCACCCATCTTACTTTGTTATATTAGTCCTTCCTCTTTTAGAAGTGTATCCTTCTTTTACGACTTCCTTTTCTCGCAAATCACGAAAAGCAATGGGGAACACCAAAAATGGCTACTGCTTGGCTGTATCGATTTTCATCATCACAATCGCATTCTGCTGGTGGGTTTGTTGCAGTCATGCAAACCCAATTTGCAACAAGAACAATTACACAGAGGGCACTCAGTTGGCTAAAAACATAGACACTTTGCTGGATACTCGGGTGAAGGCATCACAAGCTGCAGTATTCAACATGTCGGTTGTTGGAGAGGGAAAGAATAGAGTCTGCGGTGTATTCCAGTGCAGAGGAGACAGGACAGCAGCTGAGTGTTTCCATTGCTCCAGAAATGCGCTGAAAAGCATCCAACAGGAGTGTATCCACAGCGCAGGTTCCGCTGTTCGGTACAACTACACCTGCTTCATGCGCTCCGAGAGATATAATTTCTCACGCCGTCATCCTCTTCTCCGTAACACTTCTTGTCCGCCCTGTACTCTTGCAGGTAAAGAAATTATCAAGTATTTAACTATTGATTGACCAATTTTTTAGTATTTACCATCACCGTATAAGACTGTAAGTTGAAATTTTTAGCCTTCTGTACTGTCCGTTAAGCTGTAGGACCTTCCCTTTTTAACATACTTCAGTTTATTTCAACATATGTTTATTTTTTATTTTTTTAAAACGAAAATTGATGGTAAGCCATGTTCCATTTTTGATTTTTTGTGTAGGTGGATCAGGGACACATCACCAGTTAGCACTGATTCTGGGCAGCACTTTAAACCTAGTTTTTGTGCTGATGATTTTTCTGTGCTTTCTAGTTGTTAGAAGAAGAAAAAGATCCACCATTCACCGTCAACGCCGTGACTGAACGTACACCCTCGTTATTCTTCAGAAGTTTTGCCTTAAAAAATGCTTGATCATGAACGTTTCCTGCCAAACTTTCAATGCAGGGGATTCATGTACATATGATGATATGAAGAGGAGCTTCTCACGTACGTAGGTTCTCTCATTGATTTTAGCGCTGACGTGATCAAGATTGCTACCAAAGACTTTCACGAAGATCTTAAGCTCGGGGAAGGTCGTTTTGGGAATGTTTACAAGGTTATCCAAGACATTATCATTTGAGATGCGATATTTAGGGTAATGTACTTATCTCTAACGAGTCTAACCTGATTTCTGATTTCTGTTTTTGCTTACAGGGAACCCTCCCAAATGGAAATGACGTCGCTGTAAAAAAGCATTCGTCAAAATCTGGGCAACGGAAAAATGAATTTACTAATGAAATGAAGCTCCTTGTCAATATCCAACATAAAAATCTTGTGAATCTGTTAGGTTGTTGTGTCGAACCATACCACCATATCCTTGTTTACGAGTATCTTTCCAACGGCAGCCTTGACAAAATAATATTCGGTGAGTGTATTGATATGTATGCGACAGTTTGAAGATAAAGCCTTTTATGAAAGATTTGATCGTTTGTGTGGCAGATGTGAACAAGAAAGTGTGTCTCAACTGGCCCCAGCGTTTCAGCGTTTTAACATAATCCTTGGGGTTGCTAAAGGGCTTTTGTACTTGCACGAGGATTCAAAGCTCAAAATCATTCATCGAGATATTAAAGCATCCAACATTCTGTTGGATGACCATTTCAAACCCAAGATTTCAGACTTTGGTTTAGCAAAGCTATCTTCTGAGGCTGAAACTCAGGTTCAAACTAGAGTTGCTGGAACCTGGTAAGCTGGTAAGCATCATTAATGAGTGGTGAAAGTATTATAACGAAGCGTTTGATTATTTTCTGTATATAGCTTAAGTGAGAAATTTTGTTTTGCTCAGTGGCTACATAGCGCCAGAATATGGAATGCAAGGGCAGTTATCAACAAAGGTTGATGTCTATAGCTTTGGTATTCTTGTTTTGGAAATTATCAAAGGAAAAAAGATCACAGATATTGACCAATGTCAAGAAAGCCTCCTAGAAGAGGTAAAATCAAGGTTCAGTGTCCCACGCACACTTCCTGAAAACTTCACTTTCCGTAACTTTTGACATCACTGAGTATTGTTTGATTTTAGGAATGGAAATCATTTCAACAAGGGAATGTTCTGAGCCTAATAGATGATAGCATAACATCCACATGTGAACATGAACAAGTGAGCAGGTGCATACATTTGGGACTGTTATGCGTACAATCAGACCCATGTTTAAGGCCTCCCATGTCCACCGTGGTGCTCATGCTCTCAAGTAACTCAATCGAATTACCAAAACCAACGTTGCCTGCATTTCTGTATTTGAATGGTGTTGAGGCCAACTTTCACCCATGCTAGGCATAGGGCCTTGCTTAAACTAATTTAATTATTAAACAATAAAATATAAAATTTTAAAACAGAAAATGGAACATCGTGAGCTTGAGCATGGCCATCATCCATGTGCTGTTGGGCTTCATTGACCCATTAAAAATTAATACGTAAATCATGAGCACCAGGACATCCTCCCTTATAATTTAAAAAAAAAACAAAAATAATAAACCGACCGCGTGCCTCTTAAAAATAAAACAAACCAAACTTATAATTGTTTTTCTTTTATTTTTAGGACAGAATTTGGGTTAGGTTTTCTCCTTCCTCCTGCCGGGCAGCCGCTATAAAATGGGAAGGAGATGCATGCTTTTGAGGGAGGGGGAAAAGAAAAGACAGAGAAACAGTTTGGGTCCTGTCCGGAGCCGCCACTGTTCTTCTTATCTGCCGCCACTGAATTCCTGCTCCCGCTCTGCGTCACCTCTGCCGTTCGTTTTTCCGCCGTCCTCTCCGCTGTTTCCTGCTCCCTGCCTGCTGTTTCGCAGTTTTGCTCGCTGCCGTTGCTACGTCGTCCTCCTCCACTGCACACCAGCCCAGCAACCGGAGCGCACTCCTCTCCGTCTGCACTGCTGCTGCTGGCCCTCTGCATCGCCTGCTGTCCGTCACCACCCTGGTTCGCCGCCTGCGTGCTGTCGTTCCTCTGCTGCTGCTGTCCGCCGCGTCCCTGTCCCCCCGTGCTGTTCTGCCTCCCGCACCCGAACAGTCTGCGCCTCCCGCGCCTGTTGACGCTTGCTGCTGTCCGCCTCCCGCGCCCGCAGCAACGGCAACCCTGTGAATGCTGTTTGCCCTGCGTGGCCTGCTTGCTGCCTGCCGCGCCGTTTTGCACACGCGTCTGCCATCAGCACACGCGTCTGCCATCAGCACGCGCGTCCGCGGTTCTGTTCGCCTTCCGCTGTTCTGTTCGCCTGCCGCTGGTTCTTGGCTGCTCCCGCGCTATTTTCTCCTGCCGCCGCAACCTCCCGCGTTGCCGCCTCTGCCGCAGGTTGCTGTCCGCCTCTTGCCGACTCCTGCGTTGCCGCCGTCAGCTGCTGGTTTCTGTCCAGCCAGTGCTGGTTTCCCCTCGCCGCCGTTGCACATCCTTCTCCTCCACCTGCGGTTAGCTCTGCACAGATCCTTCTCCTGCTACAACGCCCAAGACGACTCCTTAGCAACTGCTTCGGCAATAGCAGGGAATACTAAATTTAACTTTTGAATTATTAATTGTCTCATACCTTGATTAAACTATTTTGAGTTCCAAAATTAAATTGACTGGAGTATTTAAATATTACATCAAATTTAAAGTTTTATTTTGATATTTTGTTATTATTGTTTGTCATATTGCCCTTTCCAGCTGAGACTATTCCCGGGTTTCCATACCCATACGGGAGGCGCCCTAGGCAACAGTCTCCTTAAACGAGTTTTTCCGGCGTTGGAAGCGTGACCAAAATTTACGCATCAACAAATGGCAACCTTGGAGATGCACCCAGTGGCAGCAAAAGGCATGCATGTAGTCAAGGGAATGGATCATCAATCCTGTCGCTTCCTCGCTAACAATTTATCATGGTCTCTCTATATCGTTGCCATAAAAAAACTAAAAATAATGGAATTTTTCATAGTTTGCTTACAACGGCTATCCCAATTTTAACATGTATCCAGTATTGGAAATAAGAAAAGTATTTCATTTCAATGAAAGAGTGTTAATGATAGAATCAAATGATTGCTTCTTCCAAACAGCATGACGACTCCATCCCCATAACACCTTGATGGTTAAAATGAGGTGAACACTAAAAGTATTATCCTATCTCTTCAAAAATTAAATTGGCCAAAGAGCCTAAGGCAAACATGTGACATTTCTGTGTCCAATCTATCGGAGATTACACTTTTTGGCACAACTTTTTCGGAACGCCGCAGCGTCAAGACGCGGAAATGCGTGTTCAGGACGATTATGAGACGTTTCATAGATTTGAATGCAGTGTCTGCGTTTTCAGGTGCAGAGGATTATTGGTTTTCTACGACAGTCCCGGCGACAAGTTTCCGCGTTTGCGCCTCGCGTTAAAATAGTTTATTTAAATTAAAAAATTTCCGCGTTTCCATGGTCCAAAGCTGGAATATCTGTCGGCCTAACACTGAGGTACAAGGTACGGCATGACTTCGGGGATGGATAATTCATCATGACATGAGATGAACCTGAGAGGGAGACTGGCCTACAAATCCACCAACATTCCAGAATATTGAGATAACTTTGGAAACAAGAGTAATAGTCAAAGCTTTCTGTATTTTAATGCCTACCCCATTACTCAATGTCATGCTGTGATATAAAACAATACCAAAGATTTCTCAATCGAGCGGCTCACTGAATGACTAGAAGACTTGCCATGTTATTTCAAAGATCACCCATCATAATTCAAAGATCACTCACTGCTAATGAATGAAAAAGGTCACATACTTGATTTCCTCTCTGAATGGCGCCAACTTAACTGTCTACCTGACTTTGGAATTTCGATTGATTGCAAAGTCGTAGTTGCAGATTACATTCATCCTGTTAAAAATGAGAATACAAACGCTAACATGTTGTTTTTAATTAATAAGACGGCACTGAAGTTGGCGTCAGCAGGGCTGGAAATTGACGGTCAGGGTTCGCCGTCAAACAAAAATCATTCTACAATCATTATTGTGTTTGAACATTCAGTGTTTCCGCTAACCAATTTTGTAAACCAGAATAACAACATAAAAAGTCAAACATTTTTTTAAAAAAAGATATTAAGAATGCACAAACACCAGCAAATAAAATGAAAAATTTATCTATATGTTGATGCATAAATTTTGGTCGCACCAACACCAAAGAAAGCTGTGGAAAGGGTTATGTGGCCTTTTGCAAATAATAAATTAAAAAAAACCTGAAATTTAAATTAAATAATTGTCCCAAATACAATGAGTAACTAAAAAAATGAATTTTCCCTTGTCGTTGTTCTGCCAGCCACATGCCCTACCTATACTGTTGCTGTAGAGAGGAAGAGGGAGTGAGGAGGAAGAGAAAAGAGAAAAAGAGAGATTACCTGTTGTAGTATGCATGGGGCAACAAGCATGGTCTGCCACCTTTTGTGCATTGTTGTAGAGAGAAAAACCATCCACCCATGTCTGCATTATCAACATAAGTTGCCAACCCAAAGAAAATCGTATGTCTCGCATCTTGCATGTGGGCTGCACTATCGTAAATAAAAGAAAAGAGAGAGAGAACCCTCCTACGTTGTTGCGGAGACTCCAAGGATCCGATTTTGAGGTGCTGGTTTCTGCCTTAGACTCTCCTCGAAGATTAGCCAAAAACCTGTAAAATACAAGAAAAGAAAGGAAGAAACTACTGCCTCTAGAGAAAAAGCTACCCCCTCAAGACTAGTAGCCAGAGCCCCCCTCGCGACCCTACTTTTTGGATTGATAAAAAGAGCCCCCTTTATCCAAACTGATCCACGTCTACCTCTATTTATAACCACTGTGGCCATCCATAATGATGTCCACATTTCATGTAACGACTACAGAAACGACCACTACTTCTTGCATAATAATGCCCATGTTCCCCAACTTAAGTGCCCACTATGTCCATAACTTCTAAAGCATCTGCCACTAATGTCCGCAACGATCACCATCAATGACCACCACCCAGTAGTTTAAATGCCCACTACTCGCATGATTTTTACTATGGTTATTAAGAGAGAGAAATAGAGACGTTAATAATCATGGCCCCATGAGAGCATGGGAGTGTTGATATCAACACTTAGCCCCCAAACTTTTAATTGCATGCAAATGTAAGGAAGAAGACTACAGAAATTTTAAAATGATGCAATAGGGAATCACAAACTTCACAAAACAAACAAATAAAAACTTAAAAGTAAACTAAACATAATAAAAATAGCTATATAATCAGAAAAGAACTAGATGTGGGCCACCCAAACCACACCATCTTATTTAATTAAACTCTAAATATATAATTCATTACTTTAACTAAGTGGTATATATATGAAATAAAAATATAACTAAGATCGCATTCCCAATCTTTTCACAAGGTAAAAGTCAATAGCATGCGGACTTCTTTGAGCACAAGATCCATACTAAACTTAATGAGGAAGACAAGCTCACGTTAGATCGTGGCTAGCCACAACTTTTCGATTTTTCCTTGCAACTTTTTTTTTTGACATTAATAAAGAAAATGGATGAAAAGGGATTATTTGCCAATTTGTTTTGTGAAAATAGGTTCAAAAGGAAAAATGGAGGTTAGGGTTAGGATAGCTATTAGACCCCATCACACTTAAGAACTTATTACATTGCCAAAGAACACACGGTTCTCATTCTTATTTTTTAAGGATACTTTGCCCATGGTGTACTTCATTTTTAAGATAGGAATTCTAACACAAGTCTAGCCGATTAGTTGCATTGCCGATGAACACGGTCCTTTTGTAACTTTGCCCATGGTGTAGTTCAACCCTCGTATACATGCCTTTGATTACAATTTGATGGCATTATAGCAGGTCTCTTGGGTGGCTAAGGGTTCTCAAGTGAAGATGAACACACTTCACCCCGTTGATCACAGGGTAACCATGAATCATCACACTTGAGGGCTAGGGCTTATGAGAAGGAAAATGGGATTTTCCAAGGTTACCTAGTGAGGCTAACCATTCTCTAACATCACCTATTCTACACTCATATGATCATCATGATTACATGATATGTTATCACAAATCTCATGCTCCATAATCCAACATAACTAAAGAAACTAAAACCTTGAAAATGACTTAGAAGAATCAAAGCATTATTGAAATATATAGTATAAAAGAGATTTTATGTAATAATAATATAAAATATTATATAAATTTTTACACTAACATTATTTTCCAATGGTGCTCTAATGACCCAACGCCTAGTAACTCAAAAGATCATAATGATTACTAAAATCATTTGCAAAGAAAAATTCATAACAATATGCCAAAAAAGAAATAATGGAAGTGCAAAGAAAATATGCAAATGCAACTATACATAAATGAAATGCATGATGAAGAGGAAAAAAGCATGCAACTAAGAATCTACTAGGTGTTCATGTGGGACACTTGAGTAGAAATGCTTTAGATGGAATGCATTAAAATTGCTAGGTAACCTATGTCCTTGCACATCAACAACCTTGTATACATTGGGACCAATGACATATTTAATTTGGAATGGGCCTGACCACATGGGAGAGAACTTACCTTAAAGATTTGCTCAATCAAATGTTCTATCCTTTTCCGAGACTAGGTCTCCTATCTTAAAGAATTCACCAACGTACTTCCTATCAAGACACTGTTTAACAATTTGTTGATCCTTAAGATTACAAAAATCAAGATCTAATCTTAACTTTCTTGGTCATTTTCTATAAATATTTTCTTTGATATAACTTTCAATGATAGGTCTAGGTCTTGGTGGGTCATCAAATATAGCCTTTCTAAGATAATGTTTAATGGATGTGTCATTAAAATTTAGCACACCTTCAATTGTTTTAAGAGATAGGGTCTTGTTTATATCTTTATCTTTCCCTAAAGGTGGTGGATTACTTAGACAAAATCCATCATGTTGTTGATAAGGCAAAGTGTCTCCATAGATTTTTTTCACCTTCTCTAGAACTTTGATAGGATTGAATGGGATTTGCATGAGAGACAAGATTTTCTATAGTTCCACTTACATAGTCATTTACAACATGTTCGCTACGCTCAACCTCAATAACCCCAACATAAAGATTAGTGTTTCAATCTTCCAAAGATTGATTTTGTTGATCCAAGGTTGTAACTACTTGTTTGTAGAAGGGTTCTCGAGGTATAGTCATGTATTCATATTTTCCTTTAATAGGGATCAATAGCTTTGAGAAATTTGACATAAATAAGCCCCCAAACTTGGCTCCAAAAGTCCTAGATAGGAGAACACCATAGGTAGGTGACATGTCAACTACTAAGATATCTGTGTAACATGTGAATGTAGGGTATTGTTTAAGTTGCACTTTCACTCTTTTTAATGACCCTACTATAGGTACATTGGACCCATTGAGTTGAATGATGTTTTTCATTTGTGGCATCATTTTTGCTCCTAAATTCTTACATACCTCAAGTGGCATGACACTGATAGTTGCTCCAAAATCCATTAAACAATTGTGAACATTATTTCCTAAAATAATTAGAGTTGTTAGGAAAGGGTTTCTCTTTCTTGCTCATCATGGAATTATTTACATTTTGTACTGATAACGTGTTAGGACTTTCTATGAAGTGAACTTGCCTTTTAGGGGTTGGGTATTTTCCTTTATTAGTTTTCGGTCTATAAACTATCTCTTGAACCATCTCTTTCATTTCATTAAATTGTAAAAGGTCATACATTTGAGATTTTAGATTTAATTTTCTTCAAATCTTCAACTAGATCATAGGTCTTGTGTTCATCTTTAGCTTCTTGTTGAGGTGGAGTTCTTCTACGTATAAAATGTGGGTTTGATCGTTGTGGAGCATTGGTTTGGGATGACCCAGTTTGAGTATTTGTGTTACTTTGAATATGAGCTCTTCTGTTTGATGGAGTGTAAGGTTCATTCCTAGTTTGTTGTTATGTGTTGTTCATGATGTCACTAAGTCTTCGGTAGTAAGTGTTATGCATGTTGAGGTTGTTTACCATAACTTGCCCAATGAGGAAACCTCTTTGTCTCCTCTTTCACGAGGTACATTAAAGACCATAACAGGGGATTTTTGATTTTTTTGACCTTGGGTGTTGTTGCCATACAATGCTAAAAATTAGGGACAAGTCTTCTTAGAATGTTGCCTAGTGTTATGGAGGTGACAATAATCATCATTGGCTGACGAACTAGGCTTTTTTGGTTGTATAGGACCCTTATTGTTATTTCTCTTTAATTCAACTACTTCATTGGAAATTTTTTGAAGCGAAGTTAATATCTTGGTCATTTGATCTTGAGCTTGAGTCATGGATTCAACAAGATTAGATACCTTGTTTGGGTTTATGATGGACTAGATTAAGGCCTTCAATTGATCATCATTCAAACTAGTGTTAAATAGTAGGAATGAAGAAGATGCGGGTCCTTGAAAGTAGTTGTTTGTAGGTTGAGTCATTTAAAGTGGAGCAGGAGTTTGAAACATAGTGTTGGTCATTATAAACTTTGGTAGAGGTAGAGGACTATGTTGCATAGGATTGCTAATGCTCATCATCCCAAACTATGTTTGAATGCTATTCATAAGGGTAATTTATTCTAGCTCCATAGCTTTAGCCATTGCTCCTTGTATTTCTGTTATGTTATGATCTAATTTGATGGCATAGGTGAAGAATGGATCGATGGTACAGAGGTAAAAGTTGAGGATGCCATTGGGTTGTGGACACATCTCACTTGGCACATAAGCCAATTGGTGAAGGAATCTCAGGTTGTAATTCCTGACATTTTCCCCAGGTACTTGTCTTAAGCTAGTGAAGTTGTTAGATGCTATGGCAAGGCTTGTGAATTTGTCAAATTTAGTCAAAAACTTAATTTTGAACTTCTGCCATAAGTTAATGAAGGCATTGGGGAGCATTAGAAACCATTGGGTTGCTTTGGTTCTGAAAGTTGTCACAAGTACCCTACGTACCACATCATCTTGGACAATGTTGTGGATGCCTAATAAGGTTTCAAAAGATTGTATATGTTGGTGGGCATCTCTAGTAGTATTTGTGGGATCGAAAAAAAATTTTATATTTTGAAGTGATTTTGGGATATCATGATAATTAGTGAAGTTGAAGGGGTTGCTAACCAAGGGAGCTAGGGGTTGATTAGCTGCCATCCTAGTTCGAGTTCTCCTAGAAATAAAACTTGGAAAATGTGATGCTTGTTGCTTTGTTAAAGTAAAGCGATGGGTAATTCATCGACTAGCTGTAGAGAGAAGTTCATTCATAAAACAAAACTACAAAATATAACTATTAGAATAAAACTATAAAATTGCATAAAAGAAAAAAAAATATTGAAATAATAATTTTTTTGATAAAAAAAACACTAAAATATGTTATATAGTTTTTTAAAAAAAGATATATATTTTTTTGAAAAGAAAAATAAATGTATAAATTCCAATACTTATAAAATTAAAAGGGAAATATTAAAATGCAAAATTTTAGGAAAAAAAATTTAAAATTGCATAATCAAATAAAACAACCTTAGCTAACCTAGGACCAAGGTAAGGACCAACAAAACACAAATTCGAAAATGGGACTAGGAAACAAGGATTTAAAAAAACAAAAACAATAAAAAGAAAAAAAAATAATTAAAGAAAAATGTATGATGAGACCCGAAATTTTTCAAGAAACAAACTTTTGAGAACAAGAAATAAAAGGCTCAAAAACTCTTTAAAAATATTTTTCAAGAAAATAGTTTAAAAAAAAGTTTGAAACAAAGAAAATAAAATTTTTGGGAAATAAAGACAAAATAGAGGGTGGAAAAAAATAGAAAATAGATATTTTAGAAAATGGGATAACAATGGTTAGAAAAATGGCAAGAAAAGATAATGCACCAAAAAGGCCCTCCTTCTAGCACCAAAAAGGTGTTGAGAAAGGCCCTCCTTCTAGCACCAAGGAGATGTTGATGCATAAATTTTGGTCGCACCAACACTAAGAAAGAAAACTCATTTGAGGAGACTACTGCCTAGGGCACCACTCGTATGGGTACGAAAACCTGAGAATAGTGTCAGTTGGAGAGGGCTATGTGGCCATTTGCAAATAATAAAGTAGAAAAAGAAAACCTAGAATTTAAATTAAATAATTATCCTGAATATAATGAGTAACTAAAGAAATGAATTTTCCTTGGTCTTGTCATTCTGCCAGCCACATGCATCGCCAGGAACGCTATTGCTGTATAGAGGAATAGGGAGTGAGGAGGAAGAGAAAAGAGAAAAAAAGATACCACTTGTTGTAGTTTGCATAGGACAGAAACTGTGGTTACTCAAAGCTTGTCATCATCTGCCGCCTTTTGTGCACCATCTTAGAAAGAAAGACCATCCACCCATGTCTGCACCACCAAGATAAATTGGCGGCCTAAAGAATATCATATGTCTCACGTCCTGCACGTGGGCTACACTATCATAGATGATGAGTCATGGTCTATCAGGTCCTATTATCGAATCCCTATTATTGGACCCCTATTATCTAATGAGTCGTGATATTTGACCCTCGATATTGGATACCTGATATCGCGACTTGACGCAATATCGCATGCATCGTATCGCAGCTTATCTCCTTTCCTATAAATAAGAGGCAACGCCCTTGGTTTCCACATTAGTTCTTTGTCCCTTACCCAAACTCTTGCAGTTTTTCCTTCTTAGAGTTAAAATTATGACATCCTTTATTTGAGTGTGACGTACTTGGACATGCACTTGACCGAAAATAAAGATCAAGATTACTTCATCATTGCAGCATTCACTTTTTCTAATTACTTAATTATTATTGTTATTTATTGTTTTAATAGTTAATATCTCTTCACCCTAAACTCCTTAAAAGTGGAATGCATATGACTAAATCACAAGCATTTAAGTGTGACTACTTCGTAACCTAGTAGCATACCTAGGATTTGCGCTTGGTAATCCTAGTGGTAGTCATGCACGAGGTCCAAGATGTGTATAGATGATTAAGGAATAGATGCTCATTGCCTTTAGGCTAGTTTAGATTCTCTCCCCCTATTTCCTCTTAGTATAACTCTCTCCCCCTTCTCCTCCTAGCTTAGCTAAGATTATTTTCCATCACCTCCAGGAGTAGCATTAGTTTAGGAACACATCATACACCTCACTCTGGACTAAACCATACATGACAAGGAAAATACTAGTCCAGGTGGGAAGATAGTGAACTTCGATCAGTGAGTAACTATCTAGATACCATAACTAGCCCATCTGCGGAGTTCAATTGGATCGTGTGTGAAATGCTCGTATTCGTATGGTTGAGTGTAGGGGTACCTCGTCACTCATCATTGGCGTCGTTGCCAAGGATGGTGCTAGTTTTTTATATTAGTTACATCATACAAGGTCACTTTAACAAAGTATTCACTATACATTTTTTGGAAAGAAAATTAATTTCAAGTAAATCACACACAAATTCACACACAATGTCTCTCTCACAAGACTATCATAATACAACAACTAGTAAGGTAATTCATTGGAGAACCAACAAACTATATGATGATGAAGATGAAGTGTGGAGTACCCAATCTAATGTAGGGATTTCCTATAAACATAAACAAAGACAACATCATCCCAACTCATGAATGCATAACCTACCCAGTGATGATGAACCCCTACTAGCCATTACAAGCCTAACACAAATACAAAAGGCTGTTCGAATATCCCGTAGGCATCGCAAGGAAAGTCGTCTACCCAAGCTTGATTTAAACAACTTTCTAAGTTTCCAGGAGGCTATGATTTAGATCTGCAACAACATTTACAAGTCTTGTATGATGCTTGTGCATGGAACAACATTGATAATGGGTGGCAAAAACTTAAGATATTTTCTTTGATACTCGTTGGCCAAGCAAAAGTGGTATAGGTCATTAAAACCAAAATCAATTTGCCGTTGGCCAACAATGATAGAGCTCTTCAATCAAAGATATCAAACCTATGCGAGAGTGTTAGCCTTGAGGAGACAAATCCAAGAGTGAAAACAAGCACAACATGAACCCTTGGACATCGCCTTAGAAAGATATTATGCATTATTAAACAACTGCCCATGCCATGAGTTCTCCGAGGAAAGGCTAATGTACCATATCATAGATGGGCTCCGTAATGAAACAAGGAAAACCCTAGGGATGTATGCCTAAGGTCAACTATATGAGCTATGAACCCATCAAGTCCAAGAGCTTATCAAGCAGGTAGTAAAAGAAGAAGGAGAAATGGCTAGATGGGAGAATGTTGAAAAATTTCAATGGGATCAAAATCTTACATCAACAAAGGTCCATAATTTGAAAGAGGAGAAATCAACTCACCTCAAGCAGGTGGAACCATCTTTGCCAACACTACAATCATTGGATGAAATTAAGGAAAAGATCAATAAGATGATGGAATGGATGCATAAAAAATGTTGAAAATATGCCAACATTATTGGAGATAAAGTCATGATGAAGCCCTAAGCATGATAAAATACACTTAGACAATTGGAAAGAAGGGTTAAAAAAGATAAGAGCTCAACCGCTAGTCATACATATCAGTGTAACATTTGCCTATACGATCACCCCAAGGGCTAATGTCCAATCTTGTCACATTTGCAAGAGCATTCGGGAGGAGTGTTACATTCAGAGTTCCTACAGAGATACTATGTTTGATCATAGTGGCAACAATCCCAGTCATGGGGGAGGGCACCCTCAAATTCTTTACACCCTTCATATCATCTAAACCTAAGTGCTTATCAAGTCCAACATCCTATTTCCCCAACCGATTCAACATCCTCTATCTCACCACATGATTATTATTCCCCTTAATACTATAAACCCATATCCTATCCAACACAACCACCACCTTGGATACCTTACACTTCTTCTCAATTTCAAAATTCTCATCCTTCATCTCCTTCTACATTACCATTAAGTGTTCCAGAGGGGTTTGCGCCACAGCACCAACCCACGAATGTTACTTGTGCTACTACTATCAATAGCAGTGGGAATCCTCCACAACATAATAGGCATCCCTTCTTTAGATGTAACCGTAAGAAGGGACAACACACTTCTGAGCCCACTGCATCTTCCAATCCAGCACAAGTCCAACACTATGATGCAGCTCCCTCCTCGAACCCAACACTTTATGTTACCTTATCTGGGCCACCAACCAATACTCTAATAACCATATGCCTCAATGAATATAGCCACATAGGGAGATAGATCGATCCTTGCATACCATCTTACGGTCATAAGTACCATAGTGGGTCAACTCCTTATAAACTAACCAAATCTTATAACTTGCTTCACTATGTCAACTCCAATCTAGAGTGTGAACCCCAATGGGGTAAGTATGACCGAGTCCCAATATTTCCAACATGTAAGGATCCCAACTTTTCATTTATTAATCCTTGTCATACTCAACTGTTTAGTTATGGGGGATACCCCCCATTCTAATAAGAAGCAAGATTAATAAATATTTCTCATTTTCTTTAATTTTGAAATTTTTGTTTTTTAGTTTTTTACTTTTCAACTTATTGTTTTATCTTTTTGTCTTTTTTTCTTTTTATGAGTAATATTATCTAGGAATAAAACACTCATGTGACTCATTGGTTGAGGTGTTATTCTATGCTATCAAGTCTTAGGTGACTAATTATTTAAACAGCAAGCCCACAACATCCATTCATCCATTCTATTAATAACAGGTTCTACCATGGGTATAATGATATTCCTAATCATTAAAACTTAAAGTAATTTTGTGTTATTGTGCCCAAGGTGAAGAATGATTTACCAGAAAAGAATGGACAGGGTGTGGCATCAAGGGGACTTTTGGATTCTCTTTGGTAACATTTGTGGGAGTTATCATGTAGCTTGGTTGTACTAAGATCCTTGTAGATCTAATGAAAAATGGGAGTAAGAGTAATCCAAAGGCACTCAACCAGAAAATAATAATAGTGCTATTCTAGGGGATCACACTGGAAAGACATGCACCCATGTCTAAAGGTAGGTAGCTTCTCTAGATTAGGCAATACTTCAAAAAAAACACACACACACACATACACAACGAGTGCCACAATGTAAAATCACTCCTCCATTGTACAAAATGCCAAGTGATTATATGCCTTGTTGTCATGATGCTCTTATGGTTGTCCATCATTGGATGAAGCAATGCAATGTTATTGATTAGAGGAATGGACTTGGTCCTGATTTTGAAAAGACAGGTTAGTGACACATTAATCATGTCTTACACATTGGATTCATTGTGCCCTAGGGCCATTACCTCATGTGCCGATCTCTGCAATCCCTTCTACAATTCACCTCACTTCATTGTTCATGTAATTGAGACTCGTGACTTGTGTAGCATTGAATTTATACCTCATAATGATGGTATTTATGGGTGTGTGTTTTGTGAAATTGGTGTAGATTGCATTTAATCCTTCCAGTGCCTACAAACATTTTAAGGTGTGGTTACACAAGGGCATTATAGGTTAGAAATTTCTTTGGGGAGGACCTGAAACACCACAAAAATTTTGGCTAACACTTGAAGACAGAAATTAAGCTAAGTCATGTTGATCCTCAGCATGACCAAGCTTGAAAGCCTCGAAAATAACATCAAATGAAGTCAAAGCAAGCAAGTAAAAGTTCCTTGGGACCCACAGAAGACTACGATGACATCTGGCATCAAACTTGGCAAATCTTGAGCCCAAAATACTTGGTTTTCACTAAGTATGCATCCTGTACGCTGGCCTACACATGCTCAGCGTAAGGCCCAGCGTACAGCAACTTTTGGGGC
>MNCI01007081.1:4457-74634 GCA_015680685.1 Gnetum montanum | reverse complement strand
TCAAGCGGAGGCAGGGTCGACTGTGCTTGTCCGTAGATCTTTCGGTGCTCGTAACGTTCCAGCCTTGCACCGACGATTTCGGTCAGCACAGGACCCACTTGCGTGACTTTTGTAATTTGTACTTATTGTACACCACCACATCATTTTATACCCTTCAAGTACTTCATTGCCAAATCTATTCTTTCCTTTGTCATCATTTCATCAAACGTTCCTCTAAACCAAGTCCTTTTATGTGTCACCTAAACAAACTAGGTTCAACATTAAACTTTTAGGGCAACTTAGAAATGTAAAAGGTTTATATGTTGAATAGTTCAGAACTTTTTTAGATAGACACTTAGAAATTGCTTAATGAAAGACTTCAAAATGGTTTGACTAGATAATGGATGATTAGTAAAGTTGTTATGCATTTTTAAAAAGAAGGAAAATCATATTTAAATAATTACAAGTTGACCATGATCAATCACTTATTTATAAAATTATTATGTGCCATTTTGAAGAAAAAATTAGGATTTTATGTAAAAGAAGATCATTTACATATTGTTTCATTAGGAGGATTTAGAAAAAAAAAAATTTTTATGGTAGATCACTATGTTATCCTTAGATATTTATTAAGTAAGAAAAGGCAAAACAAGGTAAAGCATTTCTTTACTTTGTAGATTTTGGTAAATCATTTGACTTTGTTAAGGGAGAACAATCATGGAGTAGACCTATAAAACTTAAGGTTGATTCTAGTATACAAAATGTCATCCAAACTTTATAAACAAAAATTATTTATGAATTAAAAAATAAATGAAATACACAATATTGTCAATTTTTCAATAAAATACACTACATTTTAATAATTCAACATATAAACCTTTTACATTTACAAATTTTGCATAACCTAATTTCTCAATTCCTTCTACTACTTCATCATATGTAAGTTATAAAATATTTAGAAGAAAGTAACTAGATATGATATTTTTCTTGTGTTTAAATAAATTTTTGTAAAACCATTTTCTCCTTGCAAATAGAATGTCATTTCTTTAGAAGCTTTATTTCTAAAAAGTTTTTAAAAATTTCTTAGATCTTACTTTATCATTACATCTTATTGTCGTGCTCTTTTACAAATTTTTTTCTCTCAATGTAATTTTATGTAGTTCTTATTTTAAAGGTTTTTCATTACATGAGTTTTTCATAGTTAACTTTACTTAGAGATGTTCTTCATCAAACTAGTTCTTCTTATCCATAAATTTCTATTGGATAGTAATAATATTTGTAACCTCTATGAATGTTTCTTCTTATGTTTAATAAACTTTGTATCTCTTGTTAAAAAATTATGGATTTGCATGTGAAATACATCTTCTTATTTTCTAAAAATTCATTAAGAGTATTAAGCATTTGTTGTCATTCTTCCATTAAATTTGAAATTGAGGCAACATTATTAACATAGAGTAAGAGCTAATAGAGCTACTTCTAGTTGTGATTGCAAAATGAATTAGTATTTTATACATATACTCTTCAAGTTCATCAATAAAAAGATGAGATAAAGTAGGAGAAAGAATATATATTTATTTAATACTAAAAAAATTATTAAATAAAATTCTTTCTTACTCATTTGTAAAAAAATGCATATATCTCTATAAATTTTTTGGATAGTCAATAACAATGTGCTGGGAAGATGTAAATTTTTCAACCATCTTCATAACTTGCTTTGAATGACAAAATCATAAGCCTTAGAAAAATCTAGAAAGAAAATACAGGTTTTCCCTATGGACATCTAAAAAGCAAATACAAGCTTTCTTGTATGGACCATTTTCTCTATCAATAAGATATTTTAAAGTGATAAGATTATCTATACTAGAATTTTGTCACCTAAATTTTGTCTAGGAAATTACATGTATCTAATTTTCTTCATCTCATCTTCCAAACATAGATTTTAGAATAGTACCTAGAAGCTTAGTAAATATATTGTTGATTATACTTAGTCTATAACTATTAAGATATGTTTTATTTCCTTTTTAAAAGAGCATAACTACTTTATTAATGCATGATTCCTTTTCTAACGCCACTTTTATGATCAAATTTAACTTCTTTCACATAGCATTCCATACCAATGGTCCTTCCCATTTAAGAATTTCTTCATATAAGTTATTTATATTAACAAGTTTTCCTAATACCATTTTTTTATTCCTTACATTATATCATCAAAATAAATGAATAATGCATTGTCATTGTTATGAAAATCTTTTATTCCATCATCACTCTGAAACAAATGTTTAAAATAATTTTCAATCTCTTTAAGAGAGAAAACATATTCTATCCTTCTCTTACTTTGAAATGAATGCCAAAAATAGTTTAGAAATTTTTTTCATTATTTCTAATAAACTATTATGTATTTATCTAACATATTTTTTCTTCTTAGTTTAAATCAAATTATTATATGCCTTGATGGTCTCTAATGACTTCTGAGTCTTTAATAAAATTTTACTTGTCTTACATTCTTCATTAAAAATTGTTTGTATTTTGGCCATTAGAAATATTCATCACAACTATAATTAGTGTTTTGTGAGACTCATTCTTAGGTTCCAAATTCTTTGAATTTCATTTTGAAAAGGCTCTTTTATTTTTATAGTTATTTTGATATGTTGTGTATCTATTAATCAGATGAATTCTAAAGGATGATGACATGATTCAATTATTTTTTTCATCTTCTTAAAATACTTTGATGCTACTAATATTGTCTAGGCTAGAAAGAAGAAAATTAATACTAGAGTTATCTTGTTATGCTACAAAAGTAAAGTTATCTTGTAATATCACCATTTTTCCCATTCTAACAAACATGTTTTCTCTATGATTAAATTATTTATCTTCATAGCATCAAAACCATTCTATACCTTTCTCATATTCTAAAAAATATTAAGAAATTCATTGACTTATAGGGATATGATCAAACCTAATTCTAGCATTAATTTTGCTATAAATGTAAATTTTTTTCTTTTAGAAAAACTAGTAATATTTATATCAAGGGATTGAAAGGAAAAATCTCATGATAAAATTCTCATTCATGGAGAGTGCCTTCTCTAGGTGATGAGTAGTTAAAATCTAAAAATGAAAAATATTTTTAGCTAAAGACACGAACAATATTCATGTACCTTTTTTATTTAGACTTGCTTATGAAGAAAATATTAAATCAAAATAGCAATACATTCAAAAGATCTTCCACAGTCTACATCTCTTTTATAAGGAAAAGATAAAACAAAAAAATTGAAATAGAAATTTCTAAAGAATTTTTAGTTTCTTGTGTCATAGCAATATCAAAAATGTTAAATTTATGAAAGAAAGATACATTATATAACACTTTTACTTTATCTACTACTGATTTATGAATATTTAAAAATCCATAATGAAGATATTTTATATCTTCCTTGTGATTTTTTTTGAAAATTTTGTTTTGGTAATCATTGCATTACCCTCTTGTATCCAAAAATGCTACAAAAAATTCTACTCTTATTTTTTCTCTATCCTCCATTATACAGATATTTTTGCAAGTTTTCTTTTAGTGAGATTTTCATTAATCAAAATTTTATAATCCTTTAAGAGACTATGTTGTTTCCAAAGTTTGGATCTATCATCTATATTATGAAATTTGACAACAATGTATCTTAATTTGTCATTTTTAGGCCCAAAATGAAATGCATCATTTCTTTTCTGTAGTTTAATATGAATGATGTTATTTAACACTACCATCACTTCTTGAACTAAGTTTTCATTTTTCTTTCTTCTATCCCAACAAAATAATGTTTAATTATTTTTTCATTCCTTTTTTTCTCATCAAGAATATTACATATCAGTAAATTTATGAAAGCTTTTTCACCACTTTTCATAAGCTAATTGTTTATTGAATTTTCTTTAATAACAGCTTTCAATGTAGCAAATTTTATTTTTATGTAATTTTTTTCTTCAATAATTTCTTTTAGCTAATCATCATTTTAATTTACTTTGATCTTGACTTCCCATGTAGTAAACATGGCTTCTAATGTATTGATTCTTTGATACATCTTATTCACCAAAAATGAAACATCTTTAATTTTTCCCATCATTTCCTCATACATTGCAATCTTCAATACGCTGCTTTCATATTCTACTTTCAAAACTAAAATAATTTTAGGGTTTTGCATCTCAATCTTATTTCAAAGCCTTCAAATTGAAGTGGTTGTTTATATTCTTACATAAATATGATCATAAGAAATTTTCACCTAGAATCTAAATCTAATTGTTGTACACTACTTCGTGCATCTTGTCACTTTTGTTGAACCCTACCTTACCTACATAGTTCTTTCACAGTTCTATCCTACCATGCTTACTCTATCCGACTCTACTTTTGCTACATTCTAGTACCTAGTCTTAAGCATCTTCTAAAAGAAAATTAGCAATGGTGTTAATGTCTTTATAAATGGCTTCTCCATCTATAGATCAGAATTTAAGCAAGCACTAGATTATCTAGAGCAAGTACTAAAGAGGTGCATGGAGAAAAACTTGAAACTCAACTACTAGAAAAGTCACCTTGAGGATTAGGAAAGCCTTGTTCTAAAGTATGGGATTTTCAAAAAAGGCATTTATGTTTATCCTAAAAAGATTAAAGTAATCCAAGAAATCACTTAGAGACCCCAAATATTAAAGGATGTAAGGTTATTCATTGGACACACTAGCTATTACCAATATTTCATCAAGAATTTAACACACATTGTAAAACCATTGATGTTGCTTCAAAGAAATATGCATCCTTTATTTAGTTAAATGATTATGAGAAGACATTTAAGCTTCTCAAGTAGAACCTTATAGAGACTCTAACTCTACAAGCATTGGATTGGTTAAAGCCCTTCTACATAATGGCTAATGAATCCAATTACACTTTGGGAGTAGTAGTGATGCAATTAGATGATAAAAAACATCCATACTACATCTACCATGTATGTAGAAGCATTTGGAATATTGTCATAGCTTAGAATTTGCAAGGTTTAGTCATTTAATTTAATGCATGATTAATGTTTTCATGTTGTTAGATGTGTTTCAATGAATTAGTTCTAATATTCTTGGATTACATTACTATAATCACTATTATTACTATTGTTGTTGTTGCTATTTTTTTACATAAGTAAATGAAATTTTCTTATTAGGGTAATTTGTTGAAATTTTCTTTCCTTTGTTTCACTATTATTTAAGCTTAGTCATAGATCTTCTACATATTTTATGATTAAATATTAAAATCCAATTACCTCAGGAAGTTTTTCTTTTTATCAATTATCATGCCCTTATGAGTATGTAACTATACATATTTTATTCTTTATGCATATTTAGTTATGTATATTTAATTTTTATTATGCACATTCTTTACCAATATGTCTAGGTCATTCAAAAATGTAGGTTTTGTCTCTTGGTTCACTAGAATTGGAGTTATGGTTCTCAAGATATCATATTTTCTAGTTTGTTAAAATATCATAAAAGTATTGACATTTGAATTGGGTGACTATGATAAATAAAGCCTAGGTGAAATTTCAACATATGAGGTAAAGCACTAAATGAGGGTCATGTAGGTTCAAATAGAATTTGATTTGGACTTTTATTATGTGCGCTATGAGACGTAGAATGCTAAGGGTATTACTAGAGAAAGGAAAATGGGAGAAGAACTTTTGAAAATAATTTTGAAAAAATAAAATAAAAATAAAAGTCAAATTTAAAGCCAACGCTATTTTTAAAAGCATGTTATGTGCATGATGTAGAAAAAATGCATATGTGATATATATGCATTCTATTTTATCTTCTTCACCTCTGCTTTGTGTTTTCTTCCACCACCTCTACATGACTTATTTTTTGCCACTATTTTAATTTGCAACCATCATTTTGCAAAACCTTGCACCATTGTGCTTTCTAGAAAGATAGGTTGTACCCTTTCATCTTTATTTTGAAAGTCAATTTAAGCTTGGTCTCTTTCATTTTTTCCCTTATAAATAGGTTGAGGTCTTAGTTACATCTCATTGTAGTTTGAAGAAGGGTTTCAAGTATGGCAGGCTAAGAAAAGAAAAAACCAATTGAGAGAATTAGGCACGAAAGAAAGACAAGTAAATTCTGGAAGCCCTACCAACATAATTAAGGAATTTTATTTTATAACATTTCACATGGTTGCCCCATATTGCTATGGATTTTCTGTCTCTTCTCTCTACTTCCTAGTCTTATGTTAATCTGCTACAATTTTAATTAATATGCTAACATTCTACTGGATTTTTTTTAATTTTGGGCTTTTTTAAAAAACTATATTTTAATCCTTTTCATATGATTTTATGTTTTTTGATGAATTTTAAAAATTGCAAAAATTATGCTTAAATTGCCCCTAGATATTTTATGAATATTTGGGATCTACTCATGACATAAGCATGATTTTGTAATAATTTTGTGGAATTTAATTCTTATATGGATCTTTTTCATTTGGTAGTAGGAGCTTTTAATCTTTTAAATACCCTCATCTACATGTAGTAGAGGAGTGTTCTTTATTGGATCCCACCCCATGGGAACAAGGGTTATTGGATGGATTTCCTACCATGGATTTTGATTTGTAAGTTCTTATGAGGCTATGGATTTAGCCAAGACCATCGTGTTGAGTAGTTGAGTTTAGTGGCATGCGGTGAGACATAGTCAAGACCTATCATTCCAATGATATGTGTGTCTCAGCTATTAAGGATGTTACTAGTGAGGCAATTGCTAAGACTTGGTCATTAGTGAATTGTTTGGGATCACAAGGTTAATTCAATGATAGTAGGTTATTCCAAGACCTATCAATGAATCTCTTTGGTAGTGAGGATAACTAAGACCTAGCCTTCGGCAATGTCTAGATAAAATATATGTTCTTTGGATTTTTGTTGAACAATTTATGATATCTTTGGATACTACATAATTAAATAAATAAAATATTTATTCTTTGGAATTTTGAAAAATTTGTGACATTTTTGGACTCGAAATCTTTTTTGAATATTTTATTGGAAATCTCTATCTAGCTTGTAACCCTAAGACTTTCACCCATAGACTTTATGCTTCATGAAGAGGGAAAAAATAACATTTCTTATTTGAGGGGTTCTAACTCCTCCTGCACTTTGATGTAGAGAGCCTAGAGTAGGCAAGAAAATATCAAAAGAAGGACATAGGATGAAGATGTACTAATTCTGTACAAGATGGACCTTCTCAACTTGAAAAATTATTTCTGCATAATTTGTATTTCTGTAAAATAGATGCCTTGGACACTTCTTGGATATTTAAGCTAGGTACTTATTTTTATGACTAAATAATAAAGTATCATAGATATGAATTTTCCATCTTTACCATTGAGACTATGAGATTATAAGAAATATTTTTCATTCTAATGCATGTTATATGTTTCAGGAAAATTTAATATTATTTATTATCTATTAATATTTTATTATTTAATTTAATAAAATTAAATTACAAATAAATTTATGTTTAGATGTCCAATTGATACAAAACAAGTATTGTTGGGATCGTTATATTAAATACTATTTTAGGATGCAACTAGCGGAATTTTTAAACATCTACCTTTTTGTAGGTACACAAAAATCTCCTTTTCATTCAATAAATTTTATTTAACTATATATGCAAGTATTATGAAATTTAGATATGTTGTATTATTCTACTACATTTAGGCTTCTAATTAATAATTTTTATCTATTTTACCACTTTCTTTGAATTGGTAAATCAAGGTTAAATCTAGATTTTTTGTGGTTTCATAACATCTTTATTAGTTATTTATAGGATATTTTATAGTTAATTAATAGAGGTATTAGATGATTGGTACCGAAGCATGGATTTTTTTTAGATAGTATAAAATTATTTAAACATTTTTTGATTTATATTTTCTAAACTTGATTGAATTAAAAATGTGGTGGACAAGATGAGTTTGTGATATCTTACTAGAAAATTTTCAAAATTCTCAAGCAACTCCAAATCAAATATTTGAGTAATTGTTGATCTTTCTTCAAAATTAAAATCAAAATAATCATAATAAGTGAGGAGTGGCAAGGTACCCCTACACTCAACCATACAAATACGAGCGTTACATGCACGATCTGGTCGAACTCCCTAGACTAAGTGCCTACACACCTTATGGAACGCCTAAGTTTAATCAATCATTATCCTTCCAAGCTTACTTGTATTTGTCATGGTTGTATGGTTAAGTAAGATTGAGTCATGTGATTTTTATATCTTTTATGTTTTATCGCCTATTGTAAGAGAGAAAAGGGTGAAAAGACTAATTAACTAACCTTAACTAACTAAGCCTTAATTAACCTAGCATCAGTATCCGTTCCCACTTGCCATTTCACACCCTAAACGAATGTAACGCTGCTAGGATTACCAAATCCTATTCGTTACTGGGATTACCAAGCATAACAGACATGCTCGAAGCAATCGTACTGAATGCGCTTAACTATGAGAGTTGAGGGTTGAGAGAGATTAAGTCCTTAAGAAAGAATTTAAATAATTAACAATAAATAACAATAATTAAAGTCCTATTTAGCTTAATCCATGCACTACAAGGTTTATCCAAAAGTTTATCTTTATTGCCGTACACAATTGTGTGCTCAGGTACAAAATTGTTTGAATAAAGATCCATTCACTTTGGGACTCTTACTACAGGCACATGGAAAATATTCTAACTCTAGAATGGAAAAATGGCAAGAGTTTAGCTAAGGTCTAGATCTAGATGTAGAAACAAGGGAGAGTTGCCTCTTATTTATAGAACTGGCAGCGAACTGTGATATCGTGGGCCATGCGATATCACGTCCCATCATACCCCCATGATTGAATAAAAACTTGTCCTTGAGTTTCTTACAAAATATTGGGAAGGTATGGGATTATTGACATGAATGGAATTAATGGTGAATGGGATGACATGTGAACGGATCATCATTACAGAACATGACAAAACTAGTGTTCATGACAACAAGAGTGAACACTTTATACATTTGACATCAACCCTTATTTGGCAGCTGAGAGGGAAGAGAGGAGAGAGAGGAATTTTGCTGCTGCCAATGCCAAGATTGCACCTTTTTTTATCCATCCATAAGTGCACCATCAATCTTGCTCCTTGCATAACTACTTCAGCACGGATCCATTTCAAGTATTCCCTCCAGATCCAATCTGTTGTTGCATGATTGTCATCTGTACACACAACACAGTCTTAAATTAGCAAGGGTAAATGAATCATAATGCAATTGATACCTTGCTTTGGTGTAAGGTCCATTGGTTGAGTTGTGACATGGCTAATATGGATCTGGAGATATACTAATGATGACTACACAAGGTGTAGGGGTTAGGAGAAAATCGAAAAAATTGGACAAAGACCCCCATGACTAATAGCAAACCTTCGGTAGCAAGAGAATGGAGGAAAAGAAAAGGATCAAGGAAGATGGAGAAAAAGAAACAACTGTGACATCGACGAAATGTATGTCAAGATGGAAATGAACAAAATAGAGTTGACTGCAAAAATGTTAAGGGAAAGAATTTAACTGGTGCACCAAATAGGAATGCCAGTAGACCCTCCTCAAAGTAGGCTCATGCCCTTAATGCCCTGACAAACCCACATTCAAAGGGTCCGTAGGCTCTAGGAATGTCATTTGGAATAAGAGTTAAAGTCTTAACCATAAGAATTTACCAAAAAGAAAACAATGTGTCAACCAAAATATACACTAATGATACAACCCCTTATGTATTTAATGATTAATGTGACTTGGTAGATCTCATTCCAACTCTGATCTCAAACAAACCACATCCAGTGACTTCACATTAATGCATTCGGCCAAACCATCCTCTTGAAGTAGCAAGAATGCCCTCACCAAAGAGCTACCCTCATTCTAATGAAATGAAAGATGAGAAGGTAGGAAGCGAGAAAGGATTTAGTTAGAGGGAACATATTTATTTTAGTTCCATAACCAGTGCTTGTAGCCTAGATGATTATTTCACCTAAGGGGTGTGCTTTGAATTCTCACTGTGTTTGTTTTTTTTTTTTGTGTTTTTGCGTGAGAACCACACTATGCAAAGACTTATTATTTTTATTTACTCAACTTCCTAATAATTGGGTGACATCAAAATGGTAAGAGAACTCAAGAAGAAAAAATCCAAGCACCCAAGAGAATGGCCAACACAAATGCATCAAGTTCCCTTGAAACCACACCCTTTTCAATCCTTGAGTCCCTCCTTAGTTTGAGAAATTCCCAGTCATCGATTCATTGATAGTTCTTATTATTTTGAAGAAATGGACTGTACAATTCCAAGCTAAGAGAGACCATAGAAATTTATGGATGTGTGGATGATGTGGACTCATTACCTACTATATCAAAAGAACCATACCTTAGTATCAACATCATAACTTAAAGGTAAAAATCAAACATTAGCAATCAATGGAGTACAATTCATACCATCTTTGGAGCACTTATTAAATGAAAAACTTAACAAAATGGATAACACACATGCATGCACACAAAGAAATGAAAAAGTATAAACGATGTAAAACAAAAACAAGAAAAGTTAAAGAAATTTGTAAAACAAAAATGTGTAAAACAAAAACTTAAAAGAACTAAGGGCCTCAAATCATTAGCATAGGTGGCCATCTCCCCCGTGACTAAATTGAAAGGGAGAGATATGAAATAATGAGCATTTATTTAAATTTTTTAGAAGTGTCCAACTTCTTCCCATTGATGTTTTTAGATTAAGGGTTGGAAGTTGGAGACGCTCATATTCCAATGTATCTATGCTTTTTTTGTGGTTGCAAATTTTTCCCCCAGTTAGTTTCATGCATATTGGTGGTTGGCTCTCTTGATTAGCTATTAACCACTAGTTTTTTTCTTGTTGTGTGGTTGCTACATACAGTCACCTTTGTATCTGACTTTCTTGGGCACACCAGTTGCATACAGGAGATGTTGAGCATTCCTGTATGTCATCACCCTCTACGTCACTATATGTGATGCATGAAACTTTCTTTTTCTCGATTTTTCCATAAATGTTTTCCTTAGATATCTCCAAAGAAAGATCATGGATTCCTAGGGATCCATTGATGGTGCTAAGCCACGTCCTTCCCATTATAATTGGGAAGTCCCCTTTATTATTGCTAACTTCTATCAATAGGAAATCAGTTGGGTAGGACCAACCACACACAGTGGTAACAATGTCCTCCACAAGTTCCAAAGGGACAGTGATGGACTGGTCAGCCAGCTGTAACTGAATATTTCTCTTCTTGAGTGGAGGCAAGTTCTAGGCTTTATACATTTCTTGTGATATCAAGTTGACTCTAGAACCTGAGTCAAGAAGAGCCTTATATGGTTCATTCCCAATGACTTGGAAGTAGATTAAGGGACTTCCATGGTCAGAGAGTTTCCTGGGAAGGTGGCCCATCTTTATTTAGTGAGTAACGGTATGTGTTAACATAACCATATGTGTTGAGCTTTATTGTTGGTTTGAAGGGAGCTTCAAAGCCTTTCTTGATGGAGGAGTGGTCATAGACTCAACCGCTTGTGGTTGTGAGAGCTTGTTGGGACTATTGGTTCTAATGAAGGGTCTTCTATTTGTATGGTTGTTAGAACTAGTAGTTGGTTGAAGGTTTATAGCTCTCGTACTGTTACATTGTTGTGGTTGAGTGGGGAGTTCCCCTTGCATTGTTGGAGTGGGTGGTAGTGGAACTATTGGTGTAAGAGATGCAAAAGGATTCAGAGGATGGTATGCATGTGGGGTGTCTCTTCTAAGAGAGGGAGTCTTAAAATACTCTTAAACTTGGTAGTGCCATTGTGGGGTCATGTGACTGATAGAGTCACTTGGATAAATTGGTTATTGCACATAATAGCCATAAGGATCTAGTTGCCAGTAAGGGTATTGTTGCCTAGGTGGTAGCATCCCCCATGATTGTGGGTATTGCCACTGCTAGTGTTGCTCGATAGGTTGTGGCGAAGTTCCACTTGGATAGTATGCTAATAGTTGGTGGAACTATCTTGGGTTACCTTGGGGATAAGGTAACCTTCAGGGTGCCTACTATTTGTTAAGTCTTGGGTTGAGTTCATACACCCCAGACTCCTGTAGATGTGAGATTATTGGACAACATCCCTTAAGATGGTCATATTGATAGATCTCACATCCACCATCATTTTTTGTGTCTAAATTCACAATCTCATCGGTGATAGTTATTTTTTCCTTACCCTTTTTACATGCATGGTCTAAATCTCTCTTCTTATTCTTATCATGGTCACTACTTCGCTCCTTAGACTCCTCTACAATTTTCAAAACAATTTCAAATCTACTGTCTAAGGAGTCACACATTTGATCCACCTTAGCTGAAACTTTGGTTGTTAACTTTTGAAGCGGCAAGGTTTTTCTATTTACCAACTTCTTGAGTGGTGACTCATCCTCTTCCTCACAAAATCTTACTCCCTTCTTTCGAAGGGAAGGGTCACGGTTATACTCTTCCGTGCTTTCTCTTTTCCATAGCTCCCCTTCTTCTTTAGCTACTTGCTCCAATAATCTATGAACTTCATGGGACCTAAGATCAGATAATCTCCCTTGGGCATATGTCCCAAGGGTTCTCCTTGTTTCATGTCTTAGCCCATCTACAAGGTGGCAGAGTTGATCCTGTTGTGCGTAGCCATGGCCTGGGAAACGATGTAGCAATGCATAATATCAACCCATGGAAGCATTCAAGGGTTCATGATTACCCTTCTTTCATCCTTGGATTTGCTTACGCAAGTTGGACACTCTAGAGTACATTTGGTATTTATCGTTAAACAACTCTAACATTCTAGTCCATCGTCTAATAGATTCCGACTCTAAAGATTGGTACCAACTTTCTACCTCTTTTATGAGTACCCTAGGGAAAAACTTTAACTTTTGCCACTCATTTTCAATATTCTGCAAGGCACAGGCATCATGGAATGCCTGTAAGTGATTTTGCAGATCAGCATTGTATCCCCCCTTGAATCATGGGATATTATTCATGTCTAGTCTCTTGATTCGAATGTCTTTTTGGTGACTTATAGGTATCCTCACAGCCTTCATAATGTATAACATACTCTAGGTTGCTAGTAGGGGTTCTTTGTTCTGATTTCTCTCATGGCATCTATGATTCCTACGTTGTTCCCTACTTTCCCTTCTACCATGCCTTGATTCTCTCGAATGCCCTCATCCTCTCTCTTGACTCTCTCGTCGAGCTCTCTCATCTTGCTTACCTTGATCCTCATGGTTGTGCTCTTTGTGACTATGTCCTGATGTGGAAGGAGAGGGTGAATGATGTAATGAAGGGGAAGAAGAAAGGGAACCATCACCATGACGATGTTTCTTACCTTCTCTTTGGTGGTTACGGCCTCGATCGTGATGATGATCCGAATGCCCATCCTTGTCATGTGTTTGTGTTCCCTCATTAACCACTTGGTGTTCATTGGGATCAGAACTAGAATTTTGAACTATGGAGTGTAGGTTTTGATACCCCACCTCCTCACCATCGTTAAGAGGGGGAACATCATTTGATGGAGAACTTGTTATAACTGGTTCACCATCTCCAATTTCACTTAGGATGTGCATGACCCCTTTACCCTTCAACGATGTATGGTGGCTCTCCTGCCACGAGTCCCTTAAATGTTGTGTGTCTATGGGATGGTAGTCCCTTATGTTGTAATCACATGCAAGGTATTTGGCATATAGCAGTGTCATGCCTATCTGTGCAAGAGCACAAAGGAGCATGTTGGGGACTGCACAATCTAGGGGTAACACTATGTTACCTTGCAAATCTCTCCAATGCAGTTGTTCATCCTAATGGAGGATAAAAGTAAAATCGGGTATATACTCATTGGGATGAGTATATACCACCCAATACTGTTGAGGAACTGGCAGTTCTCGGTTATGCATGTTGTGTCATCGACTATCTCTTGTGTGATCCCTAGGTGGTGAAGTTCTTTTATGAGAAGAAGAAGACATTATTATCTTACTCGGTATGCTATTGACCATTGCTTAAATTTTCTTCTGATTAACCCTAAGGGTTCGTTTAAGCTTCCCAATGATGTGGATGATTTCCTATGTTCTACTTAGCGCACAAATAACTTAGTCCCTGGCAACGGCGCCAATGATGAGTGGCGAGGTACCCCTACACTCAACCATAAGAATACAAGCATTACACGTGCGATCTGGTCGAACTCCCCAGACTAAGTGCCTACATGCCTTATGGAACACCTAAGGTTAATCAATCGTTGTCCTCCCAAGCTTACTTGTATTTTTCATGGTTGTATGGTTAAGTAAGCTTGAGGCATGTGATTTTTATATCTTTTATGTTTTATCACCTATGCTAAGAGAGAAAAGGGTGAAGAGACTAATTAACTAACCTTAACTAACTAAGCCTTAATTAACCTAGCATCAATATCCATTCCCACTTGTCATTTCACACCCTGAACCAATGCAATGCTGCTGGGATTACCAAACGCTATTCGTTACTGGGATTAGCAAGCATAACGCACATGCTCAAAGCTGTCGTACTGAATGCACTTAACTATGAGAGTTGAGGGTTGAGAGAGATTAAGTCCTTAAGAAAGCATTTAAACAATTAACAATAAATAAAAATAATTAAAGTCCTATTTCGCTTAATCCATGCACTACAAGGTTTATCCAAAAGTTCGTCTTTATTGCCATATATAATTGTGTGCTCAGGTACAAAATTGTTCGAATAAAGATCCGTTCACTTTGGGACTCCTACTGTGGGCACATGGAAAATATTCTAACTCTAGAATGGGAAAATGACAAGAGTTTGGCTAAGGTCTAGATCTAGATGCAGAAACAAGGGAGAGTTGCCTCTTATTTATAGAATCAGTAGCAGACCACGATATTGCCTATGCGATATCGCTGCCCATGCGATATCGCATCCCATCAATAAGTATTCTAGGAATGAAGAAAGTGATCAAAAGTAAAGGAGATTAATCCATAGTTTTTTAAGGCTAAATCCACCTACCTTTTGAGTCACTGAAAATCCCACTATTGCTATGGAATCGTTAAAGGGATTCAAAAAATCATTTCGTAGCTTGAATTACATTCTAGAAAAGACTTCTTTAGGCTTATATTAGTTAGATGGTATCTCTAGGTGATGGTGGAAGGTAGAGCAAAGAGTTAGGTATTGAAAAGATGAAGAAATAGAATGCGAGCAATTCATTGAAGTATTTAAATATAGGTATCTCTCTAAAGCCTACCTAGATAAGAAAGAAGATGAGTTTAATTAACTAATTCAAAGATCTATGTCTATCTATGAGTATGATAGGTAGGTTTATTAAACTATGTGAGTATGTTCCATATGTATCATAAAATGAAATCATCCATACTAGGAAATTTGTAAAAGGATTAAGAGCCTTCATCAAAATCATAGTTGCAACATTGGCTTTGAATAATTATAAGGATGGGCTAGAGCCATTATTGTTAAAAAGGAATAGATGAAGGATTCAACTAGAAGAGAAAGAAAAAGGAATAAAGATTTATGACTAGAACTAATCAAGGAAAATTCAAGCAGTCTAGGGGAATAAATGGTCCAATTCAGCAACAACCTCAAGGATTTAATAGTTTAGTGCAATAGCAACCTAGGGGATTTAATGGACCAGTTCAGCCATTTAATTTTAGGATACCACGAGGATCTAATTTTTGGCTTTATCATAAGAAAGTTAACCATATTAAAAAGGACTATCCAGTGCTACTTTAAAAAGAGAATATTACGTAGAATAGAAGCATGACATTGAAAATTCTGAATTCCACAATTATCTAATAAAATATAAGAGAAATTGTTAATAATCCTAGAATGGCTTAGAAGAATTCAGGAACTATAAATAATCAAGGAAGAGGCGGAAGATCTATGAATCAAGATTGAATATATGCTATACTAGAGAGAGATATAAAGGAGTAACTTAACACTATGGTTGAGAGTGAAGGTCCACTTTATACACTATCCAACTTTATTCTTTTTGATCATGAAGCAAGTCATTCTTTTATGAATAGTGAAATAGTGGAAAGACTAAATTTAACATTTGAAAGACTTATAACTTCGATTATTTGTTCAAGTTGTGGGATGTAGTGGATACATAGTGAAATATGTGTGTAGGAAGCTTCTATTAAGGATACAAGATAAGGAATGGAATGCATATTTATTTATTATAGAATTAGGAGAATATGATATTCTCTTAGGAACTGATTGGTTAAGTAGATATAATGGATTTTTTATTGCAAAACTAAGACTATACAACTATAGTTAGGAGATGAGCAACAAGTCTTGGTTGTAGCTAAAGGAAAACCCATTAAGGTAATTTTAGTTTTCTCTAAGAATTTCATGATAATGGTTAGGAAAGGACATAACTATTTCATGGTTGTTGTCAAATCTAAATAAAAAGGAGGATGATATAGTTGATATTTCAATGATCAATAAATTTCTAGATGTATTTACAAAGGATCTACCAAGGTTTCCTCTGAAAAGAGAAATAGAGGTAGAAATCACTCTGAAACTAGGAACAAAACCAATTTCTAAGGCACCATATCACATATCCCTAGATGAATTATTAGAGTTCAAGATACAAATACAAGAAATTTTAGATAAAGATCTTATTTAACTTAGGGTTTCCCTTTGGGGTGCACCATATTATTTATGACAAAGAAAGATGGAACTTTAAGGCTATACATTGATTATAAATGGTTGAGCCAAGTTAATGTTATGAATAAATATCCTTTACTTAGAATAAATGATTTATTTGATTAGTTGAGAGATGTAGTTATATTTTCCAACTTGTATTTAAAGTATGGATATCATTAAATGAGAATTAAAGAGGAATATGTCTCAAAGACTGCATTTAGAACAAGATATGGATACTATAAATTTCCTATATTACCATTTGGGTTAATGAATTTTCTTATAGAATTTATGGATTTAATGAATAATGTATTAAGGACCTATTTGGATAAATTTATGACAGTGTTTATTGATGATATTTTGGTATATTCTAAAAGTGAGGGGGAATATGAAGAACACTTGAGGAAAGTATTACAAATTCTAATGGAAAATCAATTATATGCCCAACCCTTTAAGTGTTCATTTTGGCAAAATGATGTAAAATTTCTTGGTCAAATAGTATCAAAAGCAAGGATAGCAGGTGATCCAAAGAAGAATCAAGTAATTTTGGATTGGCCAAGGCCTAATATTGTAACAAAAGTAAGGAGTTTCTTGGATTCAAGTAGTTACTATCAAAGGTTCATTAAATATTTTTCTAGAATTACATCTCCTTTAACCAAGTTATTAAGTAAGGATTAATCGTTTCAATGTATAGAAAAATATGAGTTGGAATTTTAAGAATTAAAGAAATAGCTCACATCAACTCCTATTTTAGTTACATCAATTCCAAGTAAACCATTAGATGTGTATATTGATGCTTCAAATGAAGGATTAGGATGCATCCTCATGCAAGAAGGACATGTCATCTCCTATGCTTCTTAACAATTAAAGAATCATAAAGTTAGATATCCTATGCATGACATTGAGTTAGTAGCTATTATTTTTGTACTAAAGATATGGAGACATTATTTGTTTGGAGAGAAACTAGCCTTGTGGACAGATCATAAGAGTTTTTAATATCTTATGACCCAACAACAATTAAATTTGCAGCAAAGAAAATGAATTGAAATACTTGTAGACTTTGATTTTAATATTAAGTATCATCCCAAAAAACAAAATCTCTTGGTAGATGCACTTAGTAGAAAAAATGGAAGGATAAATAGCTTGATCATGTAATTAAGTTTAAGGGATGAAATTATTGAAGAACAAAGGTCAAATACATGGTACCAAGAAAAGCTTTAAAAATTAGGTGAAATTTCCTCTAATTATTTACTAAAGGAAGATAAAGGTGAGTTAAGATTCAAAGGTAGATTATATGTGTCGAAAGTTGTACTACAGAAACTATTGGAAGAAGCTCATACCAGTAGATATTAGATGCATCCTTGAGGCAATACAGTATTTCAAATCTTAAGAAGACAATATTTATGGTTTAAAATGAAGCAAGAGATAGCTGGATTTTTTTTTGAATGTTTAATTTGTCAACAAGTTAAAGTAGAACATTAAAACTAAGAGGATTACTTCATGTTCATGACATATCGCAAAGGAAGTGGAAGGTTATTAGCATGGACTTCATTTTAGAACTACCAAAGTCAAAAGAAAGTAAGATGGTATACTAATAGTGGTAGATTTACTAACAAAATCTTCTTATTTTCTTGCTACCTATTCCATTGCAACTATTGAAGATATTGCTAAGTTATTTATTAAGGAGATTGTTAACATTTGATAGAAATCCTAAGTTTATCTCAACATTTTAGTAGGTATTTTAGGTAGATCCAAGTACTAAATTAAATATGAGTTCTGCTTATCTTCCTTAAACACATGGGAAAATAGAGTGAGCAAATCAAACTTTGGAAGATATGCTCTAAGCCTACATACTTCAATATAAGAAAGATTAAGATGAAATGTTGCCTTTAGCAGAATTTGCATATAACAATAGTTACTAGGCAATTATTAAATCTACTTCTTATGAGATACTTTACGGTAGACCATGTTGATCGACTATTTGTTGAACTACTATAGAATATAGATCGTAGTTAACCACTGACTTAATCAATCAAACTACAAAGCAAGATCATAGAATCCAAGTGTATATTAAGGTTACTTAGGATAGATACACCAATCATGCTAACTTAAGAAGGAAGGAAACCACTATAATTTCAAGTTGGTGATTGTCTTCTTGAAAATGTCTCCAATGAAAGGACTAATGAGGTTCAGACAAAAGGGTAAATTGGTCTCAAGATATGTAGGTCCATTTGAAATAGTCAAAAAAATTGGAAAAGTAACATATCAATTATCTTTGACACCAAGTTTAGAAGGAATCCATGATTTCTTGCATGTTCCTCTTCTTAAAAAGTATGTTCCAAATGAAAGCCATGTTATACAATGGGAAGAAATAGATTTGTAACCAAATATTACTTACCAAGAGTACCCCATTAGAATCATAGATAGAAAAGAAACACAACTACATAGTAAAGTAATTCCTATGGTAAAAATTCTTTAGGAAGAACATGACAATCAAGAAGCAACTTGGGAAACTGAGGCAAATATGAGAACAAAATTTTCTTACATTTTTTAGGAGGAAAATTCTTGAAGGGGGGGATGTCATAGTCTACAACTTGCAAGATTTAGTTATTTAATTTAATACATATGATTAATTATTTAATGTTGTTAGATGCATTTCAATGAATTAACTCTAATATTCTTGGATTACATTACTATCACCATTATTATTACTATTATTATTGTTGTTGTTATGATTATTTTCTTACATAAGTGAATGCAATTTACTTGTTAGGGTATTTTGTTAAAATTTTCTATCCTTTATTTCACTACTATTTAAGCTTAGTCATAAATATTCAAAATATTTTATGATTAAATGTTAAAATCCAATTACCTCAGGAAGTTTTTGTTTTGTCCAGTTATCATGTCTTTATGATTATTTAACTATGCATATTTTATTCTTTATGTACATTCATTTTCTATTATATGCACATTTAGTTATGTACATTCAATTTTAATTATGCATATTCAATTATGCACATTTATTCTTTATTATGCATATTTAATTATGCATCTTTTATTTTTATTATGCATATGTGATTATATAATACTTTGTTCATTGAGCAATTTTTAATCCTAACCTTACCCAAAGCATATTGTTATTACCTTTTGTTATTAAACTAAGATTTGAAGTGCATTTTTAATTATAATTCAATATTGCATAAATTAGCTTTGTTTAAAAAGTACCCTAGAATGATGTCTTACCTAGAATATGTCCTTACCAATATCTCTGAGATGTTCAAAAATGTAGATTTTGACTCTTTGTTCACTATAATCAAAGTTATAATAACATTTTCTAATTTGTTAAAATACCATAAAATTTTTGGCATTTGAATTAGACAACTATGATAAGTGAATCTTAGGTAAGATTTCAATATATAGTTAGGTAGAGCACCTAATGAGAATCGTGTAAGTTCAAACAAAATTTGAATTGGAGACTTAGTGTGTATGCTATGAGACGTAGAACACTAAGGGCATTACAAGAGAAAGGAAAATGAGAAAAGAACTTATGAAAATAATTTTGAAAAAACAAATAATAGAAATACAAATCAAATTTAAAGTCAACACCATTTATAAAAGCATGTTACATGCATGATGTGGAAAAAAGGTATACATGAGATATATGCATATTATGCATTTTATTTTATCTTCTTCACCTTGGCTTAATGTTTTTTCTCGTTGCCTCTCCACCACTTGTTTTCTGTTGTTGTTTTCCACTGCAACCATCATTTTGCAAAACCATGTCCCATCATGTTTTTCTATAAAGATATGTTTTAACCCTTTCTTTCATTTTTATACCTTATAAATAGGTTGACACCTTAGTTACATCTCATCATAGTTTGAAGAAGGGTTTCAAATACGATAGGCTAAGCAAAGAAAAAACCAATTGAGAGCATTATGTGAGAAAGAAATACACAAGGAAATTATGGAAGCCCTCCCAACATAATTAAGGAAGTTTATCTTATTTTCCTTTTACATAGTTGCCCCATATTGCTATGGATTTTCTATCTCTCCTCTCTAATTCCTAGTCTTTTATTATTCTTCTATGATTTTTATTAAGATGTTGAGATTTTGCTAGATTTTTGTAATTTTGGACTTTTTTTGAAAAATAATATTTTAATCCTCTTCATACCATTTTTTATCTTTTGGTGAATTTTGAAAATTATGAAAATTATGCCCAACTTGCCCCTAGATATTTTATGAATATATGAGTTCTACTTATGAAATAAATATGATTTTGTAACAATTTTGTGGAATTTAAGCTTTTTATGAATTTTGGGCCATTTTGGACATCTTTTGAACTTTTGGAATAAAATAATTATATTTATGTGATTGATTTTGCTTAGTTGATAGTGGGAGCCACAAAATTTTTAGATGCCCCCATTTGCATGTAATAGTAGATTGTTCTTTTGTGGGATCCACCCCATCTAAAAAAGGGTTGTTAAAAGGATTTCCCACCTTGGATTTTGATTCGTAAGTTCATGTGAGGCTATGGATTTAATTAAGACCATGACACTAAGTAGTTGAGTCTAGTGGTGTGCAGAGAGCCATAGTCAAGACGTATCCTTCCAATGATACATGTGCCTCTGCCTTTGAGAATGTTAGTAGTGAGGATATTGTGAAGATCCAACCATGAGTGATTTATTTGGGATCACCAAGCTAATTTGATAATAGTAGTGAAGTTATTCCAAGACTTGTGAGTGAATCCGTTTGGTAGTGAGGATAACCAATACTTAGCCTTCAAAGATGCCTAAATAAACTATCTATTCTTTGGGATTTTGTTGAATAATTTATGATATCTTTGGACATTAAATAATTAAATAATTAAAATATGCATTCTTTGGATTTTTAGATTTTATCTGGATTTTTGAAAAATTTGTAGCATTTATGGACTAGAAAACATTTTGAATATTTTATTAAAAACCTCTTTCTAGTCTTTAACCTAAGACTTTGGCCCATAGAATTTATGCTCCATGAAGAGAGAAATAAAATAACCTTTCTTATTTAAGGAGTTATGATGTACAACGATGTGATTGCCAACTACCTACATTAAGTAACAGCATAGCTATGCCATAACCAAAGGTGAACGATTATGGGAAAGGCCACACGTATAAATTTGGACAAAGGAAATAAAATACAGTTTTTAGCGTTGTTTCATAGTTTAATAGGCAACTGAGACTTTGCTACCAATTTTTTATTAGCCACCTCCTGAAATTTCAATTTACATTGAATTAAAAATCAAAAACGTATTCTTACCTATGCCAACCGCTGAAGATGAAGGTGTCTGGCATTTCATTTGAGATTCACGACCACTAGGGGAGTGTAGCACAGCCATGTTGTGACCAAATAAAAACATGGACCGTTCGACTAGCTATAAAGAAATCCTCCTTTGTGAGTTTGCGTGAACGTGTATCACATTTCATGATTATTTAACAACATTTCAACCATCAATTTTGAATGGATGTGGATCGGTTTATGATGTACTAGAAGGCTCCAGAATCCTAAACTTCAAACTTCGCAGAGTCGGCAATAATTTCGTAGTAAGAACGTTGCTATGGAAACTATGTCACGCATCTTTGATAATTCAATGAGTTTCATCAACTTACAGTTTCAATTTCATATTTCATGCTCTGGCGTTTAATTAGAAGTCAGCCAAATGGAGAGCAACATGAAGGGCTTCCGCTGGCTTATCTCTGCTTTCTGTATCATTCTCCTGTGCTTCTGCTGCTGGGTTACTCGCAGTTACGCAGACTGCGGCTTAGAGAATTACACAGAGAGCAGTCAGTTTGCCAAAAACGTAGAGATTGTGCTGGATCATTTCGTGAAGGCATCAAAGCAAGCGGCAGCTTTCACTGTTCTGTTTTGATTATTGGGCAGGCGAACAGTACAGTCAACGGTTTATTTCAGTGCAGAGGAGATAAATAGCGTCTCAGTGTTTTGATTGCGCTCAGAGTGCCAAAATTGATCTTCCTAAACTCTTTCCTCTGAAACAGAGAGCCTCCATCTGGGACAAGGAAACATGTTGTATGAGATACCGAGAAGACGATTTCATAAACCGTCTGGATCTGCAACTGAACAAGGTATCGGATTCGTCTGACGGTGGCAATGTTTCAGACCCTGAAAACTTTACCAAAGTTGTGAAGCAGCTTCTCACAAATTTGTCAGTCGGGGCCGTCTCATCTTCATCTTTCCCAAGAAGATTTGCAACTGGCTCTACGAATTCCACCATTGTCACTGTTTATGGCATGGTCCAGTGCTGGGATGATCTTTCCATGGATAAGTGTTGGGCATGCTTGATGATAATCTGGCCTAAATCTTGAGTGAATACAGTGGAATCAGAGAAGCCGAGGTTGTTAGCCATAATTGCCTCACTCGCTACGCAACAGATGAGTTTTTCACACAAACACCCCTTCTGCAGCCTCCTCCTCCAGCGGCAGCATCTGGGTCAGGTGAGAGATCTTTGACACTTTCTGATTCTTTCTCCTTCATCTTTCTTCATCATCCTAGCCTTGTCTCAGCTCTTCCCACTGTTTTTTCAAAGATTTTATACTGCTTTGAATGTTTTTGTATTTAAAACAGCGAAAGTGGCTTCGAAAGTTCTGTAAACCATGGATAGCATTTGTGCACTTGCTTATGATTATGGTTGTTTTCTAATGGCATAAATCTCACGTACACATGTATATATCTCTATATGAAAATGCAGATGGATCTAAAAATAAGGTATTCCCATTGGAGGATCTGCTTTGATCCTGCTTTTGCTTCTAAAAGGCTTGCTTGTTTGGTTTAAAAAGGACGAAAAAAAACAACAGGTATAAATACATGAATTCCTTTTTGTTCAAACTCTTGACATTACCAAACTTTCCATAACCTTAAAAAACTGCACCAGGAAGTTTTATTAATATGTTTCGATGAAACAGTGGCTTTGGATGAAGAAGAAAACATTCTAAAAACGGAGGATCTCATCATATATACCGTAGAAATTCTTAAAAGAGCTACCGACGATTTCCATGATGATCTTAAACTTGGGAGGGAGGGTTTGGTGCAGTTTACAAGGTTAATTGTTTGACTTTTTTCTTTTATTAGGCAGCATTACGTTTTGGTTCTTGATTTGTGTTGGGATTAAAAACAGTAAAATAAAATATTACAGGGAACTCTGCCAAATGGAACAAATATAGCAGTGAAGAAACTCTGCTTCAGATCTACACAGGCACAAGGACAACAAGAATTTATGAATGAAATCAAGCTTTTGATTAAGATTCAGCACAGGAATCTTGTGAGCCTTCTAGGTTGTTGAGTAGAGGGTTACCAAAAAATGCTTGTTCATGAATATCTCTCCAACAAAAGTATAGACAAAATTCTGTTCGGTAAGTGCTGTTTTCATTATTTAAAACCCAGGGGGACACCCTGTTCTCAAGTTATTTAATGTTGCTTCCTTCAGTAATTTTTCTTGCCCGTATATAAATTATATAGCAGATCCAAACAAGAAAGTACTTCTTGACTGGAACCTCCGTTTCTACATTATCCTTGGAGTTGCTAAAGGCCTTTGCATGAAGACTCCAAGCATAAAATCATCCATCAAGATATCAAGGCAGCCAACATTTTACTGGATGATAATTTTAACCCTAAAATTGCAGATTTTGGTTTAGCCAAGCTTTTTCCTGAAGATGAAACAAAACATTCATACCAGAGTTGCTGGAACGTAGTAAGATTTAATAATAATAGAAAGTTTATTTACCTATCAAGTTACTGATTCATCTCTTCCTGTTTACATATATATAATGAATGTCCCATATCTTTTCAGACAGTGGATACATGTCTCCAGAGTATGCAATGAAAGGTTAATTATCAACCAAGGCAGATGTGTATAGTTTTGGTGTACTTATTTTGGAAATAATCAGTGGAAGAAAGAACGGAGCACTGGACGCAGCCAGTGGCCAAAGCATCTTGACCAAGGTATAATATTCATCTGCTGTGCATTAAAATATATTTCGCAATAGGTTTTTATTATTTATTTTCCATAAAAAGCAGCCCCAAAAATTGACTTTTTTTATTTTTATTTTTTTAAGATATGGAGATTATTTCAACAAGGAAATGTTGAGGACATTGTTGACGAAAGTATGGCATCAAATATCTCATATGAAGTAAAAAGGTGCATTCATGTGGGGTTTCTCTGTACACAAATAGATTCATCGTTAAGACCATCAATGTCTGCAGTGTTTTTGATGCTTACAAGTGCCTCTCTCAGTTTACCAACACCAGCAGAGCCTGCATTTCTGAGTTTTAACAGTGTCTTATGATGGGAATCAGTCTAGTATGACATTCCCTACATAGCATAGTCTGTGAACAGCTTAGTTCACAGAAAATATTCATCCTCAATTCCTCAGGTTGCTGGAGGTGCATTTGTAAATCTTAATTACATTTTTTTATCATCTTTACAAATTATGCTCTTGTTTGCAATACTGACTCAGGAGCAGCAAATTCCGTTGTATTAAAAAAATGCAGATATCTTTTTTCCAAGAATAAATTGCCAGGCCAAATCTTATTTCATTTGTTAAAAGGCAGCTCTCCTAATTAGAAGCTATTGTGTTGTGCTGTGTCCTTGTGAAAAACAAAATATGTGCGAGTCCAAATAAATGCCAGGGTGTTATGTTTTCTACTCTGATATATTTTCTGGATTTCTATGATACATATAGGCATGGAACACTGATTCCTTGGGTGTATAATGATTAGCTTTGCAGGCATTAATTGACTTAAAATGCTCATTGTCTCATGGCATGAAGATTTCATAAAAAAGCTGTCTTTCTGGTCCTTTTGTTTTCTTTCTTTTTTTTTTCTTGGTTTTTGGTTTTCCCAGCCTTTTTATTGTATCTTTTTAAAGAAAAAATTTTCATTTCTATCATTCTAAACGTTTGCACTGTCTACGTGAGAAAATGTTGTAATAAAATCTATCGGCAGTAATTCCTCAAACCTCTGAAAAAGGCTTTGAATGAAGTCATTTGTCAGGATTCTTAGTAATTTCATGCATAATATTTAATAAATGATCTCTGTTATTTCTCTAAATAAGAAAACTAGTAAACGATGCAAGGCTCAGGGCGAAACTGGACGCACTTGAACATCCTACCGAGAACTAGTAACATTTAGGTTAAGACTACGAAACAAACTTAGCCTGCTGCAACAAAAAATTAACATAACAATTGAACTACCAGGGGTGTAATTGGTTTTAAAATGATTCATCTGTTATAGCTCCAAGTTGATGTAAAATTCTAAAGCCCAGTAATTCCAGATCATGAATCTTGGTCCCTTAAATATGTTAAAGACATAATGGTCGTCTCTTTCCGAATTGTTTATTGGAACTGTATCAACTTTGTAATGTACCTATATTCTCAGATTTATTCAGGTATAGGATAGTCATATGGTAGTAATATTTTAATATTTTAATATGAATAAGGCTAGGAGTATATTGTATATGATTTTACAATTTTAAATTATTCAAATGCAAGGGAATCAAGAACACTAATTGCATGCCAGTGAGAAACCATTGCATGCTAGTGAGAAACCATAGTTAGTATTGTTGATGTCTAGTTAGTTAGTTGAGCATATCCTAAGGTAGTTAAGATTTCATAAAGACTTTTATGAACCTTATTGTAAAAAGAATTAACATATATATTTTGTAAAATCACAATTATATTTTTGGGGTGAAATGTAGATTGAATGCAAAGGAACATAATGAAGATAATATAAAATTTATGATAGGAATAAAGAAGAATAATGTTAGAAATAGTTTGAATATGTAACTCCAACTCCATCTCCATTTCTTTTGATGTTGAGGAGAGTAGGAAGTAGTAATAGTCTTTAAATTAATGGTAGTGTGTTTACTTTGATGACTTACGAATTATGTGTATGTTTGTTGGAAGAAAAAGGGTCCTAGAAGGTTGGGGAATGAGCAAAGTGCTAAAAAGAGGAAGAAGGGGCCAAGAGCCTTCATGTGTGGCCCATACTACAAGAGGCAAAATCCTCCACAAAAATAAAAAAAGTATAAATAAGGGTTAACCTCTCCCATTATATTTGCCTTTCATTATTGAATTGAACTAAATAGAAGTTCTCCTTTCCTTCAATTTTGAGTGTGTTGTAAGTTGTCTGAGTACTTTGTTGAAAATCTCCTAATTGCTCTCCCTTTCTCTTTCTTGCATTCTTGTAGCATGTCTCTAACATCTTGGGGAGTGAATCCCCTTTCCATGGGTTCTTCTCTCAAGTTCTCACATGTTCTTCTCTCATAGTTTCTTTTATATTATGCATTCTCATATGTTTCTTACATGCATGTTCAAGTTTTGTGTTCTTTCAAATTTTTGAAGTTAATTACATGTACTCTTATGTTTCTAATAAAGTATCAAAGAATTTTGTATGAGATTTAAGTTCCTTTGATGATGAAGATCACTAAAAAAATGACAAAATCAACCATCATGGGTGCAACCTATATGGGGAACAAATTGTAGAATTAGCAGGTACTTTAAAAATTTAAGCCTTTGTTGACTTGGCTTAATGAACTCCATTTACAATGCAAAAATCCCAGATATTCTATTATAAACTTTTGCACATATGTGAGAGTAAAGAAGAAATGTAGATTTAGAATGCTTCTCACCATAGTGAGACTATATCCACATTAAGCATCAAGCTTTGTTTCTAAGTAAACAAAAGCAATTGAGAATATCAAAAACATCATTAAAAAAATATCAAATAGAAAGTTGTAACAAATCAACTAAATTCATAAATATCATAACATTCAATTTCAAGGTGTGTGTCAATTTGAATGTTCCATGATAGCTAGGATCATTTTGAATGATGCTTGATTTGAATATTTTGTACCAAATGTGTAGGGTAAGAATTTAGGACACTCATCTTAGGTTTTGAGTTTGATTCTTCATTGCTCTTCCATGAGGAGTCTTGCGGTTGAACCCCTTTTTCATAGTGTGTCACATTAACCTTCTTGTCCTTAGCATAATGTGTGGATAAGGGTTGTGCTACTAGCCTCAAAAGTGGGTCACATGCAGTAAGTGACAATGTAACCCCTACTTTAAAAGTGCAAAATTGTTATTAATTGTATGAATAAGGGGTATTGCTATTGGTGGCAAGTCTTCTCAACGTAAAGATCATGAAAGAAAATCGTTGTCAAGTATATGGGTAAAGGATTGTGGTACCAACCCCAAAAGTGCTGCAAGTGACATTAACTCCTATATTAAAAGTGCAAGGGACAATGTAATGCTTACATTAAAAGTATGACCAAGTCTTCTCAATGTAAAGATTAGAGAAGAAAATAACCGTCAAGATTTTTCAACCTAAAGATCACAAAGAATAAAATCATTGTCAATGGTATAGTTAGGGGTTAGGGTTGGTCTTTCCTCGGGCAGAAGGGGAAAAAACAAACGTCCCCACTGGTCTTCCCTTAAGATCAAAATATTGAGCGTAACCCTTACGTTAAAAGTAGCACAAGTCCTTCCAACCTAAAATCACGGAAGAATATCATTATCAATTGTCATTGTTATTCAATCACGGAAGAAAATATATAACCAAAACACCAAAAGTCCACATATATCTTGCACTGTCAAAATTGTGTGCTGCCTCGTGTGGAATTTCGAATCCTCACAGCAGAATCTGTGCTTCTACCAGGTGCATTTATGAAAGATGTCAACTGCATTTATGAGTAAATGGAAATTATTGCTCTCTGACAAAATGTCGCTGTATATTACACCGTGTGGAATCCGTGCTCTCCTTTCTGAATTTTCCAATTGTCTTGTTGACTCACCAAGGCCCAATCGCACAATTCTCCTTCGTTTCAGTGTATAATATATTCCAATCCATTCCTTTCCCATGATACATGTTCTCGTAAGTGAGTGATAGAGAGAGAGTTATCATGGTTACTTGTGTTCATGCAGCCATGCTTTGGGCAGCTGCACAGATGATGCTTATACTCATGTTCTTCTTTGTGTTTGCTCAATATTCTAGAGTGCAAAGGAATAGGAATGTACGAGGAAATGAATCAACTGAAAAAAATAAAAACAGAAAAACAAGCACACACAGGACACAGAATTTTCATGGTTCAGCAAGATCACCTCCCATCCAAGGCCGCACTAGAGTTTCATTATATATATTGTATAAATTATAGTTACAAAAAAGTTTCAGAACATAAATATGCATCAAGAAACAATTCGTAATCAAAACTGGCCCATGACTCAATAATTCGGATCAGTTGCCACATGACTCCAACAATCTCCCACTTGGAGATTGATCTAAGAAAAAAAAACTCTTGTAACCTTGCTTCTCCCACTTACACACTCATTTTAATTTCAAGATTTTTGAGTAGAATTTAAACAATAAAATGCTAAAATGATTCAAGTTTTAAAAGTTAATGGAAAAGCAAAATAGAGATTGCAATACATAAAGAAATGTTAGTAAAAATTAAATATTAGCCACAACAAATGGAGCATCTTTTTCATATTTCTACAAATAAAGAATCTTCATCTTACTTTAGAAACTAAGATGGCTACATGGAAAGCTTGGATTAAAGCGGATGAAATAGAGAATTACCTAAAAGAAATCACTTGGAAAAAGAAAAAGAAAAAGAATCACATGAAAGAAAAGATTGTTACATTGTAAGCTATAATTGAAGCACAATTAATGAAGAAGTAGCTTGAAAAAATCAATGAGGAAAAAGCTTACATCAATGTGGTGATTTGTGAAGTTTTTGCAAAACAGGAAGAAAGTTGAGTAAAAGCCCTTATATCCTTTTTGATAAGATGGGGGGAAAATGAAAACAAAAACCTAGTTGTAGAAGTAGAAGTAATGATAGGAAAAATAATGTGCATTCAATCTTCTCAAATTAAATAACCATTTTATTATGAACCTAAGAATGTGAAACCTAGAAACATTGTTATTATATTTAAAGACATAGAAGGTTGATCCAAAGTTTGGGAACATCACAACCACTTAAAAGATCATATAATTTTGAATGAACAAAGATGTTACTAAAACAGAACCTACAAACAAACTTGCAAGGTGGAAGAAAAGTTTAAAAATGTCAAGTAAAAAGCTTCATGGTATTTTTAAATATAAAAGATAATACAATAATTATAAAAACAAATTATTAAAGGAATTTTTTTAAAAAGATATAACATATATTTATTATGGATTTGTAAACATTGATGAATTGGTAGGAAATAAAGTGAAGGTTTTATGTAATAAATATTTCTTTAATAGGTTTAACATTATGTTTATATAAGCAAGACTTGGGAAGCGTCAAGTTACTTGACTATTGGGCACATTTATTGTATTCAAGATTTATTACTATTGATGCATTTTTTGCATAATTTAATTTGTCTAAGAGATCCTTTGGGTCTACTTAAACAAAATGAAATTTTAGTTTAAATTTCAAAAATATTAGAAAAATATAGAAAGAAAGAATTTTTTTTGATTGCATTGAATCATGAAGGCCTTAATTTAAAGGCAAACTATTTAATAGCTACTAGTAGAATATGAATGAGATCTCATCATTTGCAAATTGAAATAGGTAGATATTAAAAGTTGTTCATGAATAAACAATGGGTCAACTTTGCAATCAAAATAGCATTGAGGATAACTACTAAAATTTCCTACATATAAATATTTTAGATAAAAGCAAGATACCACACTTATTGGTTTGGTTAATTTATTCTAAATTATACATGAAAACTTATAAATTTATAGTTATAATGACATTAATAGCTCTAATTACTCAACTATAAAAAATGTATGTAAGGCATAAGTTACTCAGTTACTTGCATAGCTCTTACTATGATATTAGATTAAAAAAAAATCTAACCAGGAAAAACATCTTGGACATACCTGCCCATTTTGTTGGATAATAACTTAAAGTGTAAGAGTGTCGTTGGTTTTGCATGGAGGTTGCTTCATGCTTCTCAACGGAAGGTCATACAAATGTAACAAAGAGAGAGAAAGAAGGAACGTCGTAAGTTGGAGTTGTATCATACGCGTTCTAGCACTGCTATGGTACCACGCTCTTGAGCGGTGGATTCCTCAACAAACCGATTCCGCGTGTAGGTATTCTTTGCTTTAAAGAAAGACTATGACAAGAATATGACTTTATGGTTTACAAACATTACAAAATTAAATATCTTATCTTGACAACTGGCTCAAATAGATCTTATAATGATATTATAATGATATGATAATTTAGTAGTAAGATATTTGATTTCAATGTTCGGTTGGATTCCGATGAACAATACTGAATTATTCAACTTCTACGTTTCATTTATTTATTTTAGATTCAACATCCTTTAACCCTACGGACTTTGGACTTCCTCAGGGATCAGAAATCAATCAGTTTCAACATTCAAATACCGCGTTCCTCTTCCCACGAATTCTCGAAGTAGCGTTTGAAATTTTGAATGAATTGTGACGGCATCACATGCATGCCTCTAGTCCTGAAACTTTAAGGCATCCCAATTGGATGTATCGATACTCTGAATTTGCCATTTCATCAGAAACGCAGCAACTTTGCAATGGAGGGCAACACTAACTTTCACCACCGTTGTGTTATCTTTGCTTTCACAATCCTCTTGTGCTGCTGCTGTTGCTGCACCACTCACGCCTGTGCATACTGCAGCCCAGAAAACTACGCAGAGGGCACTCAGTATGCCAGAAACGTGGAGACTGTGATGGATAATTTGATCAAGGCGTCAAAAGAAGCTGCAGCATTCAATATTTCTGCTGTTGGGAACGGAAACGATACAGTCCGTGGCCTGTTCCAGTGCAGAGGAGACAAAACATCGTCCGAGTGTTCTGCTTGCGCTCAAAGTGCCAAAAGCGATCTGCACCAAAACTGTAAGCAGAAACTGACAGGCTCAACCTGGACCAATGAAACGTGTTTTATGAGATACAGATATGATGATTTCATAAACCGTCTGGATCTCAATTACACCAAGATGGTGAATAGCGGTGACGGTTGCGATGTTTCGGACCCTGAAAACTTTAACCAAGTTGTGAGGGAGCTTCTCACCAATTTGTCAGCCCAGGCCGTGTCTTCTTTCAGCACAAGATATGCGTCAGGCTCTGCCAAATCCACCATACTCACCGTTTACGGCATGGTTCAGTGCTGGAAAGATCTTTCCACGGATAATTGCAAGACTTGCTTGGATGATAATCTGGCCTACATGTTGAACAAGTACAGTGGAATCAGAGAAGCCGAAATTGTCAGCAAAAATTGCCTCACTCAGTATGCACCAGATGAGTTTTTCAGACCTACAAATCTGCCTTGTTTTCCTAATTCTGCATCTTCTCCTCCTCCAGAGGGTACAAATCCGCCTGCTGCAGATTTTCCTAATTCTGCATCTTCTCCTCCTCCAGAGGGTACAAATCGGCCTGCTGCAAGTTTTCCTAATTCTGCATCTTCTCCTCTTCCAGAGGGGTCAGGTAAGAGATCTTCCACATTTTCTTACTCTTGGCCTTTTTTTTTTTCCTTTTTGCCCTTTTTCTTTGTTGTTGCTGTACTGAATGTTTCTTAATCTACAATCAGGCAATCAGTACAAATCCAACTTGCCATGAAAGAGGAAGGATCTCATACGTTCTTCATTTTAGTTTAATAACAAGGAATTAGCTGACTGGCAGGAGCCTTCGTACAGAAACAAACGCCCCAAGTTTGATCCTAATAAGCAATAATGAGTCATGAATTTTTTAAAAAAATAAAGAAATTTCTGTTTAGGGCCCAACGGGCTAAAATAGATTTCAATTTCAGGGTTTGAGAGACCAAATTCCTTTGAAAAACCCTTGCGTAACTCCCTATTATCTTATTCTAAACTTGATTTTGATTTTTGAACAGTGATTAGGAATTTAGAATCACTGTGAAATCAACCTTTTTGAAATATGGAAAACTTGCACCTAATTTCAATTTTCAAATTATAATTATAGTAAATTTGAAAACTAGGGTTTGGAGTTTCATTTTACAGAATACCTGCATGAAAATTTCATGCCATAAGCGTGGTCCTTTCCAAACTCAAGTTGGTTTACGATTTCATCTTTGGAAAGCTTCCACAGAACCCAGATTTATTTGCAGTTGTTTTAGTTGGTAAAGTAGGTCTGTTTTGTACGTTTTAAAACAATGTAAACCGTTCTTTTTGGTATTCCATGTTGCATATTTCCTCTGCACTTCTTTATTACTTTTACCCTGCTTTTATTTATAAAAATTATGAAATTAATAATGACTGTTCTGTTATTATGTTTAATTGTTAAAACTGCTTTAGCAAGTTCTGGAAGCGATACTTTGTTTTTAACGATATTATCTAAAGTCTTGTAACACATTGTAGAGAATGAGTTTAATTTTTCTTAAATATAGCATTTAAAAAATGTTTTAAAATTTATTTACATTATAAGATATTGAAAGTTTTCAAATTACAGTTTTTTTATGTGACACCGGGGCTAGATAGAAATCTCCTTAGATGTTTGGTGATGTGTGGATATGCAGGTGGATCAGAAAGGAAAGTAAAGGTAATCCTGGGAGCCGCTGCAGGTTCTTTTTTCATGCTGCTTTTGATTTGTGGAGGTTGGATTTTTTGGTTTAAAAGAGAAAGGAAAACACCAGTTCTAGGTATTACCGTATGTTTGATTATATTTTGTTCTAGGAAACAGGGGCTGCATAGGGTCATGCCAAATGGAAGAAGTTTCATTTATGTTTCTGGATGAAACAGGGGATTTGAATGAAGAAGGATCAATTCTAAGGGAGGAAGATCCCATCGTATTTACAGCAGAAGATCTTAAGAAAGCCACTAATGATTTCCACGAGGATCTTAAACTTGGGGAGGGAGGATTTGGTGCAGTTTATAAGGTTAATTGTTTCTAGAATTATTCTTTGTATCTTTTTTGCATAGACATTCAAAACACTCATTTTGATCTGTTTGTTACAGGGAACTCTGCCAAATGGAACCCATATAGCAGTGAAGAAATTTTCATTGAGATCCACACAGACACAAGGACCAAAAGAATTTATAAATGAAATCAAGCTTTTGATCAAGATTCAGCACAGGAATCTTGTTAGCCTTCGAGGTTGTTGCGTTGATGGCTCACAAAAAATGCTGGTTTATGAGTATCTTTCCAACAAAAGCATTGACAAAATTCTGTTCGGTAAGAGTTATTTTCATTCTTAAAATAATTCAAATGGGGATAACCTCTTTTTGATTTCTATTCCTTTACTCGTTAAATGTTGTTACGTGTTTGCAACTTTCTATAGCAGATCCAAATCAAAAAATACTTCTTGACTGGCACCTGCGTTTTCGTATAATCATTGGGGTTGCAAAAGGCCTTGTATATTTGCACGAAGACTCCAAGCATAGAATCATCCATAGAGATATCAAACCAGCCAACATTTTATTGGATGACAAATTTAACCCTAAAATTGCAGATTTTGGTTTAGCAAAGCTCTTCCATGAAAATCAAACAAACATGCATACCAGAGTTGCTGGAACCTAGTAAGATTAAATAACAATAAAATGTTAATTTACAAGTCAAGTTACTGATTCATCTCTTCTAGTTTACATAGAATGAATGACAATAGTTTTTCTTTTTCAGCGGTTACATGCCTCCTGAGTATGCAATGAGAGGTCAATTATCAACCAAGGCAGATGTGTATAGCTTTGGTGTTCTTATTTTGGAAATAATCAGTGGAAGAAAGAATGGGGACTTTGACGTATCCAGTGGGCAAAGCATCTTGACCAAGGTATAATGTCGTTTGCCTGCTGTGCATCAAATATACCTCTAAATCAGTTTCAACAAAATGCCACAGGAAAATTCACGTTTTCATTTTTCAGATATGGAGATTGTTTCAACAAGGAAATGTTGGGAACATTATTGACGAAAGTATGGCATCAAACATCTCATATGAGCAAGTAATAAGGTGCATTCACGTGGGGTTTCTATGTACACAAATAGATGCATCCTTAAGACCACCAATGTCGGCAGTGTTTTTGATGCTCACGAGTGCATCTCTCAACTTGCCAGAACCAGCAGAGCCTGCATTTTTGAGTTTTAACAGTGACAATGACAACATGTCTAATGCCGAGAATATATCAAGTATAACAATCCCCAGATAACATGGTTTCTCAACAGCTTACAGCTGGAAATTTTCATCCTCATCCTAATGTTGGCGCTGCATGTCTAAATCCTAGTGACATCATTTTTTCATCTTCAAATTTTTTTTTTGATGTATAAAACTCAGAGTGCAGATATCCTTTTTGTAAAGTTAAATCTTATCTAATTTGTTAGAGTCCTTTAATTAGGAGTTCATGGGTTGTATTGGTTGTGCACCTAAAATTAAATAAGTAATTTATTGGAAGTATTAGCTAAGTGGTAAGATATTTGATTTGGAAGCTCCAGTCATGGGTTTGATCTTCTTTGACTAGTATTAGCATCTTTGATAACTTTGATATTTTTGGTTTTGGTAAAACTTGGGAAGATGTTGGTTCTGTAGATTTTGTAATTCTTGGATTTATTAAATTTGTTGCAAGCAATACAAGAGTAGGATACAAAGGTAGACCTTCTGAGGGCATTGCAATGTTAGCAAGGAAATCTCTTAAAAATTATGTGAGAATTGATCATCATAAACAATATGTTTGGCTAAAAATCTTATGTCAGCATGGTTGTGTTCTTTTGTTGTATGTTATTTTTCTCTTAGAGATGCTACATTGTATGATTATATAGAGTTGTCACATAATCATCTTTTTCAATTCTTAAGTAGAGATATTATAGAATTTGTACCAAAAGGCTTAATATTTATTTGTAGAGATTTTAAAGCAAGAATAGGTTCAAAGCAAATAAAAATTATTCAATGGAAACATAATGTTGGCAATTTAGATATTGTTAAATATATAAGATGGGCCAACAACTATATAAATAGACAAAAATTTTTGATATGCTAAAATGCAATGGACTTGCTAGATTTCTTCAATCTCCATCATTTACTCTCACAGAACCTCAAGGTAACTCTTACATTGATTTGCTTTTATGTTCTTATGAAGATATTGATTTGTTAAAGAGTTAAAAGTTAGAGAAGATTTAGTGCAATCTTACCATCATCATGTTAAGTTTTTATTGCAAATTGTAATCGTTTCTCAAACAATAGAAAATAAGAATAGAAAAAAACATCTTGAAAGATGACATAAAGAGCTTGAACACATTTTTCTTATAGTAACTAAGCAAGTTGTGCATTCACAACAAGAAGGTGTTAATAAGACCTAGTTTGATGAGGATTGCATGCAAGCTAGGTAGAATATTAAGAAGGAAAATAAGAGACATGCACAAAATTTAGTTAAGGCATATAAATGTTTGATTAGAACCAAGAAAAAAAATTTATCAAGGAACAACATGAATATTTTGCTTACACAATTAAAAAGAAACCTAGATAGTTTTGGCAATTGATGAGCAGCGAGGTACCCCTACGCTCAACCATACGAATAGAAGCATGTACACACAATCTAGTCAAACTCTATGGATGGATTAGTTGTGGTACTTAGATAGTTATACATTGATCGCAGTTCACTCTCTTCCCACTTGGACTAGTAGTAGCTTTGTCACGTATGGTTTAGTCTAGAGTAAGGCATATGATGTTAATTCTACTCCTGATAATAGAAAAGGTAAATTGATTAAACTAATAATGGAATAAAAACCTAAATTAGCCTATGGTGATGGTATCCATCCTTAACCATCCATACATGTCTTGGACTTCATGGGATTACTATTGGGTGTGCCAAGTATTAGCACTTAAATGCTCGTGATTGAGACGTACACATTCCGCCTAATGAAAGAAAAGGTAAATAACAATAAATTGAACTGTTAACTAAAGAAGGCATTAAATAATTAAAATAATAAATTAATCTAAGTGAATGCTATAATGATGAAAGTAATATTGATCTTTATTGTTGGTCATGCACATGTCCAAGTCTGTCACACTCTAACAATGGTGTCATACAATTACAAACATCACACTACAAGCATGCACTAGGAATAACTAGCTTGAAAGAAAGAAACTAAAAACTAAACTACCAAAAGAAAATAACTTCTAACTCCCCTCCAAAAATTCTTCTCAAAAATTCTCTTTCAACTGTGTGCCTAAGTGCTATATTTATAGGCTAACACAGGAATCACGATATCACATATACAATATCATACCCAAGCCACAATATCGCATACCTAATATCATGTACTTGATATCAAGGCTTATCAAACCATTATTCATCATACCCCCATGACTGAATAAAAACTCATCCTTGAGTAAATACAATGAGAAACAAGCCACTTACAAAAAATTATAAAGGTATGGGCTTATTAACTACTACTGGTTAATCATTCCACAGTATGGGAAACATAAAACTTGGACAAAAAACATAAAACACAAAATGTTGTAACTCATGTGGTTCCGAGAGGTGGTGGCTCCTCCATTGGTGCTTTTCCTTTGTCTAGCCTTGCAAGCTTCTGAGATTGCTGACGGGTGAGAAGCGCCTATAGTTTCTCTTCTTCTATCCAAGGATCATGCACAGTCCATGTTGATGTTCCAATGTTTGATGGATCTAGCACTTTCCATAGACACGATAGCTATGGAAACATCTGGTTTACTTTGACATACCACGTAGCAAACTACTGGCATTCCTCCTCATAGGTTCTAGCTTTATCTCATAATTCATGGTAATCTGTCAGCCGTCGAGCCAAGTTTGCTGCTACATATTTTTTGTCATGGTAACTTGCTTTGACCGCTTCTAATTCAAATTTTGCAACTTCTAATTTTTGTAATGTTTTCTTATGTTCAGCAAACTCTATTTCATACTTAGCATAAGTGGAAGCTACATGTTTCTCAAGCTTAGTTCTTGGGCATCCTGTTGTTAACATGGCTAAGTTAGCATATTGTAGATTTGCCAACTCCATGTACTTTGTTAAGTCCTAAATCTGCAAGCCCTGGATTTTCAGTTCTGCTTGATGGGCAAAGGCAAGCATATGTATCTAGTATGGCTCACCAGTCAGTGTATTGAGCACTAAAAGAGTTAATGTAAGCCTTAACCATACAAATCTCCTTTTCGATGATTTCCTTATACATCTCCACCTGATCACGAAAGTGCTCTTTTAACTTCTCATGCTTCTTGGCCTCATTTTTCCATGCACTTATCTCTATTGCCGTCTTTTGACAGATGGTGCAGACCTCCTCCACGGAGAGGGTTCTATTTTTCTTGGCCAAGTGATTCATATCCTGGTTGACCTGAACTAATTATTCTCACATCTGTTGGAAAATTTCTTCAAGAAAATTCTTCTATTTCTCAACTATCATCAACTAAACATTTTTAGCAACAAGTTGTTTATTCTCCTCCTGTAAGGCCTTGAGAGCTTTAGCATGTGTGTACATTTGAGCTTGTGCCTTGGAAGTATCTCAATCAACTTGATCTTTCTCCCTTGCCACCTTTTTATTTTCTTCTAATAATTTACTTAGTTTCTTAGTTCTAAAAACATCCAATTGGTCAGCTATGATGAATTAGGAATGATCTCTTCATTCAGCTTATAGCGTGACGAGCTTTTCTTGCAGTCTTTGTAGCTTTGCTTCTGCTTGCCTGGCCCTAGCTTTAGCCATGACTAATTTTCCTTTGGTTGAAATGCGATCTGATTGTGCTACTATGACATCTTGGGAGATGTCAAACAAGGAAGTCATGACTTATCCTATTTGTAGCAAGCAATCCAAAACATCCTTATGTTCTACAGGAGTTATTAAGGAACTAGCCAAAACTTGAGCATCACGTGTTCCTGTGAAATCTATCAATGGCATAACATACACATTAAAATATTCTTTAATATAGTCTACAACCACCTCTGCTATGCCTACCATATCCTGGTGTTGCATGACCACAACTATGGCATCTTCACTAGTTTCTAATCTAACTTGGAAGGATTCAATATTCCTAGAGATTTGCTAAGACCACTAGGACTCTCCTCCTAAAATCAATGAAATGTGTCCACTAGTAGGGTCAGTCAAAATAGTGGGCTACACAACATCATCAATGACCCTAAATAAATTTTTGGCATCATGACTTTCCTAACTGACTATCTCAGTGATTGTTCAAAGGTGACTAATGGATGGTCAATAGTCTTGTTGTAGTGATGGCGATTGTTAGACTTGCTGGCTTATGGGTTGTGTGCTAGGCCCCACTTCCTTTTTTTGGCTAGGCCCTACCATTTGAGGCATAGTGGGCCCAACCGTTCACTCTTCCTCTCGCTTTAATTACTCACCAACATCTTTCCTTGGCACTGGTGGTTTGAGTAGTTTAGCATACAAAGAATTTTGGGCTTTTCTAAGAACATAATTTGTATAGCCCAAGATTCCAACACATCTAGATAGCTTCATGATGAGAAAAGGGAAAGGCAAGGCAAGCTTCTGTATCTTTCTTTCTTCAAATCACCTTAATATTCCCATCAGATATAAATGAGGCAAATTTGTGTTAAATTTTCCCATCAAAATTGCACTACCCTGCATCTCATAAGTAGATAATCTATTTAAACCTTTGGTGGATAAAATGCGATAAGTGTCAATCTTAAAGTAAATCCTCTCTTCCAAGGTCAATTCTCCATAAACTTTATTTTCTTTGTCATAAGCCCATTTCAACCATAATTTTCTTGTGTCTACGTTTGAGCGAGTGGATAGATGAGCAACCTTTGGTCCTTCATTTGGAAGATTCAGGACCTATGTGATGGCCTTTGCAAAGAAATCAATAGAAATGCCACCTACATTAGCAATGGTTCCTTCCTCCTTGCTATGCTAGAATTGGTATGCTTCACCCAAATACCAGTCACCACTTTTCAAGAGAATGGGCCAAAGTGGAGATGCCTTAATTTGAGTCTTCACTAGTTCAGGGGAAAACTCAGTGAAAGGCCTAAAATTGAGCTCCATGATCATAGCTATGAAGGTGGACTTCTTCTAAATGGCTTGGAGACATTCAGGGGACAATGTGAGACATTTCCCTAGTTCTAGGGCTTTAACTTCACCACCTTCCATGTAGCTAGATTACACTATCGCAGGGGTTTCTTGATGAATGTTGAATAAGTGTGCTTCCTACTCTACATGTTCTACATGAGGTTCTTAGCTTCTGCCTCCTCCTAGGCATTTAGTTGCTCCTTGGGAATGTCTTACTCAATCTCATCTTTTTGGGGCCATCTATAATCACACAAAAATCATTGTTACTAAGGTTGTGTAGAGAAATTTTTATCAATTTATACCTTACTTATTACCTTAATTAATAGTCCATAATTATGTAGTGTGATTTTAGAGTTGGAAATATTTCTGAGAAGTGGCTCCAAAAGGTGTTATCGTTGACCTTACATCATTAGGTTTCATCATTTTTTGTACATGTGACACTTACAATCATTTGGGTGGCCTAGGTGATTGATGAAAATTAACTTGGCATTTAAACATAAATTTTTTCTTTAGTAAACATTAAATTTCTTACCCCTATGATATCCTTTGGATGATAGAAAATTTCAAAAAAAAAAGTATGCACACTTCTGACTGCAGTAACCCAACACACACCCCCCCCACCAATGACTAAGTGGTACACTAGGTTCAAGTAGGATCAGACAAAATTGAAATTGAAATGTTAGGGAGCGAGATATTGCACTTGGAATATGGAGATGTAAAGCTCTAAGTTGCAAAGGAAAATTTCAACAACTCCCCTAGTGTCAAATGAAAGAAATGAACTTGAAGTATGTGGGGTCGTTAGTATATATAGGTAGGGAGGGGACCTGATATCGAGTACCCAGTATCATGTACCCAGTATTAGGTCAGACGCAATATCGCATCCCCACTAACATGTAGTAAATGCAAGGATTGAGTGGGAATAATAAATTTTTAATATTTAATAAAGGATTGGAGATTAAATTGGAAGGTCTGGGGTATTTAGAAAATTAATTTTAAGGCACTAGAAGTGTGTCATGGTGGAGCCATATATAAAAATTTGTGAAAAGGGGCTAGGATGAAGGTTGTATAGTACTTGTTGAGGAATGATTGATTAAGGGAAAGGAGAGCTAGTTTAGGTGAGTAGTTGAAGGGTATAAAATAATGCATCATGTGCAATAGGGATAAGTTACAAAAGTTGCAAAAGTGGATCCTCCCCAAAGCAGGCTCTAGCCTATGATGCCCTTGTGGAACCACACAGTCTAATGTTTGTGGGCATTAGAGAAGTTGAATGTAGAATATACCTATGAGCAAAACACAAATGTTAAAACCACTGAATTGAGATAATTACTCTACATTACACCAACCACAAGTTATGAACATTCAGACAATGGGATGACATAGATTGCAGAAGGGATCACAGAAATCAGAACATGAGGTTTCTAATGATGGTCAAAATGGAATCTTATGTGTAATTAGTGGTTAAATAACCATGGGTTTGGCTTTCCAAGTTCCAAACCAAGTCCATATGAAATTGCAGTGACACTACATTGCTTCATCCCATCAACAAACAACCATAAGCCTACTAGAGTTTCAAGGAGTAACAACACTTGGCGTTTTGTTCAAGGAAGGAGAAAGAGAGGAGTGTCATAATGGCTCACTCTCTTTCTTTCTTCTTCCTTTTTTTCATGTTTCCTTCTATCTCTCTCTTTTTTTGGCTCTATGGAGTCACCTACCTTCAGGCATGGGTACATGTCTTTCTAGTGGGATCCATAGAAGCTTTTTTTTAGTTGCTCTTACTCCCATTTTTTGTTAGATCTACAAGGATATAGTTACAACCTTGACAACATGATAGAACATATAGAAGCAGCCAAAGAGAATCTATGAATCCCCTTGTTGTCATACCCTTATCATTCCACCTTGGTCCTTCACTCGTCTCTCCAGACATAATGATTATCAAATTATTTATAGTTGAATGATAGAAAAGATTACCATTGTAACGAGAGCATGAACCTCTTATTAATGGAATAGGTGGATGGATGTCATGATCTCAATGTCCAAATAGTTAGTCCCTTATGAGTAGGCAACCTAGAGAAAAAACCTCACCTTAATGGGCAACATGATCAACTTATGCATGGTCAAGATTATAATGGAAAAATTGAAAAAAAAAACAATTAGAAAAAGTAGAAGAAATAGAAGAAATAGAGAAATGAAAAAAAATCGTAAAAAAAAAGATAAAATAACACTTGAGAATCTTGGGAAATTAGAATGGGGGGTGACCCTCATGACTAAGCATTTGGTCATGGCTCAGATTAATAAGTGGATGAGTAGGATCCATGCATGTATGAAATGTTAGGGACCCATCATGCCCTAGCCATTGAGTGTCTATTGGTGGTATGGTGGCTAGGTAGAAAAATGTTTGGTCACACACCTGATTATAGGGAGCACAGTGAGGTAGTTTAGATGGTGTGTGCACATTATGAGGGAAATCTGGCCCACTATGGCACCCTTAACTATATAGAAATATGCATGGATCTGTGTGTCCCTTCACATTGGTGAATTCACTGGAATGTGTGGATGTCAAAGTGTGAGGTGGAGGCTTAGATATAGTGACAGAGGTAGTTGATGGAGCTAACGAAGGTGTGGCAATAGGTTGACCTTGGGCTATTTTAGAGGATGGAGCAAGTTTGGAAGTGTGTTTCCTCTTCCTACGGCCATGCCTAAAGAAGGGATGCTTCCAAAATTTCATAGGGAACCCACTTTCATTAATAGCAGTAGCACAAGTTACATTTGTTGGTTGGTACAATGGTGCAGAACCGTCTGATACATTTGATGGTAATGTAGAAGGAGGTGAAGGATGAGAATATTGAGGGTAAGGAGAAGTGTGAGAAGTATGAGGTGATGATCCTCAAGAGAAGATATAGGTTGATGGTACTTAGGAGAGTGATAACAGTGATTAGAGATAGAGGATTTAGAACTAGTTGGAGAAATAGGATGTTGAACATAGTAGGTGTTTGGTGTTGGTAATAGGGAGGATGTGGCTAGCTAGATGGTGGCCTCCCCCATGCTTGTGAGTTTTACCATTGTGGTGAAGCAAAGTATTGAGGCTGGTAATAGCTCCCCTCAGGATAGTACAATGGGTCATGGGGTTGTCCATAATTACCTTGTGGAATAGGGATGTGCATAAATCAATACCTTTGTATGAATTTTGAGTGTAGCTTCCCTATCTAATGCTCATATAGATGTGACAAGATTAGGCATTGGCCCTTTGGATGGTCATATACATAGACATCACATCAATTTTGATTATCTGTAGTTGAGCCTTTAGCCTTGTTACCCTTAGCCATTCTCCCTGGTTGCCGAATAGTGTTCTTAACTATTTCTAATTTCTATGCCCTCTGTTTATTTCGATTACTAGGCTTATTTTGGATGAACCTCTCCCCAACAGTGTCTTCTAAATTCACACTTTGTTCATTTTCCCATATGGTCATCTTGTCATGCTTTGCCTTAATTTCATCTATCTATTTCTGCATTGGAAAAGGTTGGGACTGTATAACCCTTTCAGAATTGTTTATTTCCTCTTCATTATAGTTTCAGATCCTTCTTGTTTCTAGAGCTAGGTCCCACTCAAATGCTTTGGCATTCTCCCATTTAGATAATTCTCTCTCTTCTTTCGCCAAATGCTCTATTAGTTCTTTGACCTAGTGGCCTTAGAGCTTATGTAGTTGTCCTCAAGCATACTTTCCAAGGTTCACCCTCATTTCATTGCTAATCCCATCTATAATATGGAGTATTTGCTCTTTCTCAAAGAACCTATGACTTGGACATTTATTGAGTAAGGCATAGTATCTATCTAAGGCCATGTCCAAGGGTTCTTGTTGTTCTTGTTTCCATCTTTGGATTTGTCTCCTCAAGGCAGACACTTGTGCATAGGTCTAGTATATTTTAGTGAAAAGTTCTAACATGGTTGACCATCATCTAATTGAATTTGATTCCAATGATTTATATCACACTTCAGCTTTATCGATTAGTATCCTGGAAAAGCATTTAAACTTTTGACATTTATTGTCCACATTGTTGAGCACACAAACATCATGGAAGACTTATACATGATGTTGCAGATCTAAATCATAGCCTCTTGCAAATTTTGGAATATTATTCAGGTTGATCTTAGGTAGTTGACTCTTCTTATGATGCTTGTGAGATATCTTAATGACCTCTATGATGTGCATTAGGTTTTTAGGGACTAACAGGGATTTATCACCATTAGATAAGTTGTGATTAAAATCTCCATTTGATTGATGGTTGTGATGGGGCTTGTGTTCATGTTGATGACCTTGAGTATTCCTATGGGTTCAATTTTTGCTTTTATTTTGACCCTTTTATGAAGCTCTATCTCTATACTTATGTTCATCTTTGATGAGTGGTGAGGTACCCCTACACTCAACCATACGAATACGAGTGTTTCATGCACAATCCGATCAAACTCCATAGACAGGCTAGTTTTGATATCTAGATAGTTACTCACTGATCATAGTTTGTTTTCTTTCCACTTGGACTAGTATTTGCTTTGTCACATATGGTTTAGTCCAAAGTGAGGTGTATGATGTTTTTGTAAACTAATGCTACTCTTAGAGATGATGGTAAATAATCTTACCTAAGCTAGGAGGGAAAAGGGGGAGAGAGAGCTATACTAAGAGGAGATAGGAAGAGAGAATCTAGGCTAGCCTAAGTGTGATGAGCATCTGTCCCTTAATCATTTGTACACATCTTGGACCTTGTGCACGACTATCACTGGGATTACCAAGCGCATGGCCCAAATACGCTACTGGGATACCAAGTAGTCACACGTAGATGCTCATGATTAAGTCGTACTCATTCCACATTTAATAACAATTAAAATTAAGTAATTAAACTAGGTGAATGCTACAATGATGAAGTAATCTCAATCTTTATTTTCAGTCATGTGCATGTCCAAGTACGTCACACTCGAATAAAGGATGTCATACAATTATAATCATCACACTATGGGCATGCACTAGGAGAAAGGGTTGAGAGGAAAAGAATAACAAAAAGACTCTACTAAACTAACTTCTAAAACTCCCTCTTTCCATGTTCCTACATGTGTATTTATAGGCCCACATAGTAACCATGATATCGTGTACCCGATATTGCTTGTGAGGTCTCAATATCATGTACCTAATAATAGGGGTACAATATTGGGACCTATTAGACTTGGCATCTTGTACTTGATATCAGGGGTTCAAGAACAAGGGTCTGATAATAGGGGTTTGAAAATATAACCTAACAGACCATGACTCATCATACCCACATGACTGAATAACAACTCGTCCTCAAGTCAAAAAAAGTGAGGAACAAGTTCAATTGATTACACAATGGACAAGTATGGGATTATTAACTGACTAGGAATTTATTCATGCTGCAGTGGAGAATTAAAAAAAATTGGACACAAACACAAAAGAAAAAACTTGTGGAAATCATGGGGTTCTCGATAATGGTGGCTCCTCCATGGGTACCTTCACTTTGTTCTACACGCCAAGCTTCTGAGATTGATACCGTTGAAGAAGCGCCTAACATTTCTTCTCTTCTATCCATGGATTATGAGCCACCCATGCTGATGTTCCAATGTTTGATGGAGTCGACACTTTCCATGGACACAACAGTTGTGGAAACACTTGATTGGCCTTAACAATGCCATGCCTCAAATAGTCGTCGTTCCTCTTCATAGGCTTGGGCCCTGACCTCTCCTCCTTTTCCTTGGATAGATTATGTAGTACCAAGAGTTTCATGATGGATGTTTAATGATTATGCCTCCTACTTTGCATGTTCTACATGAGGTCCTTGGCCTCTGCCTCCCCTTGGTCATTCAGTTGCATCTTGAGATGGTCCTCCTTGTTGTCCTCTTTTAGGGGCCATCTATAATCACGTAGAGATAAATTGTTAGTAAGGTTATTGAAAGAAGTTCAATGATTTCATACCTTACTCATTACCTTTAATAAATGTTGAATTCTTTGCTTAGTATGATTTTAGAGTTAGAAATTTTTTCAAGGAAGTTGCCCTAAAAGTTTAATGTTGAACCTAATTTGTTTAGGTGACACATAAAAGGATATGTAATGGTTTTGAGGAATGTTTGATAAAATGATGATAAATGAAAGAATATATTTGATAATGAAGTACTCAGAGGGTATAAAATGATGTGGTGGTGTGCAACAAGTACATATTACAAAAGTTACGCAAGTGGGTCCTCCCCAAAGCAGGTTCCAATCTATAATGCCCTTGCATAACCACACCTTAAAATGTCCATAGGCTCTAAAAGGATTAAATGTAATCTACACTGATGCAACAAAACACACACATGTTGATACTACCATGATGAAGTAGGAATTCTATGCAACACAAGACACACGTCACCAATTCATGAACAATGAAATGAGGTGAACTATAGAAGGGATTGCAGAGATTGGGACATGAGGTAACTGACCCAGGGCACAATGAATCTTGAATGTAGGACGTGATTAATATGTCATTAGCCTATCACTCCAAAATCAAGACCAAGTCCATTCCTCTGATCAGTGACATCACATTATTTCATCCCATGATGGACACTCATAAGAGTACCATGACAACAAGGCATACGATCACTTGGCATTTTGTTCAAGGGAGGAGTAATTGCTTTGTAGCACTTTGATCTTGATCTCTTTTTTTTTGAAGCATTTGCTTAATCTAGAGAAGTCACCTACCTTGAGGCATGGATGCATGTCTTTCTAGTGGGACCCCCTAGAATAGCATTATTTTTTCTGGTTGAGTGCCTTTTGATTACTCTTACTCCCATTTTTTGTTAGATCTATAAGGATCTTAGTACAACCAAGCTGCATGATAACTCTTATAGATGTCACCAAAGAGAATCCACAAGTCCCTTGATGTCACACCCTGGCCATTCCTTCTTAGTCCATTATTCTTTGCTCTCGGCATAATGAACACAGGGTTACTTTAAGTTTTAATGATGTCAAAAATATCATCGTACCTAGAGTAGAACCTATTATTAATAGAATGGGTGGGTGGATGTGATGGGCTCACTTTCCAAATAATTAGTTACTCAAGACTTGATAGCATAGAACAACACCTCAACCAATGGGTCACATGAGTATTTTATTCATAAATGAGATTACTCATAAAAAGATAAAAGGATAAAAAGACAAAATAATAAATAAAAATATAAAAAAAAAATTGAAAGAAGAAAAGTTGGAAAACAAAAAATTGTAAAATTAAAGAAAAGGAAAAGAATTTATTAATTCTATTTGTTATAATGGAGGATACCCTCCATAACTAAAATTTTGATCATAGCAAGAATTAATAAATGAAAGGGTTGGATCCATGAATTTCTAAAATATTGGGGCTCGGTCATATCCAAACCACTGGGTGTCTTTTGATGTGGTGGTTGGAACATACCCATATTTGGGTTCACACACTCGATCATAATAGACATAGTGGGGTAGGTTATATGATGGAGTCATGGGATAAGGAGCTACCCCACTATGGCACCCTTTACCGTAAGATGGCATGCAAGGATCAATATGTTTCCTTCTGTGGCTATATTCATTAGGCCACATAGTTGTTGGAGCATTTATTGGTGGCCCTAATAAGGTAACATGAGGCATTGTGCTTGAAGAGGAAGATGTACCACAGTGTTGGACTTGTGTTGAGTTAGTGGATGCAGTGGTTTCCAAACTGTGGTGTCCCTTTCTACGGTCACATATAAAGAAGGGACACCTATGATGTTGTGGAGGATTCCCACTGTTGTTGATAGTAGAAGCACAAGTAACATTCGTGGGTTGATGTTATGGTGCAAAACCTTTTGGAACACTTGGTGGTGATGTAGAAGGAGGTGAAGGATGAGAATGTTGAAATTGAGGAGCAGTGTAATGTACATGAGGTGGTGGTCCTGTTGGAGAGGATATGGTTTGATAGTATTAAGGAGAATAATAATAATGTGGTGAGATAGATGATGTTGACCTAGTTGGGAAAATAGGATACTGAACCTAATAGGTGCTTGGGCTCATATGATATGAAGGGTGTGACTAGTTTGAGGATGGCCTCCCCCATGACTAGGATCTTTGCCACTATGATTGAACACAATATTTTTGTATGAACCCTGGATGTAACATTCTTTCCCAATGCTCATGCAAATGTGACAGGATTTGGCATTGTCCCTTAGGGTGATCGTACAGCCAAATGTTACATTGATACATATGATTGGCAGTTATGTTCTTATTCTCTTCAACCCTTCTTTCTGATTGTCTAAAGGTGTTTTGTCCTGTTTCTTGGGTTTTCATAACTCTATCTCCAAAAATGTTGGCATATTCTCCAAATTTTTCATGTATCCATTCCATCATCTTACTAATCTTTGCCTCAACTTCATCCAATGATTGTAGTACTAGCAAAGATGGTTCCACCTCCTTGTGGTGAGTTGATTTCTCCTCTTCATGATCATGGGCCCTTGATTTTTGGGCCTGTTGAGATTTTTTAGCATTCTCCCATTTAGCCATTTCTCCTTCTTATTTTACTACCCACTTGATAAGCTCTTGGACTTGGTAGGTTCATAGCTCATATAGTTGACCTCGGGCATACATCCCTAAGGTTTCCCTTGTTTCATTATGAAGCCCATCTATGATGTGATACATTAGCCTTTCCTTGGAGAACCCATGGCCTGGGCAGTTGTTTAACAATGAATAGTATCTTTCTAAGGCCATGTCCAAGGGTTCATGTTGTCCCTGTTTCCATTCTTGGATATGTCTCCTCAAGGCTAACACTCTTTCATAGGTTTGATATCTTTCATTGAAGAGTTCTACCATTGTCGATCAATGTCAAATTGATTTTGGTCTCAATGACCTATACCATACTTCTGCTTGGCCAACGAGTGTCATAGGAAAGAGCTTAAGTTTTTGCTAGCCATTATCAATGTTGTTCCATGCATAGGCATCGTAGAAGGCTTGTAATTGTTGTTGCGGATCTAAATCATAGCCTTCTGAAAACTTAGGAAAGTTGTTTAAGTAAAACTTGGGTAGATGAATTTCCTTACGATGCCTGTGGGATATTCAAATAGCCTCTTGTATTTACATTAGGCCTGTGGTGGCTAGTAGGGGTTCATCGTCACTTGGTAAGTTATGCATTTGTAAATGGGATGATGTTCTCTTCGTTTATATTCATAGGAAACCCTTACATCAAATTGGGTAATCCAAACTTCATCTTCATCATCGTATAATTCATTGGTTCTCCAATGAATTGCCCTACTAGTTGTTGTGTTATCATAGTCTTGTGAGAGAGACATAGTTGTGAATTTTTGTGTGATTTAATTTCAATTATTATTATTATTATTATTCTAAAAGATATATCGTTAATACTTTGTTATAGTGATCTTGTATGATGTAACTAATCTAAATAACTCATACCATCCTCGGCAACGTTGCCAATGATGAGTGGCGAGGTACCCCTACAATCAACCATACGAATATGAGTGTTTTACACACGATCCAGTTGAACTCAACAGATGGGCTAGTTTTGGTATCTAGATAGTTACTCACTGATTGTAGTTCACTATCTTCCCACTTGGACTAGTATTTGCTTTGTCACGTATGATTTAGTCTAGAGTGAGGTGTATGATGTGTTCCTAAACTAATGCTACTCTCGGAGATGATGGAAAATAATCTTAGCTAAGCTAGGAGGAAAAAGGGAGAGAGAGAGAGCTATACTAAGAGGAGATAGGGAGAGAGAATCTAAGCTAGCCTAAGTGCAATGACCATTCATCCCTTAATCATCTGTACACATCTTGGACCTCGTGCATGACTACCATTGGGATTACCAAGCACATGGCCCAAGTACGCTACTCGGATACCAAGTAATCACACGTAGATGCTCGTCATTAAGTCGTACTCATTCCATGTTTAATAACAATTAAAATTAAGTAATTAAACTAGGTGAATGCTACAATGATGAAGTAATCTCGATCTTTATTTCTGGTCATGTGCCTATCCAAGTACGTCACACTCAAATAAAGGATTCTGTACAATTACAATCATCACACTGCGAGCATGCACTAGGAGAAAGGGTTAAGAGGAAAAGAATGACAAAAAGACTCTACTAAATTGACTTCTAAAAATCCCTCTTCCCGTATGCCTACATGTGTATTTATAGGTCCACATAGGAACCATGATATCATGTACTTGATATCGCTTGTGAGGTCGTGATATCACGTACCCAATAATGGAGGTTCGATATCAAGACCTATTAGACCTGGTATCTTGTACATGATATCAAGGGTCTAATAACAAGACCTGACAAACCATGACTCAGTAATCTTCATCAAAACTAGATGTTGTAGTTGAGGAGGAAGATGAAAAGGAGGAACTAGTAGGATAGCCATGGCTTCTATAATGTTCCTCAAGGTCCCTTGGTTTATTTCTTATAAGTACCAAGGAGGTCTTAGGCCTTGAGGCCTCCCATAGTTTAGGACTGATTTCATCTTCTTCAAGATTTTCTACCTTAGGTTAATGTACTCTTTGAGTGTTGTTAGGATGGCCATGATCATGAAAAATCCCTTCATAAGGTGGCTCACTCCAATCTTCTTCATTGTATATTTTTTTAGTTCTCTAATGAATAGGTGCACTATACAATTCATAATCATTTTCACATAAGTGAGACATTGTTATGAATTTGTGGTGTGTGTTTGAATACTTCTTGAAAGATATATTGTTAATACCATTTTACAGTGATCTTGTGTAGTATAACTAATCAAGATAACTAGCACCATCCTTGGCAATGGTGCTAATGATGAGCAAGGAGGTACCTCTACACTCAACCATACGAATATGAGCGTGTATGCATGATATAGTCAAACTCTACAGATGGACTAGTTGTGGATCTAGATAGTTATACGTTGATCATAGTTCATTGTCTTCCCACCTAGACTAGTGTTAGCTTTGTCATGTATGGTTTAGTCCAGAGTGAGGCATATGATGTTGTCCTAATTCTATGTTACTCCTAATAATAGAAAAGATAAATTGATTAAACTAATAATGGAAGAAAAACTTAAATTAGCCTATGGTGATGGTATCCATCCTTAACTGTCTGTACACATCTTGGACTTTGTGGGTTTACTGCTGGGTGTGCCAAGTATTTGTACTTAAATGCTTGTGATTAAGGCATACAAATTCTGCTTAATGATAAGAAAGGTAGACAACAATAAATTGAACCATTAACTAAAGAAGGCATTAAATAATTAAAACAAAAAAATTAATCTAAGTGAATGGTACAATGATAAAAGTAATCTTGATATTTATTGCCATACATGCATGTGTCTAAGTATGTCACACGCAAATAAAGGTGTCATACAATCACAAACATTACACTGTGGGCATGCACTGGGAATAACTAGCTTGAAAGAAAGAAATTGAAAACTAAACTACCAAAAGAAAAAAACTTCTAACTCGCCTCCAAAAATTCTCCCCAAAAATTCCCTCTCAATTATGCACCTAAGTGTTATATTTATAGGCTAACACATGAATCATGATATATCATATATGATATCATACCCAGGCTATGATATCACATACCCAATATTAGGGCTTGACAAACTACAATTCATCAACAATGTTTTTATCTTAAAGCCTCTTTGTTATTTAATTTTTTAAAAAGATATTTGCTCATTTTATAATAAACTATTTATAGGACAACATGATAATTCTACTACTATTGTATAGCAAGCATCTTTCCAATTTACTCTTGAGGAAGTCACAAAGGGTCTTAGATAGCTAGCATCTAGCAAAGCTATATATTCATATGTTTTATATACAAAGTTATTAAAGTAGACAAGATTTGCTATTCATAGAGAAATTTGGCACAAATTAAATTCAACAATGGAGAAATGATTAAATCAACATTGGAAAACTAGTAAAGCTATATTGTTATATAAAAGTAATTTTCAAAATTATCAAATGATCATTGTGTGTAATATTTTTACTAAGTTGTTGGACATTCTGCTAGAAAAGAAAATTAATTCTTAGGCTAAAGATAACCAAGTCAAGGCAAGATGTCAAGTAGGTTTCAAAAAAAAATCACTCTACTATTGATTACTTAGTTACTCTTAGACATTGCATGGAGTCTTCAAAAATGCCCAATAAATTTTTTTTGTTTTATTGATTTTGCAAAAGCATATGATTTAGTGTTTCGTACAAAAATATGGTTGTGCTTGCATAATATTTGCCTCTTTTAAAATTTGATTCCAACAATTCAAAGATTGTATGAGTAAGTGATTATTGAAATTACAAATAGTAATTCAAAGAAAAAATTTCAATTCCAAAGAATAATTGAAGTTAAACAAGGTTATCCACTTTCTCTAATTCTCTTTAGTATCTTTATTGATGAAATGTAGGAATGGTTGTGCAATGGGTAAGATAGTCATGTTATCAAAATTGAATCCTAAGCAGTGAATCTTATTTAATATGTAGATGATGTTGCCTTGTTTTCCATTATTATAGAAGGTGTACAAAATATGTTGTAAATTTTAGAAAATTAGTGTTGTTTATTTGGTCTTCAATTGAATGTAGATAAAATCAAATTGATGATCTGTGATATATGAAATAACTATTATAACTTCCATTTTGAAGGTACCATTGTGCATATAGTAGATTCTGTTAAATACTTAGGTCTCATTTAGATGAGCAATTATATGTAGGAGACATGCATCAAAGAAAAAATAGAAGGAGGTTTTAAGGCTCTGTATGCTTTAAAAAACAAGTGCAAGAATTTAGGCCTTTGGGCTTGAAAGGTCAAAAAATAAATTTTTCAAACTATCATCTATCCTACCGTATTGTATGGATATGTTGTTTGGGAACCTAGATTCAATGCTAAACTTTGGAAATATGTTGAAAGAGTACAAAAAATGTTTCTTCTCGATGAGTTAAAAGTAAATATGCAAACACCTTACTCAATGTTATTATGTACATGTGATTTATTACCTTTAGAAGTAGAAGCCTTGTATCAATTAATTACATACAGTCATAGCTTGCTTAGCTCAAGGTAAGACAAATTCTCTAAAGTAGTTCTTAAGAATTCGCAAGATAATGGTTGGTATTTTCAAGGATGCAATGGTTGAGAAAATGGAATATCTCCTAAGAGGATGTATAGCAAACTCTTAGCTCCTATTCCCATCAAGTATCAAAATGTTATCAGCAAGCTTTGCTTAAGTTCTCATCATCTTAGAATTGAAAGTGGAAGATGAATTCAACTATAGTGAGATAAGTGCATTTTTAGGTTGTGCATATAAATTTCCCTTGAAGATAAGTTACATGTGTTTTTTTCTTGTGCTATGACTAACCATTTGAGACAAATTATAATGTTACAACAAAAACCCTATATTATTTAATTTTTGTGGCCCCATTGATGATTGGTCAATTTGTAAAGTCAATCTTTATTTTACATGAAAATGTAATATCTATCTAATAGATTTAGTGTATTCATATGTAATAAACCTTTATTTTATTTCATAAATTTATGAGCAATGGGTATTTCCTACACCCAACTATATGAATCACTAGTATGTATGCATGAATGAGTTGAATTTTATTAACTTTGTTTACCTAAGGGGTCTATATCCTTAAAAAGCAAAAGATGTGGTTACTAGTTGTTGTCTTTCCAATCATCACTTGTGTTAAACTTGTTTGTATGATTAAGTGTGACTGAGGCATAAGATATTTATTTTTATTATTTTCTTTATCTGTAAAATGATTAATTAATGAAAGGGTTGAATATTTAATTTTACTAATTAATTAACTAAACTATCCTAAATGTAGAGCATTCGTTGCCACTTTCTGTACACATCTTGAACATATGCTAATATTACTAGGTTACCAAGTATTTACTACTAGGAGTACTAAGCATTCATTGCTAGGATTACCAAGCATTAGTATATTATGCTTGAAGTGGTCATACTCATGTTACTTACAAATTAGAATATTAAATGATTGAAGATAATAAAGTAAATTACATTCAAAATGAAATACCAGAAAACAAAATTAAACTAATCCAAGTGATGCAATAGATAAAATAAATCTCAATTCTACTGCCATTCATGAAATTGTGTTTAGGTACATATTATACTCAAATAAAATTATGTATAATCAATTCAATCCATGTTACAGGCACTCAATGGAAAAAGTTTACTAAGTGCTATAAAAAGAATAAGGAATTGACCAAAAGGTGCCATAAATGCAGCTGGTATGTGCAATTATAAAGGAAATTAGTGGATTAGTGTCAATGCACATGCACCAAAGCATCCTCAGATGTGCTAGCAAGCATGCATCAATGGGAATGCATCAATGCAATTGCCTTATTAATGCTTTATCATACCCCCATGACTAACTAAAAACTCATCCTCAAGTAAACAAAAATGGGATCTAGTTTCTTACAAAATTTGAGGAAGTATGGAACTAACTAACTGACTGATTCTAACAAATAAAATAACTCTTTAGTGCCATGTTGTATGAAATACAAAATTAATGCAATTTACAAATATTTTAGACACTTAAACAAAAATTTGTAGATGTCTATTGGATGGAGAAAGATGGAATGAAGTTTTCACACTATGATTGGAGATGAAGGCTTCTTATGTGCAAAGGATCCTTCATCATATCCTTACAATGCTAGAGGCCCAGGCTATTCAATTACTACTACTGCTACCAAAAATTGAAAGGCATCTAGAAATGCTTCATCTTTTCTTCTTTTCTTCATTGATCATGAATGGTCTAGGGTACTTCACCTAGATGCGTTGGTCTCAAAATATTCCATTGACATGATAATGTAGGAAACATCTCCTTCATATTGACAAACCAAGCTATAAATTATTTATGTTCAATTTGAAACATATGGGCAAGGTTTTTGCATCTCTTAGTAGTCAATTATTCTCCTCGTAAAGTTTTCAACAATAGATCATTGATCAAGGAATTTATTTTTAAGAACTTCAAGCTCTACATTGGCAACTCCTAACTTCTATTTAGTCTCTTTGTGAAGCTTGAACTCTACCTCATAGAGAAGGTAAGAGCTAACCACCTACTTCTTTAGTTTTATTCTAGGCATCCCTGCTGCTAGGATTACCAAGTATGCATATCAAAGGTTGACAAGCTCTCTGTATTTGGTCATTTTTTCAATCTACAAATCCTTTAGGTAGATCTTCATTTTTTTATATACATTGAATCTATCAAAGATGGGCTATCATACATCACCTCTTTGTTAGAGTTTCTAGAGGGCTTTGTTCAACTTTGTCTTAGCCAAGTTAATTTCCTTTTTGTTGACTTTCTTAAGCATTTGGACCTAGTCCATGTAGTGGTTTTTAACATGTTCATAATTTAGAGATTCTTTATATATATATATATATACATATATATAGGTAGTATCCTTAATTACAATCTTTTGGAAAAGGGCTCAAACCTCATCCATCGAGAGATTCCTATTTTATATAGCTAACTTGATGAGGTCCAAGTTCACCTTAGTAAGCTATTCCTCATATTTGTAAATGTACTCCATCATTTTTTCTTTTTATTACTTAGCATTATGTAAGTGATAGTTATTGTGGGTTAGAATGAGGTTTTCCTTAAAAACTTGATGGAGATCATGGTCAATGATGTTTGCCATTGCTTCTAATAAAAATGCATCAAAGATCATCATTTCCTTATCATTCTTGACCTCTTGGTATTTCTACTAAAGTTGTTAGAAAGCTTTATCTCTAGTGAGATTTGTCATAAGAATGGCAAGATCAAATAGACAAGCTCTAGGTTCTACAGGCTCAATAGCCAACTATTGATTGCTAGAGATCAATAGCTTGCACCTTATCTCTAATAGCTATGAATAAGTAGCTAATATGTCTTTTGGAAGATCAAAGATCTTAAAAATCAATTGCCCAGCTCCCACCAGTCATTCCAACACTTCTTCATGTTAGCTAGCATTCATCCTTCACTCCTTGCTCCTATTGATGCTTATACATCTACCATGATAGTAACATCAAGGACAAATATAGCAAAAGCACTTAGAGCTTCTCCAATAGAGTCCATGACCATCTCTGCTGTTGTTTCTTGGCCCTTGTGTAGCATAACTAAGACTATTGCTCTTTCACCTTCTTTTAGCATTATACAGAAGGATGCTACATTCCCATAAATTTTAGGGAATATTTATTTTGGTATGGATACAATAACTTCTCTGACATTATGAATAAAGTGAATAGAAACCTAGTTTATTTTTGAAGAGACTAGTAGTGTCAACTGATTGTCCAACTAGCTGATGATCCTTGTAACCTTATTTAGATGGCTCAATTCTAGATGATATACCGAAGACTCTCCACAATCTTTGAAAGCTTGTTATTGTTATAAAGGATACTCTCTAAGTTTCCTTAAGAATTCTATAGCTATTCCCATTTTAGATGTTGTCTCTAATGTTGTAGGTGGTGGTGGTAATGGTTGCTCCTCCTTTTGAAGCTTGTCAGGAGCTTTATCTTTCATTATTGACTAGCAAGATGTGGTAGGAGCTATATGGAACACATCATTTTACTAGCGGGCTATCCCTCCTATCTTACAGAGTTTTATAATGAGGCATGGAAAGGGAAGTGCCTTCCTACCTACCACATTTTCTTTAAAATTATTTTCTATTTCAAGATGAGTTGTAGCAAGTTGACTAGAAATCTTCAACTTAGATTTGCACATGCCCTAGTGGAGAAGACTATGACCTTGCTTGGCCTCAATGTTGGATTAAGCTGATAGGCCTCAATCTTGAAGTATGCTCACTTTGCCTTAGTGAGGGCACCATACTCCTTATGATCAACTCCATAGCATTGTTGAATCCCCTCTTTTTTGGCATCTTGGTCCACTTCAATAGTTATTTTTGCCAACTTTGTCCCAATGTTAGGTAATTCGAGATCCTCTACAATTGTCTCAACTAAGTAGAAGATGGTGATGTCCTTAATTTTAGAAGTGATATCTCCCTCTCAGTTGTTCCAAAAGATGTAAGTTTCTCCTATGTATCATTTCCCACTATTGAAGAGAATGGACCATAGTGGAGACCTTTGAAGTTTTATCCTCACTTATTCTAGTGCAAGTTTTAGGAATAATCAAAATTTAACTCTTGAAAGATAGAGCTTTGTATTTCCTTGATATGAACCTTCTCCAAGCAGGCTTTTATGAGTATGACCTCTAGATTAGGTCATGGTCTTGGGACCTCATCTTGCTTAGATTGCCTTGTTTTTGTTGTAGAAATATTACAAATAGATTCCATCTTGGGCTCCTTGTGTAGGAGTTTGGTAGCATGGGTATACTTGGCTACTTGCTCTTAGGATTATTATTATAGTAGTTTTTGTTGGCCTCTTCCACCATGTGGTTGCTTTTCCTAGGGCTGTGATGGTCCTCCTTTCTACAATCCTCTTTTAGGTGCGATCTACGCCCACAAACATAATCCAAGATTAGTTTCTTAGGAATATTCTTTATTTCCTTTGGATACATTTCTTTGTTCAATCGAGTTATGTTTATGTGTTAGATGAAAACTTATGATTTTATCATTAAGTCCTTATTTAGTGATTATAAGCTTATGATATTATTTTATTCATGCTTTAATGAAGGTTGATTGTTGATACTAATTCTTGTGATCATTCATTTAATATTATTTTAATATATTATTCATGATGAGTTAAAAAAAATTCTATGAAAACCCAGTGTTTAATGCCCCCTTGATGGAAAGCATATCTCAATAGCTTGAGAATCGAAGAACAGGTGAAAACATATGAATAGGTAAGAATTTATGGCTCTTAAAAGACTCTAAGCTCTAGAAATGTTAAAAAATCCTCTTGCATTTATGAAACATGATGATAAATGAGCTAAGTATTGCATGTATTTATAGGATTTTTATGCCATGTTAATGGGGTTACATCAATGCAACTATTCACATCAAATTTTCACTTAAAGATATAGGGATTTTGAATGAGTTTTGGATTGAAACAAGAGCCAAATGGGAGCTAGAAAGTTGAAAAAGAATAGCAATAATACAATTAAGAATATGGTTCATGAGATTGGGGTAATTTGGTCATTTAGGATAAGTAACTAGAGGATGTTTCTAATGCCAAAATAAAATAAAATTTGATGTTTCAAGATATCAAGATGATTGAGTTTACAATGGATCTCTGATTAGGGAATTGAACTTAAAAAACCAAAAGATATCCAAGTGGGTCCTTCCTAGAGTAGGCTCATGCCTAATATGCCCTTGCATAACCTCATCACAAGGAGTTTGTAGGCACCCAATATGATGAATGGTTGTTTCAAGTTAAACTTTATACCCATGTGAGGAATTGTCTTAGGGTTATATAATCTATCAGATAAAAACTATCAATTTACCATGACATGAGTTAGTGAGATGATAGAAAATGAAGTGAGTGAATGGTACACAAAGAATGATGGATGCATAATCTGCATCCTTGTTACATGATCCTTAGTAAAATTTATGATTAAGATGATCCAATACCAGTCCATTCCAAGTCTAAACCAAGTTCATTCTAATTACAATGACTTTACATTAACATATTCCTTTTTTTTTCTATCATCAAGAGCTTATGATAATCACAAATAATAACCATCACTTCAAGATAAGAAGGAAGTAGATAGGACCTTAGTTAGAGGGGTTCCTTTAGGCATAGGTAACATGTCTTTCCTACCCCATAATCAGTGCTTGTAGCCCATGAGATTATCTAAGGTATGTTCTTTGAATTCTTGTTTTGTTATGTTTTGTTTTTTTATAGGAATCATACCATACAAAGACATGTTTCCTTTTATGGTAAATAGTAGGAGTGATGATATACTAAGTAGCCATAGAACTAGAGAAGAAAGTTGAAAAAAGAACACCAAAAGTCCTCTGAGATTACACCCTTTTCTATTCCCACTTGATCCTTTACAAGTTTATTGAGTAACAAGATCATATGTTACTTTTAGTTTTTATGTGAAAGAACCTTCATGCTTCCATGATGTAGATCTTCGTGGAATGGATGGATGTCATGAACTCACTACTTGATACCATCATAAAATTGATAGACTGTTAGTAGAGAACATAATTCAAAGAAAAAGGTGACATGTTTTAATCAATCATAACTTTGATAATTGCATTCAAAAATTTCAAAATTTGTAGTAGTCATGGAACAAAATCAAAGTTTCCAAATAAGACTAAATAAAACTAATAAGAAAATAACAAGGAAAATATATAAAATAATTAGTAAAATATTAAAAAATAGAAAACATATAAAGAATGTTATAAAAAAGAATAAAAATCATTTATCCTCTTAAAGATGTTATGGTCAATGGATATCTCTTCCATGACTAAGTTGGAAAGAGGATATTCAGAAAATGGAGCATGCTTATTCTTGATCAAAGGTGTTAGTATTGTGGTTGATTACTTGGAAGTCCATGAATGATTTGAGTTGTTGGATGTTGACTAGCATGTTCTTTTAAGGACTTTTTGGGTGGTAAATTATCATAGCCCCAAAAGGAAAAGTTGAGTGAATGATGTAAGGTTTTTCCTATAATGTCTAGAACTTAGTTTGTTATGGCACATGCATGGGACTTCAGTAGATAACTTTATCTTTTGGTTTGAATGTAACTTTTTTCATATGTGCATCATGCATCATGACATTATTTATTATGTACCTTATCTACTTCATTCATCATTAGAGCTACTCTTTGATTTTAATCTAGCACATTAAGTGTCATGAGTCATTCCTTTTGTGCTAGGTTAATATCTAAGTGAAGTCCATAAGTAGTTGTGATTGTACAAAGTTAACTTTGAATTGGAAGTTTAGGTAACTTTCTGTACACTAACTAATTGGGAGAGTATCCTATATGAAGTTTCCATGTTGAATGATATGCCTAAAGGACATCCTTGAGTTTCATGCTCTAATTTTTCCTATATCTATTGAGGGTTCCCATTAGAATTCTTGTGATTTCCCTATTGATTACCTCTACTTGACCATTGACTTGGGGATGATAGGGTGTTGTGAGTTTATATAGCACCTCCAAGCATTGCATTAACTTACAAAAAGTAGCACATATGAAATATGTTTCATTATCAAAAACTAGTGCTCTTGGCAAACCAAACCTACTTACCGCTTCTTGTTGAAAGATATGAGTTGTAGAAGTAGAAGTATAGTAAAAAACGACCATACCTTCAACCCACTTGGTATAGTTTTTAACAACAAAAATAATGTATGACTTTCATGGGACATGGGAATAATTGATCCCATGAAGTTAATTCTCCAAAGGTTGAAAGGCTTCCATGGTTGAATCCACTATTGAAATACTTCCATTTTGGTTGTTATTCCTCCATCTCATTGACACCTCTAGTAAGAATGAGAGGAATAGTGAGTGCCCCTGAAGATTGTTGGTTAAAAGTATCTTGACATCAAGATCTTTATGGCTATCCTCCTTCCTACATAGTGGTTGCCACAAGAACCCTCATGAACATCTTAGAGGACTCTCAATTGATCTGCATTAGGTATACACCATTGTACTAAGCCATTGGCATAGACCTTGTAGTGGTTGTCTCAATCTCCATGTAATGTTTGACCTGGTGAACAAATTGTTGTTTCTTCCTATGATCCCATTTACTAGGAGTTTCTTATATGAGTAGATATGAGACAAATTCATCATAATAATTTGTGATCCTTGATGCATGAACTTCGATTACCTTAGCAAAGAGAATTTTATCTAGAAATTGATTGGATAAGGCTTCTTCATCATCATTACTATCCCATATTAACTAAGACAAATGATTTACAACTACATCTTTGGTCCCTTCTCTATCTACCATGGTAAGATCAAATTCTTATAAGATCACCAACCACCATATAACATGGGCGCCTACCATTGGTTTGTTCATTAGGAAACAAATTATACTATGATTAGTATGCACAAAAATTAGGTATTCAAGCACATAGTGCTTGAATGTTTCTAAGGCATACACTACAACCATGATTTTTTTTAGTTGTGATGTAATTGAGTTACACACCCACAATGTGTTTTCTTACACAATGGATATAATATGGATGTTTTTTATCATTCTTTTATGTTAATACTACTTCTAGTATGTAATTTGATGCATTTGTCATGATGTGAATGATTTGTACCAATCAAGGGTGCACAGAATTAAAGTTTATATGAGCTTCTACTTCAAATATTGAAATGCTTGTTCACATTCTCTAGTCCATTCAAAGGTTGCATATTTCTTGGTAAGCTCTACTAATTTCTTAATGATTTTAGAGAAATTTTAATGAAGTACTTATAGTAACCAATATAACCAAGGAATGACCTTACATGCTTGCTAATTTGGTGTTATTTAGTTATTCCTTAGATGATCCTTACCTTGTCAAGTTCCACCTTAATTCCTTTCCCTAAAATTCTATGTCCCAAGATAATACCATCTAGGACCATCAAGTGTCTCTTTTATGAGTTGAGATAGTTTGATCTTCACACATTGTTTCAGTACTCAGTTAAGATGGTCCAATTTCTAATCAAAATCAATGTCATAGATGGAGAATTCATCCATGAAGAATTCCACACTACTACCAATCTATTACTAAAAGATGCTTGGGACTAACCATTGAAAAGTTGTAGGAGCATTACAAAGGCCAAAGGGCATCCTTTTATATGTAAAAGTCACCTAGAGACTTTTAAAAGTTATCTTGGATTGGTCTTCTGGCGTAATTTTGACTTGGTTATACCCACTATACCCATCTAGAAAGTTGTAGCAATTTTTTCCTGCATTTTTATCCAACACTTCGTCCACAAATGGTAATGGAAAATGATCTTTGAATGTGGCCATGTTCAACATCTTGAAGTCTATATAGACCCTTCATTATCCTTCTTTCTTTAGAAAAATGATGGGTGGGCTTACCCATTCACTATCTACCATTGGATAGATGAATCCCACCTTAAGAAGTTTTTCAACTTCATTTTTTATAACTTGTTTCAAATTTGGATTCAACCTCCTCTACGTTTGCCTCTATGTTTAATAGTGGAATCTATATAGATCCAATGTTGGCATATGCATGGATCTATTCCTATGAATTTGTCATATGACCAAGAAGAGGGTATTGACCTTTTTTTTTACCACTTATAGCATCTTTCCTTTCTATTCCTTAGTGAGATGGACATTGATGATTATTGGCTTGCCATCATCAAGAAATAAATATTTGAGAGTTTCCAATAAAGATTTGAATTTAAGAAGCTCTTTTCTAAAATTGTTAGGGCTTTCCAAATCTCCCAAAATCATTTATGCTTTTTTGTGAAAGATTTGGTTCTAAATTTAATCTATTTTATTCATCTTATTGATATAAGCACTTTTGAGAAGTTCAACTAGTTTTATGCACATCGTTGAACTAGAGCTAACATTTGTTACTAGCCACTAGGCATCCTCTTATTTTATATATATATCTTGGAAGAGCAAGTTCACCCTAGAGACTAAGTCTAGTAGAGCTTTGCAAAGATAATTTTCTACAATCTATAAGTAAATTAGAGGACTTCAAAGATTAGATATTTTCATGGAAAGGTGTCTCACCTTAATCTAGTTTATCATGAAAGTATATACATTTTGGAAGTTTTGATTTGAAGGTAGCTAGTTGGCAATTTTTAAAGTAGGTTGTGGAGGATTAGCAATCACAGATGCCTACAGAGATTTTTGTGGACTATTGGATTTGAAGAAAGTCCTCTTTTAAGGCTTATGCTCAAAACCACTCAAATTGTAATCCAACTATAATTTCACAACCCATGTGATATTGCATTGTTGAGGCTATGGTGGCATTTCACCTTGCATGGGTGGTGTAGGTGACAAATGATTGGAATTGTAAGGTGTAGAGTGTTGTGATGAATAATAAGAAGTATAAGTGATAAGAGCTTTAGATCACATAGTGGTTGCTCTATGATATTTAGGGGAATAATAGTGATGGGAGAAAGAAGTATGGCTTGTAGAGCCACTATGAGATATAGGTTGTTGGACATAATATCCATATTGGTTTGATTGATAGTAAGGATATTGCTACCTTGGTGGTGGCATCCCTCATGATTGTGAATTTTTCCATTGCCAATAATAATCTTGAGGTTGAGGTGGTTCTTCACTAGGATAATACTATTGTTGGTGGAACTAATGTTGGTAATTTCCTTGTGGATAAGGCAATATCTTGGGTGGTTGCCTTTTTGCAATTTTTTGGTTCAAGGCATAGATCCTAGATTCTTATAGATGTGACAATATAGGACAACATCCCTTGGGATGTTTGTATTGATAAATGTCACATCCTTCTTCATCTGTTTCAGAATTAGCAACCTCATCAATTGTTGAGGCCTTACCTTTTTGTTGATAGTAGTCCTTTCCTATATTATTTCTTCTCCTTCTATTCTTATCTTAGTTCCTATGCTTTGTTTTCTCCTCCAAAATTTTTAGAGTTGCTTGAAACTTCTCATCTAATGAGTTTCACATTTTGTGCACCTTGGCAGTTATCTCTATGATAAATTTTTGGATCAATAAGATTTTCATTTGCACCACTTCTTCCAATGGTGCTTCCTTTTTACGATCATAGAGATGTGCCTCTCTTTTGCAAATGAAGTAATATCTATTTCACTTCTTTACACTTTCTTACTTTTTAAGTTCTTCTTCTTCCCTAGTCATTTGATGGATAAGCCTTCAAATTTAATGGCCCTCTTTTTTGAAAATCTCTATTAGTCATAAATTTGAAGAATCTTTCTAATTTTATTTATGAGCCCATCTATTATGTGGTGAAGCTATTCTCTTTGAGAGAAAACATGGCCTGGGCTTTAGTGAAAAAGAGAGTAATACTTATCCAAGGTTGCATTAAGAAATTCTTGATTGTCTTATTTCCATCTTGGATTTGTTTCCTTAAGTTATACATCATAGAGTACATATGATATTTATTGTTGAAAAAATCTTGCATTGTACTCCATATGTGGATAGATTCTAGCTCCAAAGACTAGTATGAACTCTTAGCTTCTTTGATAAGTATCCTAGGAAACAATTTGATTTTTTCTCACTTATTGTCAATGTGTTGTAAGGCACAAGCATCATGGAAGACTTGCAAATGATGTTTTGGATCAGCATTATACCCTTCTTAAAACATAGGAATGTTGTTTATATCAAGCCATTTAATTTGGCTATTCCTTTGATGCATGGTGGGAATATAAACAACCTCTAAAATGTTTATCATGCTTAGCAAGTAGTGGCTCATCATAGTCATTATATTCATGGTGGCCCCTATCATGGCCATGTCTCCTATGATGTGGCTTGTTATGCCTTCTTTCTTAATGATGTACCTCCTCTTCTTATTGTTGTCTATGCTCTCTCCTCCCATCTCTGTGATGGGGTCTTCTATTATCTTCATCTCAACCTTAATCATTTCTTATTTAGTCCTAATCATGTTCTTCCATGTCAAAGTTTGACAATGAGAAAGATGGTGAGGATGGAGAAGTAAGAGAGTTGTGCTAGCTTTCTCTTCTCCTTTGATCACTTGTTTGTTCTATTGGTAAACGATGATGAGTCGTGTTTTGGGTTGACAGTGATATATCAGCCCAGCCGCGATATCGCATACACAATATCGTAGCTTTTCTCCTCATCTATAAATAAGAGGTAGAAAGATAAGTTAAATAGTAAGTAAGTTGTTCTTAGTTTAAGTGTTTAATTTCTTTCTCTCAATCCTTCTCTCCCCGTGCATGCCCGCAGTCTGGTGATTGTAATTATACCACATCCTTATTTGAGTGTGATGTACTTGGACACGCACATGATCGGAAATAAAGATCGAGATTACTTCATCATTGCAACATTAACTTAGCTTAATCATTTAATTAATTGTTATTTACTGCTTTCCTAGTTAATCTCTTCTCACCCTTAACTCCTGTTAAACGCAGAATGAGTATGACTTGATTATGGGCATTTAAGTGTGATTACTTGGAAACCCAGTAGCATACCTAGGATCTATGCTTGGTAACCTAGTAGCATACCTAGGATCTATGCTTGGTAACCCTAGTGGCAGTCATGCACAAAGTCCAAGATTTGTACGGATAATCAAGGAACGGATGCTCATCACACTTAGGCTAGCTTAGATTCTCTCTCACCCTTTCTCTCTTAGCTTAGTCAATATTATTTCCCATTTCCTTCAGGAGTAGCATTAGGTTAGAAACCATATCATACACCTCACTCTTGACTAAACCATACGTGACAAAGCTAATACTAGTCCAGGTGGGAAGACAGCGAACTACGACCTAATGCTAACTATCTAGATGCCACAACTAGTTCATCTACGGAGTTCGACCAGATCACGTGTGTAATGCTCGTATTCATATGGTTGAGTGTAGGGGTATCTCACCACTCATAAAATGGTCAAATGACCTTAACCTTGATATTCCCCTAGTTCTAGAACCAATTCTCCCCTCACCTTAGTTTCTCACCAAGGTTGAACATAATTGTTGATGAGTCATGTTATTCTCATCAAAGAGAGAAGGATCTTGGTGGTAAGATTATCCTAATGAAAATTCTGGGTCCATATTCTCTAATTGTAAAGTTAGTGATATTGGAACATTTTTTCCCTTATAGGCTTCATGATGTACCTCCATGAGTTTATCTTTCTTGAGTTGGGCCTCTATTGGTTGATAGCCTCTAAAGAGATGCTCCTTCACTTGGTAATTTGGGGTTGCTAGTTCAAGCCCCAACCTCATAAGAGCTACCATGAACATTGAAGGGCTATAATAATCATGAGTTAATACAATGTTACCTTCCAAATGTCTCTAGCATAGTTGCTCATCTTGATAGAGGATGAAAGTGAAGTCTAGATAATAGAGATTCAGATGTGCATAGACAACCTTTAGTTATTGAGCTATCTCATTAGTATTCCTTCTAGGTTTGTCATATTGATAGTTACAGTCATTGGTAGGTGGTGAATTAGTCATGGAAGAAGAAGACATCTTAGTTTTATCTTATGTAGTGTTTTTTAATAAATTATTATTATTATTATTCTCAAAAATAATGTATGATATTTTTACAATAACTTTTTATAATTTCACTATCTAAAAACACTTAGCACCTATCACTAAAATGTATCCTCAACAATAGTTCCAATGATGAGTAGTGGGTATTCCCTATGTCCAACTATATGAATCACTAGCGTGTACACATAATCCAATCAAATTTTGTAAACTTTGTTTACCTAAATGACCTATATCATTAAATAGCAAAAGGTGTGGTTACTAGTTGTTGTCTTCCTAGTTATCACTTATGTTAAACTTGTTCATATAATTTTCATTATTTTCTTTATCTGTAAAATGATTAATTATGGAAATGATTGAATATTTAATTTTACTAATTAATTAACTAAACTATCCTAAATATAGAGGATATTTTTCTACTTTCTATACACATCCTAAATGTATGCTAACACTACTAAGTTACCAAGTGTTTATTGTTGGGCATAGCAAGTACTCACTCTTGGGATTATCAAGCATCAATATTTTATGCTTGAAATGGTCATACTCACATTACTTACGAATTAGAATATTAAATTCTTGAAGACAACAAAGTAAACTACATTCAAAGTAAAATGCTAGAAAATAAACTTACACTAATCCAAGTGATGCAATGGATAGAAGAAATCTCAATTTTATTGTCATTCATGTAACTATGTCTAGGTACATATTGCACTCAAATAAAATTCTATACAATCAATTTAATCCACTCTATGGGTACTTAGAGAGGAAATTTTGTTAAGTTCTATGGAAAGAAATTGCAAGAGTTTGGCTAAGGAATTGACCAAATGGTGTTATAAATGCGGCTGGTGTACGTACTTATATAGGCAACTAGTAGATTAGAGTTGATGCACATGCATCAACACATTCTAAGATGTGTCGATGGTCATAAATTGACATAGCTACCTTCTTGATGCTTCATCATAAATGAATATTAGGTTGTTATTTTGATTTATTTTGAAACAAAAAGATTGAAAAGATTTTATATTACCATAAAAACAAGATAAAATAGGAACATGGTTTTTATTATTTACTTAGACATGGAGGGATTACTTGGGATGTAGTTTTCATTTTGTCTAAAATCAATGAACCATAAGCCTCCCTTTTGAATGGGCCTAAACAAGTCTCTAGCATGAAGTTTTCTTCCAAGTGCTAAATTTTACTAGGGAAATCTATCTTTGGTCTATTTTTTTTTCTTTATCTAGATCTTTTATTTGTGAGGAATATTATTGCATTAATATTACTCTTCTTGTTTGCATCATTAGGTGAGAATACATGTGAATCAAATCTTGGTTGATAATATTTCTTTGTGATGAAATAGGTTGCTTAACAAAAGCAATTCCTTGACATTTTTTATTCCATTTTATTTCTCTTGTATGAATTTTGAAGGATAGATTTGCAAATTGCATGGAGTAAGGATAGGTTGAGCTTTATGCTACATCCTTAAGCAAAGCCTTGGTATTCTTAAACTGATTTAAAAACACTTAGGTATTGCTAAATGAACTTCAAACTTAGATTGAAGGTAACACTTTTAAATAGAATTTTATAACTTAGTATAGTTTATTAAAATTGAACCTATAATTTAAGCCTTAGATCTTTTAAAGTAAGAGGCTTACTATTAAACTAATATTTTATTATTATAATTTAATGTTTTCTATTCAAATTGGAATTAGAATCTAAGCTTTTTAAGTACTATATTTTTTACAATAATTTATTATTGTTCAAAATGGTATAATGCATGTATTTTCCTTTATTTTATCAAAATTATGTATATAAATTATATTTTAAAGTAAAGGCTTGCAATTTGTGGGGTGTTAGAACACAAAAGAATTGAAACATAGCTACATCCCAAGACTTACATAAGTTTATAACTTAGTGCTACCTAGTGAAATTGAACCTCTAACTTAGGGTTACCAAGCTAAGACCTATACCATTAGGCTAACATCTCATTGTTAAAGGCTTGCAATTTGTAATCTTAATATAATGATGAATTAAATCATGTGGGACTAGATTTTAGAAGGATGTTTCTAGCAATTAAACCTATAAAAGAACATAAACAATCATTTTAATTTGAAGAATTTTGAGTAGAATTTAGATAAAAAAACCCTAAAATGATTTAGGTTTTAAAAGTTAATGGAAAAGCAAAGTAATGATTGCAATGCATAAAGAGATGTTAGTAAAAATTAAAGATCAGGTACAACAAATGGAGTACCTTTGTTAAATGTCTACAATTAGAGAAACTAAGATGACTACATGGAAAGCTAGGATTGAAGCAAATGAAATAGAGAAATAACTAAAAGAAACCACATGAGAAAAAAATAGACATACAAAAGCAAAGATCATTACATTGTAAGTTATAATTGAAGCACAATTAATGGAGAATTAGCTTGAAAATATCAATGAGGAAAAAACCTGTACCAATGTAGTGATTTGTGAAGTGTTTGCAGAATAAGAAGAAAGTTGAGTAAAAGCCCTCATGTCCATTTTTTGAAGATAGAAGTCAAGTGATGAGTGGCGAGGTACCCCTACACTCAACCATACAAATACGAGTGTAGCACGCACGATCTAGTCGAACTCTGCAGACTAAGTGCCTACACGTCTTATGGAACATTTAAGGTTAATCATTCGTTGTCTTCCTAGACTTACTTGTAGTTGTCACAATTGTATGGTTAAGTAAGTCTGAGGTATATGATTTTTATAGTCTTTTATGTTTTATCTCCTATGCTAAGAGGTGAAGGGTGAAGAGACTAATTACTAACTCTAACTAACTAACTAAGTCTGAATTAACCTAGTGTCAGCATCCATTCCCACTTACCGTTCACACCCTGAACCGATGCAACCTTGGTTACCAAACGCTAGTCATTGCTGGGATCACCAAGCGTAACGCACGTGCTCAAAGTGGTCGTATTGAGGCACTTAACTAGGAGAGAAGGGTTGAGAGAGATTTAATCAACTAATAGAGCATTTAAATGGTAAACAATAAATAACAGTAAATAAAATCTTATTTAGCATATTCCATTCACTGCAAGGTTTATCCAAGAAGTTCGTCTTTATTGCTGTACACAAACATGTGTTCAGGTACAATATTTGCTCGAATAAAGATTCGTTTACTTTGGAGCTCCTACTACGGGCACATGGAAAATATTCTATCTCTGGAGGGTTCAAACTGCCAGAGTTTCGCTACGGTCTAGGCCTACAATGAGAAACAAGGGAGAGTCGCCTCATATTTATAGATATGACGAAAGATCATGATATCGTGGGGGAAGAAACGATATCGTGTACACGATATCGCGGGGGATGCGATATCGTGGCCCATGCGATATCACGTCCCATCATACCCCCATGATTGAATAAAAACTCGTCCTCAAGTTCCTTACAAAATATTGGGACAGTATGGGATTATTGACTCAAATGGAACCAATGGAATGACATGTGAACTGATTATCATTACAAGACAAGACAAAACTAGTGTTCATGACAACAAGAGTGAACACTTTATACATTTAACATCAGGCCTCATTTGGCAGTTGAGAAAGAGAGACATAAAGAAGTTTGCTGCTACCAATGCCTAGATTCCACCTTTTTTTCTCCATCCATAAGTGCTCCATCAATCTTGCTCCTTGCATAACTGCTTCAGCACTACTCCATTCCAAGTGTTCTCTCCAGATCCGATCCACTATTGCATGATCGCCATCTGCACACACAACACAGTCTTAATATTAGCAAGGGTAAATGTATTACAATGTAATTGATACCTTGCTTCGATGAAAGGTCCATTGGCTGAGTTGTGGTATGGTTGATGCGGGTCTGGAGATATTATAGTGGTGACTACTGAAGGTGTAGGAGTTAGGAGAAAATCGAAAAAATTTGGGTATGGACCCCCATGACTAAGAGCGAACCTCCGGTAGCAAGAAAATGGAAAAAGAAAAAGAACAAGAAAGATGGAAAAAAAGAGACAACTATGAAATCGATGAAAGGGATGTCAAGATGAAAATGAACAAAATAAAATGGATTGCAAAAATGTTAGGGGAAAGAATTTAATGGGTGCACAAAATAGAAATGTCAGTGGGTCCTCCCCAAAGTAGGTTCATGCCCTTAATGCCCTAACAAACCCACATTCAAAGAGTCCGTAGGCTCTGGGAATGTCATTTGGAATAAGAGTTAAAGTCTTAACCACAAGAATTTACCAAAAAGAAAACAATGCATCAACCAAAATATACACTAATGATACAACCGGAAATGAGGTGAACCATGGAGAGAAGGATGGAGAGAAGAGAATGGAATGGAATCCCAAGAACAAGGTGGTGTACAACCCCTTCTGTATTTCATGGTTAATGTGACTTAGTAGATCCCATTCCAAGTTCGGCCTCAAAAAAACCACATCTAGTGACTTTGCAT
>MNCI01007078.1:41317-72026 GCA_015680685.1 Gnetum montanum | reverse complement strand
GTATGTCAAAACCTCAAGGAAAATGGAGAATATAGAGTGTTTGTGGTGGATGATGATTTTTTAGGACATAAATAATAACTTCACAATGAAATCTAAGAATGTAGGGAAATGAAATCTATGTCAAGATGTTGAAATAAAGACTACATGAGCAATATGAGAGCATGGATGAAAACAAGGTCTACAAGTCAAATGAAGATGTTCCAAGGACTACCAAGAAGACACATTAATAAGAGAAGGCCTCAAAATTCAAAGTCTAAAACTTGAGTAGACATATTTAAAAAATAACATTTTNACTTTGAATTTTGAGGCCTTCTCTTATTAATGTGTCTTCTTGGTAGTCCTTGGAACATCTTCATTTGACTTGTAGACCTTGTTTTCATCCATGCTCTCATATTGCTCATGTAGTCTTTATTTCAACATCTTGACATAGATTTCATTTCCCTACATTCTTAGATTTCATTGTGAAGTTATTATTTATGTCCTAAAAAATCATCATCCACCACAAACACTCTATATTCTCCATTTTCCTTGAGGTTTTGACATACCAAAAGGTCAACATGTCTTTGCATGATATGGTTCCCATAAGAAAAACAACAACAAACATGGGAATTCAAAGTAAAATAATATGTTACAAGCACTTTCCTTACTATATTCTTACTTCTCTTTTGTTCTTTTTTAGAGTGATTGTTATTCTTTGGAGATTATCATGAATTATCGATAGTCAAAGGTTCAAGATATAGCAATGCAAAGTCACTGAACATGAATGAACTTGATCCTAACTAAGGATGGGATGCTATAAAATCATCTTAATCATAAGTTTCATAAGGACTTCATGTGACCTAGATGAGTAAATTTCTCTCTCTCTCTTCCATCATTCTAACCTCTTCATCAATCACCTCACTACCTCCTATCATGGTCAATCGATGTATCTATTTTGGTATGACATAATCCTCTAATGGTCTCTCACGTGAATTCAATTTTTAACTTTTGAAGATCATTAACCATCATTGATGCCAATAGACTCCTTAGGATGAAATCATGAAAGAATATTAATGGCATGAGCCTACTTTGAAAAAGACTCACATGCATACCACTTGGTCTTTCTATGTTAAACTTCCTATTCTTTTGTTATTTTTGTGGTCAATCTTATCACACCATCTTCTAAATATCTATTTTTTATTTTCTTTTAGCCTTACTCATCCAAAGCCAATCCAACTCATCTCCTAATAAACTTGAAATCATCTTTCATGTTTTTACAATCCTTCTATACTTTTCTATCTTTCATTGAGCTCTTGTCCATTCCCAAATTCCTTAATTTTCTAAAGTACAAAATTGGTTTGAATAGCTGCATCAATGCATTTCTATCAATGTAGTGGGATTCATCCATGTAGCCTCATTAATGCATCCCCATCGACACATCATAAAAATTAAATTCTATAAAAAGTCATAACAGTTTGCTAATTTTTCATTATTTACTTCTAAACACCAAAGGAATTTTTGCATTTTTCAAACCCCAAGTAAATTGCCAGGCATAATAACTCTTACATTGCTCACCCAATTCACCTCATTCATCAATCCTCTAGTCACTGAAGATAAGCTTTACATTATGAGTATTATGCATTATTTTTGGAATTTTTTTTGAAATTTTTCTAACTCCCCAAATTGTGCCCATTAAAATAATATTATATTACTCATCCTAAGTGGGTCAAACTTGATAAAAAAACTTTGGTAGCCAATAATTAAAATAATATTCCCTACTAAGATCACAAATAAGCCTAATTATAACTTGATCTAATATGAAATGTATTAAAAATAACTAAGGGTTATAAAGGAAAATGTTAATCTTGGGTTACGTTTGTGACCGTAGATGACATCAAAGAGAGGATTACAAGTATGAGGACCTTTCCAACCTAGGGAAAAGTGATTATGAGAAGGAAGAGACCAACAAAAATAACCATAGCAGCGCCAAGAACAAGCATTCAAAGCAACAAATGTGATGGAACTTCTTTGGAAGAAGCCTAAACTGGAATATATCTGATAGATTCCCATTGTAAAGATGGGCCAATCCAAGTAGGATGAAGCTTCTACGCCAAATCCTAGCCTTGAATTCATTCTCACAAAAGCCTACTTGAAAAAAATCTAAACCAAGGAGGTCCAAAGTTCCATCTTCCAAGAACTAAAATTTGAACCCTTCTTGGAGTTGACACCCAAAGATATTCGCACTCAACTGCAAGGATCTTCCATGTGGCCCATTCTCTTAACCAATGGAGAATGGTACATGAGGGAGATCTACCAATTTTGGAATAATCAACAAGGAGACACATTAGTAAAAATCAAGAAGATCATCATCTCCTACTTAGTTGAGACCATAGCAAAGATCCTTGATTTGCCTAACATCAGGGAAAAGTGAGCAAAGATTTTGATCCAGGCAAACCCCAAAGCTAAAAAGGAATGGATCCAACACTACTCTGGGGTAGACCATAAGAAGTATAGTGTACTCACCAAGGTGGAATGAGCATACTTTAAAATTTTAGCCTATCACCTAAATCCAATGGTGAGGCCAAGTAAGGTAACTACCTTCTCCACTTATGTGTGTACCACTCTAAGTAGAAAATTCCCTATTAATCTTCCCTAGCTAATCTATCTAGAGATAAAGAGGTGTTTCAATGAGAATGAGAAGGAAAGGAAGATGATCCCTTTTCTGTGCTTGATTAAAAAACAATGCAACAGGGGAGGCATACCATGTTATGCCAATGATGTGGTTCATCATGCTCCTACTACATCATGGTAGGAGATGATAAAGGATAAGGTAATAGCTAAGTTGTAAGAAGAGGAGAGGCCACCACCACCACCACCACCACCACCTACAGCACTAGAGACCATACCACAAGAGCTTGTAGCTACATAAAGGCTTCCAAAACTCCATGAGGAATAACTATAGTAACAGAAAATCTTAACATGTGACATGGAACCATCAATTTATCATCCATTCCTAAGCCATCGTAATGAATTCACAAGGACCATTAGTTGGTTGGACCAAGAAACAACCTTGCTATTCTCAATGAAAGTGACAAGGTATCCTTAAGGATAAACCCAAGTACTCAAGGAGTTACATTATTCATTTATGGACAAACATTGCCCAAGATTTTAGGGAATGCTACAAATTTTTCAATTTGATTAGAAGAAGGTAAGGGAGAGAATGTTCTAGTGATACATCATTGAGGATAGGAGATAGTAGTAAAGGTGATGGTTGATAGGATAACTGAAATCTTGAATGCTTCTATAATGACCCAAAATCCATGGGAGCAAGGAGTATTCAGCTAAGTGCTTCCTAACATGAAGAAGTGTTGGAACAAGTAGTTGGAGCCATGCAACTACTTTTAATGATCTTTGATCTTTTAAATGAAATCACTACTATCTAGTTGAAGTTTCTTGAGACAAAGAAAAACTCCTAATTACCAATGCCTAACTAAAGACAACCACGACAAAAAATCAATGGTTAGCTACTGAGTTTGTAGAGTTGGAGGCCTATCTCTTCAACCCCACTATTCTTAGCCCAGAAATCACAAGGGATAAAGCTTTTCAACAACTTTAACATAGATTATGAGAATGTGAAGGAGGAAGTGGTTTTTAATGCATTCTTTTTGAAGACCATGACCTTCAACACTAATAAGGACCTGTCACAAGTCTGCAATAAGAACTTGGTCTTAACCAAAGATAATCATTACTTGTGGAGTGTTAAGTAACAAAAAGACCAAATGGTCAAATTCATTCACCAACAGCAAGAGTAGCTAGTTAACATTAATCTCAATTTTAGGAGGTTAATAGCAGAGAACAAAAATCTCTCAATGAAGGAAGTATACATTCTTCATCAAAAAATAGCCATTAAGGTATCCACTTGGAAAAATGAGACCCTAGACTTCAAATAAGTAAAGAATCATTATAGGAACTAGGTTGGACTCCTCAAGGAGGTTAATGAGAAGGAGATTCAAGTGAAAAAGGTGAAGATGAATGACACCCTCCAGTAACTCCAAAAAAGAGGCAATGTATGGTAGTCCATCTTCATTGAATGTGCACAATAAGGTAGAATTCCACCTAAAGGAGTTGCAAATCAAAGAGATGATGGAATACATGGAGCTTGCCAACCCTTCCTATATAAACCTAGATATGCTAACAGTGGAAAGACCAAGGATAGAATTAGAGAAAAAAGTGGATGGTTTCTACCTCTTGTATGAGGCATAATTCAAGCATCACAATGAGACCAAGTAGCAGTTGAAGATAGCCAACATAGAGCTTGAAGTTTTCAGGAGTAAATTTACTAATCAACAATTTTTTGTTGAAAACTTGGCCAAGAAAATGAATGACTACCATGAGCTACAAAACATGGTAAAGATATTTAACATTAAATGTAAAAAATTGATAGCATGGTTTGTCAAAACAAAGAAGTTTTTTCCTTCAGTGCTATGCTTGTGGCACATTGTTGCTTCAACCCACATTAGAGAAGCTACATGGACTACCTACAATTCACATTGCAAGAAAGAAAAGATGAAATCATTATTGGATTCTTTTAGGATTCCTTTGGAAATAGTAGTAGTATTAGGTCAACCTTAGCCACCACCACCACCAACACTGAAACTAGGAAAAGGATCTTCAATACCATAGGAGCCTCCACCTCCAAGCACTCTTTGAGAATTTACCCCTGTTGATCATTTGACATGTCAAAACATTAAGAAAATGGAGTACAAAGATGTTTTTGTGGTTTTTGTGTTTACAGGAGAAAGAGTAAAGGACTCAAGGACTCACAAGCAAAGTCAAGATCAAAAGGACTCAAGGGAGCATGGATGAATATGAAGATTTCAAGCTAAATGTGTCTATTTATGTTGATTTTTATTGAGGAATATTCTTAGATATTTTGGCATGTTTCAAAGTGTTTCTAGCTCATTTTGATAAGTCTAGGAGGTTATAAGGTCTATGAGGACTTGTTTGAAGGCATCTGGAGGCTTCCAGCATCAAAACAAGTAGTTTTATTTTTCGGCCCCTATAGAAGAGACGTCTTCCAAAAATAGTAGATGTCTTGCTGAATTGAAGAAGACCTAGAAAGACATATCTTAGAAATAGTAGACACCTCCCCTATTCAAAAGGATGTATTTCCTAGACAAAGACATCTTCCTAGAATAGAAGGAAAAAATAGAAAGACATCTCAAGAATGAAGAAGATGTCTTCCATGATCAATAGTGATCGTTGGCTAGCCATTGCTTGAGTTCCAAAATGGATTTGGAAACATGAAAACCATAAGAAGACATCATACGCATTGGGAAATATGCAAGCTTATGAGTAATCATTGTACAATCATTTTGTTAATCATTGTGATCTTTGTTGCTCTTCATTATATCATCAACCATTCATTGTAAAGTGTGCACTACCTCAAAGTACAAGGATTAGCAAACTAAGTTTAATTATCCTTTGTAATTTTTTTTCTTGTTGTCCTATAGGGCTTATGTGCTTCTTATGGAAAGGTCTCTTTCTTGGGCTTATTGAGATCTTATGGGATTAACTATTTGGTATTGTAGCACAACACTCTAGAGTGAAGCTCAAGATTCTAAAGGTTGTGAAACCCTGGAAACCACATTATAAGGTTTACAAGACCTTGCGAGGTTGAGTGGTTGGTGTTACAACACAACACTCTAGAGTGGGGCTTGAAGATTGGATATGGTGTGGATTCTTCAAATCATATTTTGGAAGGAACAAAGTGTAGAGGTGTGCTTGTGAACTACCCTCTAAGTGTGGACTACTCAAGTTGGGGAACCATGTTAAAATTGGTGTATGCTTTGTCTTAAATAATTTTTATTTGGGAAACTTATTTATCCCAACACCCCCCTACCTCCATCACCCCCCAACCCCACAACACCCCTCCAAACCCCCCACCTCCTCTTTCTAGGTTTAATAATCCTCAACCTCATCTATGGCAAAGGCTATATAAATGCATCCACCACCTACATTTATGGCATCCCATAGTTAGTAGCATAGTGGAGCCCTTATAGTATAGTTTCTATAGAGTTAGAATATTTTTCCTCTTACTGCTTGTAGTGGGAATTAAAGAGATTATAAGAAGCTTTATTTGAACACCATGTACCTAAATGCATTGGNCCAAAATGCATTGGCATGAATGATAATAAAGTCGAGATTTGCGATATTCATTGCAACTCTTGGAATAGTTTAGTATTTCCTATTTGCACTTTACTTTTTATTATTTTAATTAGTTAATATACTTAATCATAAATACCTAAGTATGACCACTTTGAGCATAAACTATTGCACTTGCTATCTGATGAGCAACAAGCAGTCCCTATGCCAAATCATAAAAATCACTGGCATTTACTAAGTGATCCTATTGAATTTTGTAGGCTTTATCTCTCTAAGTACATTGGGTCTAGGAAGTAAATCTAATGTACATGATGATTTTCCTCTAAGTTTTACTTATGAAGTGCAAGTATATGGTTAAGTGTAACTGAGGCATATGATTTTTATCATCTTATATTTATTATATAAATTGCCTAAGTGCCAAGAAATAAAGTAATTAAATGCTGATTAAACTATTCACTAACTAATACCTTAACTAATCCTAATATAAGCATCCATTCCCATTTACTATACACATCCTAAATCACTTTGCAACGTTACTTGGTTACCAAGTGTTAAGTACTATTAGGATTAGCAAACATTAAGGTATTCTTAAAACAGTTGTATTTATGTATATTAATTAATAACTAATTAATTAATTAATTTGATGAATTAAAGTAAATTTATCAAATAATAAATGCATTAATTAAACATTAAACTAATTCCAAATGTTACAAGATTTTTAAAGAAAGCTTGTCTTTATTGCTGGTTACACTAAGGTGCTCAAGTACATCAATGTTTGAATGAAGTTTTGTACACTTCTCACTCCTATTTTAGGCACTTAGAAAATATTATAATTTTCAAATGAACAAAATGCAAGAGCTTCACTAAGATACTAAATAATGTATTTTCTTAAATGCAGCTAGTGAATGCATATTTATAAGTAAAGATAAACACTGCATCGATGGGGTCACATCAACACATCAACACAACCATATCAATGGCATTCCATCAATAAGATCATGTTAATGGCATCACATCGATGCACCCTCAGGAAGACACTTCATCATACCCCCACAATTGAATGAAAACTCATCCTTGAGTAAAAAAAAGAAGGAACAAGTTTCTTTATAAAATTTTGGGAAGATATGGGATTATTAACTAACTAATTAATACACAAGCTAACTCAAACAAACACCCAAGTGTACAAATTTACAATCATTATAAAAATTAGTGTTCATGATAACAAAATTGAACACCATAAAAAAATTTATAGCACAACTCCTTTGGTGGTGATGAGTGACAAGGTACCCCTACACTCAACCATACAAATACGAGCATTACACGCACGATCCGGTCGAACTCCACAGATGGACTAGTTGTGGCATCTAGATAGTTAGCCTTAGGTCGTAGTTTGTTGTCTTCCCACCTGGACTAGTATTATCTTTGTCATGTATGATTTATTCCAGAGTGAGGTGTATGATGAGGTTTCTAATCTAACTCTACTCTTAAAGGTAATGGAAAGTAATATTCACTAAGCTAGGAGGAAAGGGTAAGAGAGAGTCTAAACTACCCTAAGTGTGATGAGCATCTGTTCCTTGATTATCTGTACACATCTTGGACTTCATGCATAACTAACACTATGATTACCAAGCCCAGATCCTAGGTACGCTACTGGGTTACCAAGTAGTCACACTTAAATGCTCATAATCAAGCCGTACTTATTCCACATTTAATATGAGTTCGGGATGAGAGATATTAACTAGGAAAGGAGTAAATAACAATTAATTAAATGATTAAACTAAGTGGATGCTACAATGATGAAGTAATCTCGATCTTTATTACTGGTCATGTGCGTGTCCAAATACGTCACACTCGAATAAAGGATGTTGTATAATTACAATCACCACACTGCAGGCATACACAGAGAGGAAAAGGGAGAGAAAGAAATGAAACACTTACACTCAAAACTAACTTACTTCCTAATTCCTAATGTGTGGAACTCATCTATCTACCTCTTATTTATAGATGAGGAGATAGGCTATGATATTGTGTATGTGATATTGCTGCTTGGGCTGCGATATCGCGTATGTGATATTGCTGCTTGGGCTGCAATATCGCATACACGATATCGTGGTTATCCAAATGATGACTCATCATACCCCCATGACTGAATGAAAACTTGTTCTCGAGTTACAGTGATTACACAGTGGATAGGTATTGGATTATTATTTAACATTGAAAATGAGATTATTCTGTAGTGTGGATTGAAAAAAAATTGGGACACAACACAAAGAATGTGCTATACTACAAAATGTTTGGGACTCATGTAGTTCCTGGTGGTGGTGGCTCCTCCATTGGTGCTTTCCCTTTATCTTGTGCTCCAGGTTTTGAGACTTGATGGCATTGGAGTATGGCCTAGAGATTCTCCTCTTCAGTTTAGGGATCTTATGCCATCCATGCTAATGTTCCAATGTTTGATGGAGTCGACACCTCCCATGAGTAGGGTAGTTGCAGAAACATTTGATTGGCCTTGACATACTAGGCTGCAAATACCTGTCGCTCCTCTTCGTAGGCTCTAGATTTATCCTTGTGTTCTTGAAAATCCACAAGCCATTGAGCCAAGTCTATTGCAATACCTTTCTATCCTTGGTAGCTAGCTTTTACCACCTTGAGTTCAGAATTTGCAATCTCCAATTTTTCCAATAGCTTCTTACATTCTACAAATTCTGCTTCATATTTGATATGGGTGGTTGCTACCTACTACTCAAGCTATATCCTTAGGCACCCTTCTATTAACATGGAAAGGTTGGCATACCTTAGATTTTCCAACTCCATGTATTCTATTAGATCTTGGATCTGTAGGTCCCGGTTCTTAACTTCCGCTTGGTGGGCAAAGGCATATGTGTCCAATATGGCCTGCCAGTTAGTGTGTTGGGAACTGATAGCATTGATGTGGTCCTTGGCCATATGGATCTCCTTTTCTAGGATTTTCTTATACATTCACACCTGGTCGCGGAAGTGCTCCTTTAACTTTTCATGCTATTTAGCCTCATTTTGCCATGCGCTTATCTCAACAACTGACTTTTGACGAATGGCACGTACCTCCTTCACTGAGAGGGTTCGATTCTCTCTAGCTAAATGGCTTACATCTTGATTAACCCAAATGAATTATTCTTGCAATTGATGAAAGTGTTCCTTGAGAATGTTCTTTTGCTTTTCTATAGTGGTCAATCGAAGGTTGTTTGCAACAAGCTGGTTGTTTTCTTCTTGTAAGGCCTTGAGTGCCTTGATATGCACATGAGTTAGTGCTTGTGTTGCGGAGGCATCCCAAATAGCCTTCTCTTTTTCATCAACCACATTTTTATTTTCCATTATTAGTTTGGTTAGTTGCTCAATTCTAAAGCTATCTAACTAGTCTACGGGAACAAATTGCAAAGGGTCCCACTATGCTGCTTGTAGGGTCATGAGCTACTCTTGTAATTTCTGCACCCCTGCTTTAGCATGTTCAGCCCTCACTTCTATTAAGACCAGCTTCCCCTTCATGGAAATGAGGTCTAATTGTATTGTCGTAACATCCTGAGGGATTTCAAATAGGGATGTCATTACTTGCCCTATTTGTAGCAATTGATCAAGCACATTCTCATGTTCCGCAGGAGTCATTGAGGTTCCGACCAAAGTTTGAGCATCCCATGCTCCTGTGAGATCTACCGGTGGTACAACAAGTACATTAAATGATTCTTTAATGTAGTCTACGACCAGTTCTACAACTCCCATGGCATCCTTGTGTTTCATGACCACCACAATGGCCCCTTCACCAGTTTCTAACTGCACTTGGAAAGATGTCGCATTTCCTAAGATCTATTGTGATCAAATAGTTTCCCCTCCTCCTGTGTGAATAGAAATTTCTCCCCTTGTGCAATCCATAGAAACTATGGGCTGAATGACATCATCAATGACACAGAAGAGATTTGCATCATCATGAATTTCCCAACTAATCGTCTCAACGATAGCCTTGAGATGGCTCATCGACGGTCTATAGTCTTGCAATGGCGGTGGTTGGTCTTGGACTGTGCTAGGCCCTACTTCCTGTTGTTGGCTAGGACCCGTACTTGGAGGTTGGCTGGTTCCTACAAGTTGATTTGTAGTTGGTCCATCCATTTGTTCTTCTTCTTGTTCTAGTCCCAACTCCTTGCCAGTGCTTTTCCTTGGAGCTGGCAACTTTAGTAATTTAGCATATGAAGCATTCTAGGTTTTTTGGAGGACATCATTAGTGTATCCTCTGATCCCAGCACGTTGGCACAACTTCCTGATAAGACAAGGGAAAGGCAACACTATCTTCCTTGTCTTTTGTTCTTCAAACTACCTTAGGATCTCTGAACAGTATAGATGAGGTAGGTTAGCATCAACTTCTCCCATCAGCACTACACATCCTCTTACCACATATGTTGATATTCTTTTCAAGCCCTTCATGGAGAAGAGGTGATACATTCCAATCTTAAAGTAAATCCTCTCTTCCGTCGTCAGCTCTCAAAATGTTTTCTCCTTGCCATATGCCCTTTCTAACCAAACCTATCGCACATCGGGCTCTAAATGGATGGATAACTGAGAAAATTTTGGCCTTGTATTTAGAAGGTTTAATACTTCCAAAATGGCCTATACAGAGAAATCAATTGTTACACGACAAATGTTGATGGTGGTGCCTTGTTCCCTATTGTGCTAGAATTGGTACGTCTCTCCTAAGTACCAGGCACCGCTATCAAAGAGGATAGGCCATAAGGGAAACCCTATGAGGTGATCCCTAATAGCCTTAGGAGTGAACTCTGTGAAAGATTTAAAGTTTAGCTCCACAATCACCACAACGAATATGGACTTTTTGTGGATGGCCTAAACACAATCTTGAGGCAACATGAGATGTTGTTCCTATTCAGGCGCTACAGCAGCTCCTCCTTCTGCCTACCCAGACTATATGGTAGGAGGGTTCTATTGATGAATGTTGAATGATTGTTCCTCTTATTCTGTATGTTTTTTGATAGGATCTTGTCTTCCATGTCTCCAAGATCGTTTGCTTCCACCTTGGGTAGGACCTTCCGGTTGTCCACGTTTTGGGGCCATCTATAATCACACAGGGCCAAGCATTAGTAAGGTTGTTTTTGAAGTTAAGTTATACCTTACTAATTTCCTTAATTAATTAATTCATTTTATCTTCGTGTGATATTGCCCAAAAGATTTTAATAATGGGTCCTTTTACTTAGGTGGGTTTTTTCAATTTTAATTTCCTGGTGTACCTAAAGGGATTAAATGATTTCTTTGGCACAATTATTCTAAGTGTTATAGCTAATTACCCTAGATAATTTCCTTTGGGCGATGATAAATTCCAAAAAAGTTAGGTGCTTTCCGGAAGATGTCCCTCCCCCACGAGATGAAGATGGAATTAAAATTGGAGTACTAGTGAGCGAGATAGAGGTTGAAAAGAAACACATGAATGGCAAGAAATGATGCTAAGTGTTGCGGGGGTTCACCTATTTATAAGTTTGAAGGGACATGATATCGCATACGATACATCACGTACGTGATATCGCGACCCTAGCAATGTTGTCTCAACACTAAAAATACCAAATTTTGAAGTTTGGCAGGAATTGAATGTTGTAAACTTAGGACATTGAGTTATGGTTAGGAGATTCTAGGGTAATTGGGCTTGTTGTGAAGGCACAAATAATGATGAGTGAGTGTAATTGATCCATAAAACCTCGGGTGCTAAGAAAAAGGTTATGTGATGGTACATAGGAATGTTGGATTAGAGGGATAATAATAAGGGAAAGGAAATTGTTGGAAATTATGCTGAGGATAATAAATGGTGTGTGTTAGCTATGTCATAAGTGCAAATTACAAAAGATTATATAAGTGGGTCCTCCCCAAAGCAGGTTCCAACCTATAATTCCTTGTGTAACCACACTTAAAAGTGTCCATGTGCACTCGAAGAGTGAAATGTAATCCACACTAATTCCACAAACACATACATGTGAATATCACCGGAATGAGGTAAGAATTCTATGTTACACGAGACACGGACCACAATTACATGAATAGTGAGATGAGACAAACTAGAGAAAGGGATTGTCGAGATTGGGACATTAGGTAACTAACCCAGGGCACAGTGAAACCTGTGTGTAAAGCATGATTAAGGTGTCATTAACCCATCGTTCCAAGATCAGGACCAAGTCCATTCCTCTAATCAGTGACATTACATTATTTCATCCCATCATGAGCAACTATGAGAGTACCAAAACAACAAGGCATATAATCACTTGGCATTGTATTCAAGGGAGGAGTGATTTTTGTTTTGTGGCAGTTTGTTTTGTTTTTGTTTTTGTTTTTCTTTTTTGAATACTGCATCCAGAGAAATTGCCAACCTTCAGGCATGGGTACATGTCTTTCCAGTGGGACCCCCTAGAATAGCATTGGATTTTTGGAGTGCCCTTTAGATTACTCTTACTCCCATTTTTTGTTAGATCTACAAGGATCATAGTACAACCACGTTGCATGATAACTCTCACAGATGTCACCAGAGAGAATCTGCAAGTCCCCTTGATGTCACACCCTAATCATGCTCTCTTGGTCCATCCTTCTTCATTCTGGGTACAATGAACACAAAATTAATTTTAAGTTTTAAGAATGTCAAGAATATCACTGTACCCTCTAACAAAACCTCTTATTTGTAGAATGGATGAGTGGGTGTAATGGGCTCACTGTCCAAATAATTGACTGCTCACAACTCGACAACATAAAACACACCTCAACCAATGAGCCACATGAGTGTTTTATTCATAGATGAGATTACTTATAAAAAACATAAAAAGACAAAAAGACAAAAAGACAAAAAGATAAAATAAGAAATTGAAAAATGAAAAAATGGAAAACAAAAAGTTATAAAATCAAAGAAAATGAGAAATATTTATTAACCCTGCTTGTAATTAAAATGGGGGATATCCCCCATAACCAAATAGTTGAGGATGGCAAGGATTAATAAATGAAATATGAGGATCCTTGCATGTTGGAAATATTGGGACTTGGTCATACTTACCCCATTGGGGTTCACAAACCTGATTATAGTAAGCATAGTGGGGCAATTTATACGATGTATTTCCTAGATAATGAGTTGACCCACTATGATAATTGGGATTGTTAGATGGTATGCAAGGATTGGGATGTTTCCTTCCATGATTGTGTTCATTGGGTCGTATGGTTGTTGGAGTGTTAGTTGGTGGCCCTGATGGAGTTACATGAGGCATTGGGTTCAAAGATAAGGATGTACCGCAGTGTGGGACTTGTGCTGAGTGGGAGGATGCAGTGGCCTCAGAATTATGTTGTCCCTTCTTAGGGTCATTTCTAAAGAAGGGATGCCTTCAATGTTGCTAAGGTCTCTCACTACTATTGGAAGTAGTAGTACAAGTAATGTTCATGGGTTGTTTCTATGGTGTAGTCACCTTAGGAATAGTTGATGGTGATGTAGAAGGAGGGAAAAATGAGAATGTTGAAATTGAGGAGTAGTGTAAGGTACACAAGGTGGTGGTTGTGTTGAAGGCATGGGCTGATAGTATTGAGGAGAATGGTAATATGGTAATACAAAGTGCATTGGCCCAGTTGGAGGAACAAGATAGACGTTTAGGTTTAGATGATGCAAAGGGTGTCTCCAGTTTAGTGGTGGTCTCCCCCATGACTAGGATTGTTGCCACTATGATCAAACACAGTATCTCTATACAAAATTTGTATGTAACATGTTTCTCCAATGCTCATCTAAATGTAACAATATTGGGCATTGGCCCTTGGGGTGATCGTATAGGCATATGTTACATTCATATATATGATTGGAAGTTGAGCTCTTATTTTCCTTATCCCTTATTTCCAATTGTCAACTAATACTTTGTCCTTCTTCTCGGGTTGTCAAAACTCTATCTCCAATAATATTGATAAATTCTTCACACTTTTTATACATCCATTCCAACATCTTATGGATCTTTGCCTTGACTTATTCTAATGATTGTTGTATTGGAAAAGATGATTCTTTCTACTTGTGATAGGTTGATTTCTCCTTTTTATGATCATGGACCTTTGTTAAGTTGAGATTCTGGTCTTGTTGATGTTTTTAAACACTCTCCCATCTAGCCATTTCTCCTTCTTCTTTAGCTACCTGCTTAATAAGCTCTTGGACTTGATGGGTTCATAGTTTGTATAGTTGACCTTGGGCATACACCCATAGGGTCTCTCTTATTTCATTACGTAGCCCATCAATGATATGGTACATTAACCTTTCCTTGGAGAACTCATGGACTAGACAATTGTTTAATAGTGCATAATATCTTTCTAAGGCCATCTCCAAGGATTCATGTTGTGCTTGTTTCCACTCTTGGATTTGTTTCCTCAAGACTGACACTCTCGCATAGGTTTGATATCTTTCATTAAATAACTCTACCATTGTTGATGAACGTCGTATTGAATTTGGTTTTAACGATCTATACCATACTTCTTCTTGGCCAACAAGTGTCATAGGAAAGAGCTTAAGTTTTTGCCAACTAGTATCAATGTTGTTCCATGCATAGGCATTGTAGAAGGCTTGTAAATATTGATGCAAATCTAAGTCATAGCCTCATGAAAAAGTAGGAAAGTTGTTTAAATCGAGCTTGGGTAGATGGCTCTCTTTACGATGCCTATAGGAGATTCGAATAGCCTCCTGTATTTTTTTAAACTTGTAGTGGCCAGTAGGGGTTCATCATCTTCTTGTAAGTTATGCTTTCATGTGTTGGGATGATGCTACTTTCGTTGATGTTTATAAGAAACCCCCACTTCAAGTTGTGTACTCCAACCTTCATTGTCATATAATTTGTTGGTTCTCCAATGAATTTCCTCACTAAGTGTGGCATTATTGTAATCTTGTAGGAGAGGCATTGTTGTGAAGTTGTGTGTGAATTTATATGTGACCTTTTTTTATAATTATTTCTTGCTAAAATATGTATTGTTAATTTCTATACAGCGACCTTGTATGATATAACTAATTTAGATAACTAGCACTGTCCCTAGAAATAGTGCCTATGATGAGTGGCGTGGTACCCCTACACTCAACCATACGAATACGAGCATTATAGGCATGATCTGGTCGAAATCTGTAGATGGACTAGTTGTGGCATCTAGATAATTAGCCTTAGGTCATAGTTCACTGTCTTCCCACCTGGACTAGTATTATCTTTGTCACATATGGTTTAGTCTAGAGTGAGGTGTATGATGAGGTTCCTAATCTAACACTACTCTTGAAGGTAATGGAAAGTAATATTCACTAAGCTAGGAGGAAAGGGTAAGAGAGAGTCTAAAATCACCTAAGTATGATGAGCATCCATTCCTTGATTATCTGTACACATCTTGGACTTTGTGCATGACTACCACTGGGATTACCAAGCATAGATTTTAGGTATGCTACTAGGTTGCCAAGTAGTCACACTTAAATGCTCGTAATCAAGTCATACTCATTCTGTGTTTAATATGAGTTTAGGGTGAGAGATATTAACTAGGAAAGTAATAAATAACAATTAATTAAATAATTAAACTAAGTGGATGCTGCAATGATGAAGTAATCTTGATCTTTATTGCTGGTCATGTGCGTGTCCAAGTACTTCACGCTCAAATAAAGGATGCCGTACAATTACAATTGCCACACTGTGGGCATACACGGAGAGGAAAATGAAGAGAAAGAAATGAAACACTTAAACTAAAAACTGACTTACTTCCTAATTCTTAATGTGTGGAACTCATCTATCTACCTCTTATTTATAGATGAGGAGACAGGCTATGATATAGCGGATGCGATATCATGGTCGCCCAAATGATGACTCATTAGGTGGCTTGAAGACAAGAATAAAATCAAATGGTGTGAGGCAATGGAGGCTCCTAAAGTTTCAAAGGACCTTCTCTTGTCTTTGGTACATGCAGCTATTGTGGTTTAGGTTGTGGTTGTGGTTGTTCAACTATAACTACAACTTCTAATGGAAGACAAAAAGTATTCAACAATGCTTTCATCTTCTTCGTTCTCTTGGGATCATACATGATTCACATAGCATTGCTAATGTGGGCTAGTATGGGAGCATCCCAAGGATAGAAAATTGCAGGAAACAACTCCTTGATGTTGAAAAACTAGGTAGTGAATTTTTTACATTCAATGTTGAATTCCCTAACTATATTTTTCAACTCTTGATAGTCATTCATTCTTTTATCCAAGTTCTCCATCATTGATCTTTGATCTATGAACTTCACCTTAAGAACCTCAAGGTTAGCATTGGCTATTTCTAGCTTCTAATTTGTTTCTTTCTGGTGCTTGAACTTTGCCTCATATAGAAGGTATGAGCTAGCCACTTGTTTCTTCAATTCTAACCTCAAAATTTTGGCAATCAGCATTGCCAAGTTTGAGTAACAAAGGTTGGAAAGCTCCATGTGCTCTATCATCTCCTTGATCTATAGCTCTTTGAGGTGGATTGTAGCTTTTTTGTATTTATTGAATCCATCAAAGATGGGCTGCCATACATCACCTCCTTTTTGGAGCTGCTAGAGGGTCTCATTCTTCTTTGCCTTCGTTAATTGAATATGTTCTTCATTTATCTCTTTCTACAATCCAACCTAATCTTTGTAATGATTTTTAATCCTTTCAAATTTGCAAGCCTCATTTTTCTAAGTGGCAATTTCAATGGTAAACTTCTAGTGAAGGGCACACACCTTCTCCATCAAGAGATTTGAATTATCTATAGCTAACCTTCTTAACTCAGTGTGCACCATAGCAATATACTCCTACTATTTTCAGATGAATTCTACCATTTGATCATTTTTCATCTCAACATTTTGGAGGTAATGATTCTCCTAGCTCAACTTGATGTTCTCCTAGCAAACCTCTGACAAGTCCTTCTGAATGTTTTGTCCAATAGCATTTGCTAAGGACTAATCAAAGTTTGTTGTCTTCTTCACATATTCAACCTTCTAATATTTTTCTTGAAGCTATTGGAAAGCTTCAACTCTTACTACATTCTAGCTAAGTATGGTGGGATCAATGAAATGGGCTTTTAATTTTGCAAGCTCAGTAGGCAAGCATTAATTTTGCTTTTTGGCTACCTCAAGTTGGGCATTGGCAATGAGAACTTTGTCCCTAGCCTTAAGAATCTTTGAATAGTTTACTAAAATGGTTGTGGGATATCAAAGATATTCAAAATTGGTTACTCAATTCCTACCAATTGATTCAGAAACTCCTCATACTAGGTTGCACTAAATTTTTTACTTCCTACTCCTATAGACACCTACAAATCTCTAAGTGAAGCAACATCTAGTATAGATGCTACTTGGGCATTAAGTGCATTAGTCACTTGTTCAAGAATCACCTTTGTTATCATTTCCTACCCTTGGTGTTGCATCACCTAACTAGTTGCTCCCTCACCCTTCTCCAAGCATACCAAAAGCATAGTGACATTCTTAAAGATTTGTGGGAATGGTTGCTATTGAGAGAGGGACTTTATTATCTCTCAATGCTAGGATTTCATCTTTCAAGCACTTTCATTTATTAAGCAACAAACATTAGTGTTGAATCCTCCATCCTATTGATTGATCATGCCACCTTGTTGAGATGACTCAATGTTGGCCTGTAGATAAAGGGTTCACCACCACTTGGTCCTACTTGCTACTACTACAAGATTTGTTCATAGAGTTTTCACATGTGCTTAATAGCAACATAGGACTTCAACATTGATTATTCATAAATGGATGGTGGTGGTGGTTGTTCCTCTTCTATCACCTTGGTAGGTACTTTGTCCTTCATCATTTCCTCCCAAGATATAGTAGAAGCATGTCTAATGGTATCATTTGAATAGGAGGCTATTCCTCCCCTTATACATAATTTTTCGATGAGACATGGAAAGGGGAGTATCTTTCTCTTACATTCATTTTCTTTAAATCACTCCTCTATCTGAAGATAGATTAACTATGGGAGGTTGATAGAAAATTTCTTGCTCAGACCAGTGCACACATAAGCAGAGAAGGCCATCACTTTGTTGAGCCTCATCATTAGATTAAGGTGGTAGGTTTCCATCTTGAAATATGCATGTTGTGCCATTATGAGTGCACCAAACTCTTTACAGTTAATACCATAGCACCACCAAACCCACTTCTTTTTGACCTTTGGATTTTCTTGCATCAATCTTTCTACCAAGGTTACCCTAGTTTCTAGCATCCCAAGGACCTTAGAAATGATCTTCATCAAGTAAGATACACAAATGTCCTTAATTTTCATAGTGGCATCACCTTTCCTATTATTTTAGAATAGGTATGTTTCTCCCATGTATCATTCTCCACTAGAAGTAAGAATGAGCCACATGGAAGAAGTCTAAAGTTAAGCTTTAACATCTTCTAGGGTAATGTCTAGAAAAGATCCAAAGTTTAGTTCAGGAAGAACTATTTTTTGAATCTTCTTGGACCTGATTTTCCTCAATAAGGCCTCCAGTAGAGTGATTCGAAGGTTTATTCTTGATCTAGGTGTCTCATCTTGGTGGAACTACTTTGTTCCAACTTCTAGAATCTTATGGATAGATTCCACTTTGGGGTCCTCCTGAAGAGGTCCTGTTATATGTGTCTCAGCTACTTGCTCCTTGGGCTACTCTTGTTGACCCCTTCCAATTCTAGGCTACTTGTTCCTTGGTTGGGATGGTCCTCCTTCCTATGGATTCTTAGGTCTAGGTGCCTTCTGTAATCACAATTAGATAAAGTATTAGCATTTAATATGTAACTTCCAACATTTAGGTACCCTATCTCTTGGATTAGTTATACTTGGCTAAGTTGTGATCATGGAGGATTAATTATTTTATTATTATTATTAATAAGGTGGCTACCAAAGTTCATTGGAAAGGTTTAATGCTCATTAATTAGTGATTTTAATATTATTTTAGTAGTCAAACCTTATGGGAGCTAGAAAACTTTTGAAACTTTTTTCGTCAAAAACCTAAGATTTGTGGCCCCTATGACATAGATCTCTAGAAGGTTTTGGGCTCTAAAAACTACTAAAAATCATTTACCATTTGAAATAAAATGGAAAATATTTTCAAAGTGTTGCATTGTATTTATAGGTTTTTATATCTACGTCGACAAGATCCCACTGATGTAGCCAAAAGACAAAAGTTTTCATTTGAAAATTTTACGAAAAATAAAGAGTTTTTGCATAAAATTAGAGTCCATAGAGATCCAGAAAGGCTATAAACTAGAAGAAATGCTTGAATAGGGCTAGAAAATTTTTAAAAAGGAATTTTTATTAGGAGAATGACTAGAGAAAACTTAGAAAGGAGTGCAAAACTTAACATAATTGACATGGAGCATGACTGATTGAAATGGGAAAATGCCTAATGGATGAGGAAATTAATTAGCCTAACCAAGGAGTATGCAAGTGGGTCATCTCCATAGCAAGCTCATGCTCTTAATACCCTTACATGCCTTCAAACCAAGGAATCCATGGGCCTCATGGGTGATTAATGGTTATGGATAGTTACGGACCAAATCACCAAAGAAACTATCAAAGAATTTTGACACATCAAACTAAGACATTAAACAAAACATGAGAAATGATAGTAAGGTGAGTTATGGAAAGCAAAGATGGATGAGGTAGAGAGTGAAATGGAGTTCTATATCATGGTCACATGAAGTATCTTGTGGATTTTGTGGTTAATATGATTTGATAACATCCATCCCTAGTTTGAATTGAAACCAAACTCTTTCAGTAACTTCACATTGACACTCCATGACTAGTCCATCCCCTAAAGGCATAAGAATATCCTCATATTTCAATCACCATTCCTAAAAAAGTAAAAAAAAAAAAAGAAAAAGAGAAGAAATAAGTGAGATGGGCCTTAGGTAGAGGGGACCTTTAAGCATGGGTAACATGTTTTTCTAGTCCTATAACTAGTGCTTGAAGCCCATTATTTTATCTAAGTGGTGTGCTTTGAATTTTCATTATTTTTTTTGAATTTTATATTTTTATTTATTTTTTATGGGAACCACACCATGTAAAGACTTTTAGCTTTATATTATTGGTCAACAATTGAATGGTGAGGAATCCATAAAAACACTCATGCATATAAGAGGGTAGGCAAGTACAAAGAGCATCAAATTCCCTTGAAGTCACACCTTTGTCTATCCATTTAATCCTTCTCAAGTTTGGAAACTACCAAGGTTACAAGTTTGTTATAAGTTCCATTTAAGAAAGGAACCTCATATTTCCAAAACAAGGAATACCATAGAGTTTGTGGATGAATGGATGACATGGATCCATTGCCTATTATCATGAAAAAGAAATCATGTCTTAGTTATCAATACCAAAATTCAAAGATAGAATCTAGACATTAGCAATCAAATAACATTATAGTACAAACCACCATCAATCATAGCTGTAGGTGCACTTAGTCTTAGTGGAAATAATGAAAAATAAAACAAAAAATTAGAAAATCTAAAATGAAATAAAGTAAGATATAGAAGAATTTGTAAAATATTTAAGAAATAAGAAAATGTACTAATAATGATGTAAATAAAAAATGTAGAACCTAAGGAGCCACTCTAATTAATCATCATGGATGGCCATCTCCCCTATGCCTGAGTTGGAAAAAGGAGATTTGAAAAATTGAGCATGCCTATCCATCCATTGAGGTTTTCTAGTCACTGGCTCTCTTAGGCTCATGGAAAGGTTTGATTTATTTCATATTGACTAGTAGTTTTTTGCTTTCAAGTTTGTATATTAACATGGTCCTAAATAGAAAGGCTTCATAGATAACATAATGCCCCTCCCACAATGTTTGAAACTTGATTCTTTGTGGTACATGTGTGGGATTCTAGTAGAGGACCCTATCTCTTGGTTGAAATTTGACTTTCCTTATTCTAAAGTCATTTCATTGCTTCTTGAATGCTTTGTGAAACTTGTTAGATGATAGGGCTACTAATCAATTCTCATATAGGAAGTTAAGGTTCATCAATCTTTATTTTTATGAAAGACTTAGATCAATGTTATGGTTACAAGTTGTTGATAGTGTATGGAGCTCAACATGAATTAGAAGTATTAAAAATTTTCTGTACATAAGCTCATAGAGAGAGTAGCCAATAGGAAGTTTCCTCTTTGACTTAATGAAAGGATTTGTGTAGATGTGGTATTGGCATATCCTAGGATCAATTCCGATGAGTTCAGGAAATAACCATGAAAAGGCTTTTGGCTATTTGTTAACTACCTCCAACAACTTCTTTTTCTGCATAGGAGCAAGGTTGGCATTAATGATAAATGGCTTTCCATTCTTCAAAAATACATATTCCATTCTAGCTTATAAAGGTTTTAGCTCAAGGGGCTCTTGCTTAAATCTTTCGAGAATCTCCAATTCTCTCTAGTTGGTTTTAGTAGGTTCATCATCAAAGAGTTGGTGATGAACTTGCTCCAGTTCATCCATGCCTTTAATATGGGAACTTAAGGCTCTTAATTTATTTCATGCATATTATTGAGATGCTATCAAGATCAGCTATCAACCACTAGGTGCCTTCTTATTTTATGATTGTTGTGTATAAGTACCTTTGAATTTCTAACACATCGGCACATTATCTACATGCTATGTTAGATGTGCTTTTTATGGTCCATAATTTCCGCACATAGTTGCATCTTGTATCATTGTATGTAATTCATGGAACACACTTCCTCTTGATCTTTCTGAAATAATTTTTCTTAAAATTTTTTAAGGAAATGTCTCTAAGTCCTAGACATGCATCTATTGTGCTCAACCAAGCCCTTTCCATGATGATTGGGAAGTTCCCCTTGTAGTTATCTACATGAATCACTAGGAAGTTAGCAAGATAAGATCATCCACAGATAATGATCACAATATCCTCATCAATCCCAAAGAAATAGTGATGAAATGATCTGCCAACTCAAGATAAATGTTGCTCTTCTTGAGTGAAAGTAGGTTCCAAGCTTTGTACATTTCATGGAAAATCAAATTCACACTAGAAGACTCATTCCTAGTGATTTGCAAATAAATGAGGGGACTCCTAGGATCAAATATTTTCCTACAAAGGTGGCTAGCCTTAATCCAATTTATGACCACATTTGGTACAATATGTACTTTAGGAGGCATTTGGTTTGATGGGACCTGAAATGAGGTTACATAGGATGAGGAAGAAGTAGGATCATTAGCCATAGGTGTCTATGATGGCTTAGAAGGATTACTAGTTTGAAAGAAAGGTATTTTTTGAGATTTGTTCCCTAAACCACTCAAATGAGGTGCCAACTCTAAGTTAACAGCTCTCATGACATTTCTTTGCTACATTGGGGTAAGAATGACATTTCTTTGCTACAGTTGGGTAAGAATGACATTTCTTTGCTACAGTTGGGTAAGAATTTCACCTTTCATGAATGGAGCTAGTGATAATTGAGTTAAGGGAGGATGTATAGGTGTAGAAGAATACGGAGGATAGATTGAAAATGGAGATTCCCCTCTTGGAGATTAAGATCTATAGTATTCAAGAGGGTAGTAGTGGTACCAAAAGGAGTCATGATTGGAAGAGTCACACAAAGAAATCAATTGCTGAACATAGTACCCATAGGGATCTGACTATCAGTAAGGGTACTACCACCTTAGTGATGGAATCCCCCATGACTATGGGTGCTACCACTCCTAGTACTACTCATGAGGTTGGGTTGGAGCTTCATTCAAATAGTAGTTTTTCTATTTGTGGAACTGCCTATAGTTCCTTGAGGATAAGGCAACCTTCTAGGTGCTTGCTTTTTTGCTAATTTAGGATTCAACACATACATCCCAAATTCCTGCAAGTGTGACATAATTGGGAAAAATTCCTTAGAAAGTTCATATTGGCATATGTCACATCCACCATCATCATCTATGTTAGATTCCACAACCTCTTCAACAGCAACAGGTTTGCCCTTACCCCTTTGATGGGTACGTTCAACTTCTTTCATTCTCCTTTGTTCACAATCACTACCTTGCTCTTTGGACTCTTCAACAATTCTAAAAGAAGTTTGGAATTTTTCATCCAAATAGTCCCACATTTTATCTACCTTGGTTGATATTTTAGAAATATATTTTTGGATTAGCAAGGTTTTACGTTATACCACTTCATCAAGTGGTGCCTCCTCCTTGTTGTCATAGAACTAGACTTTCCTTTTTCAGATGAAAGGGTCTTGGTTATACTCCTCCACACTTTTCCTTTTTGACAACTCGCCTTCTTCTTCGATCACCTTATTAATTAGCCTTTGGATTTGATGGATTCTAAGTTCTAAAAGTCTCCCTTAGGCATAGAACCCAAGAGTTCTTATTTTTGTTTAGAGCCCATCTATGATATGTTGGAGCTACTCCCTTTGAGAAGACCCATGGTCTAGGCACCTATGTAATAGAGAGTAATATCCACCCATGGCTACATCCAAGGGTTCATGGGTTCCTTATCTCCACCCTTGGATCTACTTCTTGAGATTGAACACTTGGGAGCATGTCTGATACTTGTTATTGAATAGTTCAAGCATCATACTCCATCATCTAATTGATTTCGATTCTAAGGATTAGTACCAAATTTTAGCCTCCTTAATGAGTGTCCTTGGGAATAGCTTTAGTTTTTGCCATTCTTTTACAATTTTCTACAAGACATGAGCATCGTGAAAGGCTTGAAGATGATTTTTTAGATCTAAGTTGTATTCCCATTCAAACTTATGGATTTTGTTCCTATCCAACCATTTGATTTTACTATCTTTCACATGCCTCATTGTAATCCTCATGGCCTTTGCAATGTTCAACATGTTTCTTAGTGCAAGAAAAGGCTCATCATAGTTAGAGCTTCTATGATGACCATGATCCCTATGATGTCCTCTGCTATCCCTTCTTTCATAATGGTGGACCTTTCTTAATTGCCCATGCTCTTAGTCTCTACTAGTTCAACAAGTCCTATGATCATCTTTGTCTCAATAGTCATCTCCATCATGGTCACATCCTCTATGACTTTGATCAAAGCTAGAGGAGGAGGAAGATGAGGATTTCGAAGGTGAAGAGGAAGGAAAGCTAGCCCCAGCACGATGCTTGCTATCTCCTCTTCTTCAATCATAGCCATGATCATCATGCTTATCATCATCATGGTGCTAGTCCGTGTTTCTACCTTGACTTCCATCTTTGGTTCTCCCATGGTTATGGAATCCATTCTTTCCCAAACTAGGATTATTTATAGTGGACTATAAATTTTGGTTAGGATCTCCTTGATCAGAGAAGAAGGGAGGAGAATCTATGTTTTTAGAACCCCAAAAGAAGGGATCCTCACCTTCCTTCTAGCCAAGGGTTTGTAAGCTATCTCCCCTTTGATGTCTCATAATGCATCTCCTATCATCAATCTTTCTTGCATTGTGTCTTAGTGGGATGATAATCCCAATAGTCATGGTCTTACACAATGTATTTAGCATTGAGCCCCAAAATGTCCAATTTCATGAGAGTTTGGAGCAGCATCATAGGAACTGATTTATTGGATGGAAACACAATATTAGCCTCCATGTTCATCCATTGTATTTATTCATCTTAATGTAGGATGAAGATGAAGTCTAGCAAATACTCATTCGGATGAGTATAGACCACTCTACATTTTTGGGAAACTGAAGGTTTTAACACTTCATGCCTTTGTTTGGAAGTATGCTCGAACAACAATGAAGATTCAACCATATGAAAAGAAGAAATAATAGTTGGAAAGAAAAATAGTGTGCTTTTACTAGTACTACTATTATTATTAATGATTACAACTTTAAGATTCATTACAATGTCATTGAATAATTTCACTAACTCCTAGATAGTGCATGTAGTAACTAAAGTCCCTAGAAATGACACCAATGATGAGTAGTAAGTAGTCCCTACGTCAAACCATATGAATCACTAGCATTCACTAAGTGATCTAGTCAAATTCCATAGACTTTAGCTTTTAAGTCACTAGGTCTAGAAAGTGAATCTAATGTATGTGAATGTTGTCTTCTCAATTTCACTTATGATGTGCAAGTATATGATTAAGTGTAATTGAAGAATATTATTTTTATCATTTTATATTTATTATTTAAATTGCCTAAATACCAAAAAATAAATTAATTAAATGTTTGATTAATCTAATACCTAACTGTTGGCGACCGTTTGGGATGCGATCGCTAATGAGTGTCCTCGAACAAGATTTAGGTGCCTGTTGATCTCTGGCAACACCAAGGCCCAGATACCTCCAAATAAACTTAGTAGTTAATGTGAGTATGTGTGTGTGCTGTTGTGGCATGAGGTTGTATGAAATGTAACAATTGCGTTGTGTGTAAACTACAAATGACTTACTTTAAAGAGATTCAGCCAACTTTGCCAAGTACTATGAGTTGTTGAAAGTTTCATATTTTGTTCAATTGCCTAGTCTATGCGGTCCTTATAATACCTACTTATAACAAATAAAATTTTGCAAAAAAATTTGAGCACAACTCCGCAAATCTACTCCCAATTTTTCCCAAAGAAAGAGATAGTTCCATAAGAAAACTAGAAATAGAGCAAGATTCGATGGAATTAGACAGAAAAGAAAGTAGATTTGTGTGGACCTCAAATATTTAAACAAGGTAAAATGACATGAGTAAACACTTCACAATAAAGCTATCCCAAATTCAATATCTTTGAATTATTCAAACTTCCAAGGCTCAAACAAGTAATTTTTTCAAGATAATTCTACTATGCTACCAAAAATTGCTGCGTAAACTACCACGTATGAGACCCCATTTTGGCTAGATAATAGATGTTAACAATTGCATTCAACAAAACCTTTGAAAGACTTGACAATTTCTAACTGAAATNTAAGAGCAATCTAAAAATCCCAAAATTACTTGCCAAGGATGATACTATCTAAACCACTAGCTAAGAAATTTAAACAAAACAAAAATAAAACATAACTCACAGGACTATGACAAAGAGGCTGAAATATTTTCTTTAGCAAGCCATCTTACAAGAAATCTTCTTTACAAATGCCCTTCTCAAGACCCAAAATGTGTCTTCAAGTGAGAGCCCAAGTGCTGCACCAATCCTGTAACTGCCAACAACTAATTCCGAAATATCTCGCCCTGCTGAAAATCGTTACCAACTGCCATCATGGGAGAGGACTCTGCCACCACGTTAGGAAAGGTCACCGTGTGTTCTGTAGGAATCTGCAACTATTGTAACCTTCGCTTCTCAAAAATGCTCTTTAGTTTTTGATGATTATAATAGAAATTTTGCAAGGTGTTTGATATCCTTGAGCAAAGAAAATATAGATCCTTCAAGCAATGTTCACCAAGGATTTTGAATCATTAGCTATTGTTACAAGCGGAAGCCCAAACTTGTTTATTGCGTGAAACTGGCACCCGTTCTTCTGAAATCCATCTTTCCAATGATCTTAAACAAGCTGTAGGTGCCACCGCCGAAATCAAAGATGAGCACACTACGCTCTGCCCTAGACTGGCTCGAGTTCTTCTTGCACAGTCCATACGTGATTACTGCCAAAAACCTACTCAATACAGCTCAGTCATGGAAAAGGGCCTCCATGCACTCCATGAACTCAGGCTTGCTGTTCTTGGCCTCCGACGAGCCGGCTACGACTACGTCCAGTGACATTGATTCATAGATCTAGCCGATGCACGGGTGCGATTCTGAGTAGGTACCAGATGACGTATTTGCCAGTGATGCTCAAAAGCTCAAAAACCATGGCATCCAATTTTGTATTTCAGAGTTTCTATATTTCAGCAATGTTTTCAATGGGCTTCTCAACTTGCGGAAATTCAGGTTCATTTGCAACAGAAACCTTCTCATCTTTCGTTAATTTAAATTTATCAAATGAAATTCAAAACCTATTGGCAGTCCATTCGTTAGATCTTCGGCATGCTTCCAACTCTTAACTAGACCATGAAGCTTAGGCATAGAACTTAAAAATCCATTATCCACGGTGGTGTCTATTTTTCCAACAGTAACAGGGAGTATGCTTTTTTGCGGTAAATAATCTCATCCTTTGTTTGCTATTCCAATCTTCAATAAAGGAATAATTTGGCATTTTGTTTTCCAAGAAGGCCTCAACATCAAATTATTTACAAGTGGATTACTTCTCCAAAAATACCCATCAACCCACAACACTAAAGCTGTAAATTTACAACCATAGATTGTTCCAATTTTAAATAAAATATTCCAACTATTCCATGGAATGGCTAAATGTGCCAACACTAACTAATATCTTAACTAATCCTAACATAAGCATCCATTTCCATTTATCATACTCATCCTAAACCACATTGCAATGTTACTAGGTTACTAAGCATTAAGCACTATTAGGATTACCAAACATGAATGCATGCTTGAAATGGTTGTACTTATGTGTATTAATAATTAATTAATTAATTTTGTGCATTAAAGTAATTTACTCAAATAATAAATGCATTAAGTAAACATTAAGAAAATTCCAAATGCTACAAGGTTTGTGAAGAAAGTTCATTTTATTGCCAATCACATCAAGGTGCTCAAGTATATCAGTGTTCAATAAATATTTGTACACTTCTCACTCCTACTATGAGTACTTAGAAAATATTTTATTTATTAAATGAATAAAATGTAAGAGCTTCACTAAGATACTAAATAATGGATTACCATAAATATGTCTGGTTAGCACATATTTATAGGAAAAGATAGACACTACATCAATGAGATCACATCAATTCATCAAACTATGCATTGACATGACCTCGTCGATGCAACTACATTGACACGACCATGTCAATGGGATCATGTCAACAACATCCCATCACCAGATTCTGAGGAAGATGCTTCATGATTATTCAAGTAGTGGATATTTGGTAAACCCAATAATATCTACTTAGTAACCTAGTAGTGTTGGTATGAGTTCAAGATATGTACAGTAAGTGGAAACAACTACTTATGTTAGGATAGTTAGTCTCTAGATTAGCTAAGTAGTTAATCAGTTAATTATTAAATCTTCATTTATTCATCTAGAATTTAGGATAAAATATATATAAAAATACATATAAATAAGTCTTAACTCACATCTAACCATACATACTGATGACACAAGTGTGAGTTAGGAAGACAATGATCATACAACCCCTTCATAGTTTAAGAATATGGGCAAACTTAGGAACTAAGGTCTATAAAATTTGACTGAATTACATATGAACACTTGTGATTTGTATGGTTTGGCATAAGGGATACCTGCTGCTCATCAGGCTTCTTACCTAAGAGTCCTTATGAACTTTAGGCTCCTCAAAATTCTTCTTTAATGATCTTGAATACTAATAAATCTTCAAATTCCAAGTCTACATCTCGATGTCATATTGAATCCATCAAGTCTTTAGTTGAGACTTCCTAAGGAAACTTGGGACTCCCCAAATTCTAGTTTGAAATTTTCACTTACCTTTCCATAAGACCTTAAGCTCTTCCAATAATCTTTCAAATGGCATGTTTCATGTTCAACATCACCTTCCAAGTATCCTAAATTTTCTCAAGCCTACATACAAGCATAGCTATTGATGAGAGCAGTTACTCTAGCAGTTTATTCTAATTATGAGAGTAGTTACTCTAGAAGTTTATTCTAATTATTAGAGCAATTACTATAATAGTTTATTCTAATTATTAGAGTAGTTGCCCCCAAGCCTATAAATACAGTGCCCAGGCACACAATTGAAAGGAAGTCTTTTAGTAGTCAAGTAGTGAAACTCTTGTAGTCTGTTTGAAAGTTAGAGTATTTTCCAAGTGCCTACAATAGGAGGTCTAAGTGTGGATGGATCTTTATTTGAGCATTGTGTACCCAAGCACACCTTGTGTACGGCAATAAAGATGAGCTCTTCAATTCATCCTTGCAACACTTGAGATTTTTTTTCTTACACATTTATTTTATTTTATTTTCTGATGCATTTATTTTATTTTATTTTATTTTATGCACTTCACATTTCTATTATTAGTAGAGCAATTCATTTTGATCAATTAAGCAAATCATTAAATTACACAAGCATGACCACTTCAAGCATGCGTGTAACACTTGGTAACCCAGTAACGATTAGCGTTTGGTAATCCCAGTAGTGTTGCACTAGTTCAAGATGTGTACAACAAGTGGGAATGGATGTTGGTGTTAGGATTAGTTAGAACTTAGTTAATGAGCAGTTAAGATAAATTATTCACTTAGTTACCTCTCTCCTTCCCTACTGGTGCAAGACATAAAAACATAAAAGCTATAAAAATCATATGCCTCAAGATTACTTAATCATACAATCGTGACATATAGGTAAGCTTGGGAAGACAATGATCAACCAACCCATCCTTGTTCCACAAGGGCACATAAGCACTTAGTCCTTGGAATTTGACTAGTTTGTGCATGAAATTCTCGTATTCATATGGTTGATCATAGGGGTACCTCGCCACTTATCATTGGCGTTGCTGAGAGGGACTTAGTTGTTTGTGCGCTAATTATAGCTTGGGAAATCATTCACATCATTGGAATGAACTCTTAGGGTTGATTCAAAAAATAATAAACAAGAATACACTGTACACCAAATAGACAAGTATGTCTCCTTCTTCATATGAAAGCACCTCACTACCTAGGTCTAAAATAGGAAATAGTCAATGGTGTAATACACATGATGTTGATCCGCCAGTCCCTCAACAAGTTCGAGTGGTATATATTCATCTCGATGAGTATATACTAGAGTTTACCTTTATCCTCCATCAAGATGAACACCTATGCTGGTGAGACTTAGAAGGTAACATAGTGTTACCTCTCGATTGTTCAATCTTGAGCATGCTTCTAAGTGGTCTCACATGAATTAGCATGCCACACTTACACATAGAATACATTGTGCAAGACCATGACTCAAGAGAATACCATCCTACAGAGGCACAACGTCAAAGGGACTTGCAACAGGAGAGACATCATAAGTCTTTGAAGGGTAAGTGGTCCTAGGATGCCCCACATGTCTTAAGCAAAAATGAGGCTAGTGAACCTACCTCAAGTAGTTTCCCACACAATGATGTTCCTTTCCTTGACTTTGGCCAAGGGGCTATGTATTAAGACCTTCATTCCACTATTCATAACCTAGTTTCTAATACCCATGAGCACAAAGGGTCTGAAAAAGGGACACAAGCTCATGATAAAGATGGACATTCTAATCTCACTTACGATCAGGGCTGAGACTTCTTCTTCATCTTCATCATTTCCTTCACCCTCTCCTTCAATATTCAAATGCAATCATAAAGAAAAAGACCATGGGGATAAAGGTAGACAAAGTGGAAGTCATAAATAAAATAGCTAGGAAAGGGGACGATGGCACTCTAGAGAGTCACGACATAGAAGAAGGGAGAGTAGGGAACAACGTAGGCATCATAGATGCCATGGATGAGATGGTCATGATGAACCCCTACTTGCTACTCAAAGTATGTTAGACATAACTAAGGCTATTAGAATTCCAATAAGGCACTAGAAAGATAGTAGGATCAAGAGATTAGATATGAACAACATACCA